>OY744530.1:8977490-9332490 GCA_963556195.1 Sepiola atlantica | reverse complement strand
TTACATCCCAAATCGTCTGAGTAACAATTAAAAACATAAACAAAAAAACGCCTTTTTCAAACCTGATAAAAAAATCTTTTAACAATTTAGAGAAAATATCAAATTACGCTGAAAAACTTACACAATACGTTTATTTGCTTGTAAACTTTCAGAATTATAGCTTGATTTTTCCCAATGTTCGGATTTTACAGTAATATCGTGCGGTTCTGCATTGTCATCGGACATCCATAAACTGCAAGGAAAACGCTTTCATTTATAACCTGACAATATATTATTACAGAAAGTAAAAAATAAGAATAAAGTTACTAATATGGGTTTTAAAAGTGGGAGCAGAAATTTCTTGGGTTTCTCAAGTCTCCTGGGCAACGCTGGGATACAGGTCAAGCTAGTTATTTAATAAAATGGTTATTTATTGTTTTTGCTGATGTTTTTGTCGATTTTACATGTTGAATTCTTTCTACAAGATTCTTAGAGTGAACTTCCACAATTACGCATGTTATTTGGATTATTCAGATAACTGTGCTAATGGCCTAATGGTTAACAATCAGTTTTAAGTTACAATCTTCTGGAGGTGGAAGGTTCGATCCTAACTACAAGCGAATAATATAGATTAAAACTTCTACCTGGTCATGGCTGACTAACACTTCTACCTGGTTATGCTCTGTGGATTAAATAAAAGGTCCAGTTCGAAATTTTATACAGCTCCACAAATTTGTCTTGCAGATTTCCAAGTGTGAAAAGATACACCTGAAACATTTTGAATATAACGACCAAGAGGTAGTTGTCGGAATAGTCCAAATAATATAAAATATCAATCCTCATCAAAAAAATTTCGAAACCGCAAGTGTATGTGTAGCAGTTTCCTACAAGGCGCCATATTGTTTAAATATCAATGACTTCTTAACTGCCTGCTGATTGGTTCAAGCAATCTACTTCCTCCTTAGCTTGACCAATCAGTGGCCTTCTCTTAAGCGAATCTCGGATGGCTAGCATAACTATATAAACACTTGAGCGCCATCCATTCTTTCTCTTTTTATTCTGCGGCACCAGAAGCCTCTTCTCTCTCTTTCGAGACACACATCCCCCTCTCTGGAGACGCAATAGACATCTTTCCGGGCCTTTGGCCCTGAGTTCGGCTTCGAGAAGAAGCCAAAATGGCTACTGCTGCATACACGTGGAATTAATATCCACTCACTGTCTCTTTTTCTTGCCTCTCTCGACATGTAGACGTCTACTACACCTGGACGGGCTACCTAGCTCTGACCACTTTTATACGAAGTACCGAGAAGCCAAATGGGCTACTGCCTCATACACGTGGACTTAATATACCCCCTACACACATAATTGCTTACATGTGAACTAACTTTCACACCGGTATACAGACACACATACTTACATACACACATTGACACGTCTTGACACCATAGCCGGTGTACAAACATATATTATGAACTATTCTCTCTCCCCTACTAATGGGAAATTATAGTATTGGACTTCCTTTACTTTTGTCTTCGTCCATAATTATAGAAATACTAACCCCTTTCCCTTTTGTTCACGTACTAACGAGGAAGACTCAATAAAGTTGTTTTATGCATTAGAAATGGACTTCATCTCATTTTCTATATATGTATTATTGGAATTTATAATACACTCATGCATTGGTCAATATTGTTGTCTTCCCTTGTTCATTTAAGGGCTGCATGCATTGGCCAAAAGGTTACCCAATAACTGCTCCCTTAGGGGTTATGTAATCCAGGTTATATAATCTCAAATGCTTATGACTCTAGCTTCTTTTACCACTTTCGCTACTACCATTGACGTCAATTTGGATGGATTATGACAACACTCCTCAGAAGGCAAAAGAATTATTGAGCCAAGTGTGCACACGTGTTACCAGAACACTCTTATATAAGAAGATCTCTGCAGATGTACGTATTCGCAAACCCCCATTTTGTATACTTAACCTTTTCTCTTATACATCATTCTTTATTATTTGCCACAATAAAATTGTTCAATTGATATACACTGTTGATATTCCTTTTCTTCAAAAGCTGTTGCTCCCAATTCACCTGTCAATGCATTATTTGGATTATTCGTACTACTGTTCTCATTTTGGTTGTTATTTTAACAATGTTTTGGCCGAGATAACCTACGACCTTCTTCAGGTGCATCTTGTCGAACTTGGGAATCTTCATCTTGAACTCAGGAATCTGTACAGAAATTTGAATCGAACCCTTTATTTAGTCGACCAAATTTAAGTGTAACAGTTTGTTGACTGCTGGCTTAGACATTTTATCAACATACATTTAAAGAGTCTATTAATCGTGCAATGTTAATATGATCATTGTGTTTAGTGTGTGTGATTGTGACTCGAATTGATAATGACTGCCTCCACCTTGTATACTTTGTAAATACATCCATTTGTTATTTTTTGTACAGTCTAAACACAATATTGATTGTGTATGCATGGCCGCATCGACTCTTATGTGAACTGGATTTCATTCACATACGTAAACAACTAAATAAATCTAAATCAGAATCGGTGAACCACACTTACATGTCATGCCAAGTCCTTTGCTTCGCATCAGTAAATATCTAAACAAAACAATAATTGGTCATTGTTGTTCAAGCCTCACGGAAAGGGACTGAAACTGAAGCCCCAGACATGCAAGAAATATCAGAGCATGGACTTGTTAACTGTTGTTAACTGTTGAAATATCAGAGCATGGATTTGTTTGTGTTGTAAAGTGATAATATCCCTCACGACACTGTTTTACAATATATTTCCAGACTTAGTCTATTATTGTTATTAGGGGTGTTAGCATGTTACAACCGTTTGCTACGAAAGAGCGAAAGGAATATAAAATTAGAATATTGGATATTCTGTTTTATGCATTTTCATGGTGACTCACATGGTGGGCACCTTCTCCATCATGGTCGTCAACATATTGGATAAGTATTTTCTTGTATTAGCATAATGGCCGGGAATAAACAGGAAAGAAGACAATGATAAAGAAACCATAATGATGAAGAGACAACTGCATTTACATAAACATATATTTATTCTCACACAGAAAGTTTGTCAAAAACAAATGCATGAAGGACATAATAGACAAACAGACATAATTACCAACACAATCGAGAATAGACATGAATTGTCAGGGTAAACAGAGAGAACCTTGAGAATGTAAAATAATATAGAACTTACTTGTACAGAGAAAGTGCCATGTTGACATGGCTAGCTGTCTGAGAGGCCCCATCTTAATATCCAGAAGATATTTCCATCTAAATGATGAAGAGCCAAGCAGAACGATGAGTCACTGCCCTCATGGTGTGTAACCATGTATAAACGGAGCCAGCTCCAACTCAAGACATGGAAAAAGAGAAAGAGAGTGTTCCAATTTCCAATCTCGCACTATATTTGTGCAAGATTATTGTACTTCAAAACTGAAGATTCATTTCTCACCATGGACAGTATAGATCAAGGGAGTTAACTTTAAATTGATTTAAGGAATGTAACTCGTGACTATACAGGGCCACTAGGTAGAAGAACCTGTGAATTTTGATTTTTTGTAGGCACTATAAACTATGTCTCATCAGAAACTAATGTATCAACAATTTAATTTTGTGCCCTTAGTTCGTGTGTGTCTAGGTTTTCAGTTTCAGTACTCCCACCTCTTTCTGAGAATTGATCAACCATGGTAAATTATGGTTTGTTGAGATATTTAGGGGTGGAACAGAAATAACTTGGTTCAGTTCCTCACATGATATGATGCTGTTGCTGTTGCTGTTACTGCTGCAATGGCATTCACCCTAGTCGGGTTGAACAGGCTTCTCCTTTGCTTGCACTACAACCCATACTATGACGGCCTACACACTGTGGTCCTGAGCAAGATCGCAAGTGATGGTTTACCAATTACGATTCCACCATCGAACACTTGTGGACCTCAGAGCTCAGCCAAGTCCTCTTGGATATTTATATATATATATACACATATATATATATATATATATATATATATATATATATATATATATATATATAGTACTTAAAAGAATTAGTAGGCCATAACCATGGTTTCATGCTCTTTGCAATCTTCAGATAACCCATGACATGAATTTAGATGTAAATTCTTTGTTATTTTTTTTCATCTATAATCACTTCCAGTTTGCATTCAATCGATCAGCAGTTAATTAGTGTATATATATATATATATATATATATATATATATATATATATATATATATATATATATATATATACATATATATATATATATATATATATATATATATATATAATTATATATATTTGGATTTTTCACTTATAAAATAGATTATTCAGTGAAGACCGGGATTAGGCCAATAAAAATAAGCTCGATGATACTCGATTACAGGGTACAGAGCATTTATATGTGATTTTTTGAAGGCTTACCAAAGCATTCCGTTCAGGAGCCCAATCAACACCACAAAAGACTTTTTCATTCAAAGATTATTTATTTATCCTTTTCAAATTCAAGAGTTTTTTACCTACACGTGTTTCACTACCAAGTAGGTCCTTGCTTGGCAGATCATCAGGGAAATTAAGTACCTGGAATAAGAATTACAACAACCGGCAATACACAATGTGGTGTTGCTTTAATTGAGGTCACTTAAGAAGGGAAGAAAAAAAGAAAAGAAAAAATTAAAAAATCAAACTGAAAAAAAATAGAGAGAATGTCTTAGAAAAATATCTCGCAAGATTTTCACAACATTGTTGCTACTAGGCAAAACAGCAAAAAATTAGTCCCAAACCAGCTAGGGAGGTGCTGCTCAAAGCACCGTTCCTGCCTTGACAGAGTACAAAACCAACTTCGAAATCTAGTGGGGGATGTCCTCTTCTCTTCACTACACTCTCTTATTCACAGAAGAGAAGTTGCTAGTCTTTCTCTACTCTATCGTTATTTTCATAGTAGGTGCTCAACAGAGCTCCAATCTATGGTTCCCCCCCTGTAAAACATTCACAACAAAAACTCGTCAACCTACAACCACTGAAAATAATTTTTCTTCCTTCTTCTGTTTACCTAAAACTAAACAGAACTTCCATGAGCAAAGTTTCTTTCCAAGAACTAGCCATCTATAGAACACAATACCAGGGGTCTGCTTCCAAGCTGATTACAACATGATCATTTTCAAATCTAATGTTAACAAATTCTTGTTGAGCCGTCCTCTTAAATAATCAAACTCTGTTTAGTTCCAACCATCCGTACCGATCCCATGGACAAACTTATTAACCCTTATCCTTGAGTGGCATTTGGGCCTTGATAAGCGGTGACTCGTTAATACATAAAAATAAAGGGAGCTCTAAGGATTCGGTGTGAGGGCATGTGTGTTTTGGGAACTGGAGTGAGAGGGGAGGTTGAAAAGGGATTTAGGTCAGTTTCATTTTGTTCTGATATGAGCATATATATCTTTTGTAAATGTACACACATACCCACACACAGACACACACACGCACCCACACACATACACATATGTGCGCTCACATATGTTTGTGCATTTTACCCTCTCCCCAATTGTTAGGACAAATGTAGTTCCTATTTACAAATGTAAGTAGTTTATTCTTAAAACTATAAGATAACCAATGTCTTGCTTTTAGCGACATATATTATTTTAAAGGAAATACCATCGGGAAATTAGTCAAATTCAATTTATTTTGCTTTACCTACTCATAAGATCAAAGTGTAGTATCTGTTCCGATGGATACTGCACCTCATAGACTGGTATTGTCTTGGCCTTCGGGGCTTGATTTACGCCAGCCTATGGGTCTGTCCTGTGCAGTTCTAGGAGGTGCACCCTCCCAGGCTTCGCCTCCCCTCTTTGGGGAGGAGTAAGTTTATTGCTTATTGCCTGAGGCGCCCCTACCGGGGAATGCCGACGGGGCTGCCCAGGCAATTTTTAAACCCCACTTTCCCGACCCGACCTTGGGTCACATCTTACTTGTGGGAGTAAGATAAAAACTGGCCTTGTGCCGAACTCCTGGAGAGGAGTAAATCAATACTCATATGTGACCTATTTGTGTAAAAAAAAGTTTTTTGATATTTAATAGAAGTTTAAAATTCCGTAATTATCGGTTCTGAGCAAAGTAGTCATCTTTGTTTAGTCAGTTAGTAATTTAAACAAAGATGGCTACTGTCTTCAGAACCGACAATTACGGAATTTAAATTGCTTACAACTTCTTTTTAAAATAATTTTTTTTTAAACATAAATAGGTCGCAAATCAGTAGGTAAAGCAAAATAAATCGTTTTTTATAAATTCCTAACGATATTTAAAAAAAAAAAATTATGTCGCTAATAGTAATGATTAGGGCAATGTCATTAGTTTTATAGTAGATACACGTCTGGATATAGACATAAGTTTTTTTGTTTCCCCCATACGTCATACCAAGACAAGCTGTTTTGTAATATGATATTTTGTATGAAACGAAGATTTGCTGTTTGTTTTTTTTAACTCACTTTGTCTCTCCAGTAATAAATAGGTTAAGGCAATTACAGTTCCAAATAACATACATAAAAATGTCCTTCATGTTTTATAAGATTTCTCCGTCTTGTATTCGTTTCATCATTTTTTAAAATCTTTGGCCAAAGTAATGTACTGGATACCCCCCCCCCCGACTATCATGCAATTGTTAATAAAATTCACAATCCTTGCTAAAATGCAACTATATTTGGGAATAATATACTTCTGTTTATGCCTGACTTGTCCACTGAGTTTCAGTCATAAATGTCCAACAGTCTTGTTTTATCGCCATTCAATGACATCCACCAAATGTGCACTCTGCATTGGTGAAGCTCATTTTCTGTTTTATGGACATGTGACATTAAAGCACAACATTGCCAGCGATTAAAGCATTTAATTACAATTACATTTTTAAAATTTTAATATTTTGATTAGAAAATTATTTCAGGACAAAACGATGTCAAAAAACAAACGAACTGGGCAAAGGATACGCACCACGAGGGAAAATGTTAATAACTATCGAAAATTTATAGAATGCTGATAACAATACGGAAATATATTGGGTTGTAAGAAAGAAATACTGAAAAACAAAATGCGTTTTTTAAAATTTTAATTATTTATTTTCTCTTAAATCTTACTTGCTTCCACTTCACTAAAGATGTATGTGTGAAGCCAAAATATCACAATATTTCGGGTAATCTCCCCCTTCTCAAGTTTTTCTGTTTCCTTTATCTCTATCGACTGTTAAATGTGAGGTCGTTGACTCAGAACTGCAGTGTATGTTAGGCTGCAACAAAACAAAAGCTAAAAATACGAAATAAAATATATGTGGCATGTGAATATCAAATCTATTTCAATTAATTTTGTTATCAGCATTCTATAAATTGTTTATATATTTATTACAATGCTTCAAGCAAACTACGTCACCCGCTTAATAACTGTCGGTCATCATCCAGCGTTAAATGGAGATAAAATGAATTATATATTTTATTTGAATTAAAATTACTAATTTATCTTTTTCACATTAATAATTAATAGTTATGAATAATTGAATAAAAGATAAATCACATAGAATATGTAGTATGTTAATTTAAAATGATAAACATTTTATCTCCACCTGAGCAATATTTCATTGAGATGCAATTATTTACACCAGCAGTTATATAAAAAAAAATCATCATCATCATCAGCAGCAGCAGCAGCAACAGCAGCAACAGTTTAACGTCCGTTTTATATGCTGGCATCTGTTGGGCGGCTTTTAGAAATTGACCTTCTAACTAACCTATCTGATCAGGTCTTTATTTATCCCTCTTCCTCTCACGTCCACCCTTATCATTTTCGGCTCATGTTTTCCTCAGCCTTCCCCCGTCAACTGACTCTGCTACCTCAACATCTACTAACCCTAAAACTGTCATCTATTCTTTCAATGTGGCCATACCATCAAAGTCTCCTGTTCTGCACACATCTCCTTATACTGTCCAGATTTAATCTTTCTCTGAGGTCATCAAATCTAAGCTTGTCTTTAAAACTTACATTACACATCCGTCGTATGATTCTCATATCATTTCTCTTCATGCAACGCATGGCATCAACACTTGCTGGCACTGTATATTAAAGTTCTGTGGAGGGCCCTGATTCACATGCTTCAGTTACATTGCCTCTTCTGGGATTAAGTGCCCTTGAAACTTAAGTGTTATTAGTTCTATAGTAAATATGCCGCCGAATATAGACATCTTGTTTATGTTGTTCCTATACTCCCAAGTAAACGGGGTCAGAATTTGTTTTGTAATATGAGACTTTGTAAAAAATGTTTTGTATGTCCCTCAAAACAACGTTTGTTTATTAAGTCTTAAATAGGTTAAGGCAATTACAGCTCTAAAGCCCAAAATTGTTCTCTACCAAGAGATGTTTATGTGATTTCACCATGACCTGCATCTAGAGAATCAAGTTAGTGATCTTAAATATTAGTGGATATGTTTGAAGCAGCAGCAGCTCAGTGAATGTTGTTTTCGACTCTTGATTGGACAAAAGCTCAAATCAGCAGTTTCTTTCAACCAATCACAACACAAGAGATATTCACTTCCAAATCTTGCGTGTAGTATAAAAACTCAAACACAGCGTTTTTCTTTCTATTTCCTGTTTTTCTTCCACAGATAACACATGTGCGCACGTCACAATCCAGCCTAGCCTCTTATGGTAAAAAGGCCCTAAGCAAAACAACACACACATGATGAGAGATATTCACAAATCACTGTACACTTACTGACAACACATACACACCGCTCAACAAACGCATGTACACACATTGGCAAAACAGGCACACCAATATACACACACCTTTACATGCCTATAATATTTACACACATAGTAACACATAAATACGCACAATGCCAGCCGGAATGAACATATCTACTCAATTTTTCCTTACAGATAAAACACCTTCTTTCACTTGGAACGTTCCTTGAACTCTTTGAACTCTCATTTATTGTTAACTTTTTAATTTGCATTGTTTAACAAGTGTTAATAAAAATTTATTATTTTGTATGGATAGACTTTGTTATTCTTTTCATCTAATGATATCCTCTCCTCAACATTGGTAACATGAGTGCCTTCAACAGGTATCGGATTAGGGTTAGGTGCGGTCTCTTTAACAGATATGTATGCCAGTAGAGATCTCTTCCTAATATTCTCATGAATGGCTCTGCTCTTGAGGAGAAATCAACTCTGAAACTTCTTGGTCTTTCTCTTTCATCAAATCTTTCTTGCTCTTTCTGCTTCTCGTAAAGTCGGTTCTCTCTAGAAATGGGGAATCCGGCCTGTTGCACTGATTGCTCCTTTGTCAGTCAGTTACCCTAATGATAGAAAATGTGGAACTCTTCATGAAATTAAGATAAAAATGAAATTAAAATGAAATATAATTAAAATAAAAATAAATAATTAATTAAAAATAAAAAAATAATTAATTAAAAATAAATAAATAATTAAATAAATAAAAATACAGTTGCTGCTAGTGAAGTACTAAATATCTAAAAAAAACCTGGAAGTGTGTGTGGAGGAGGAAGGGGGGGGGGTCAGAGATGGTGATAGGATTGCCATTTTTTGGTGATAATAACAAATGTTAAGTTAAAAATTGAAACTTTAGATAAAATGTAAAACTAAACAAATTAATTACATTGACTTCTAGGTACACAGGTTTTTTTAGGTAAAAAGAGAGATAAAAGGTTCAAATTAAAATCTAAAAGTGGATTAAAAATAGATAAATAAGTAAATTAATTAATCAAAAAAATTAAATTAAACAAAATTAAAGTAGGGCAAAAATGAGATAAAATTAAATAAATATAAACTTAAAAGTTAAACTAAAAATTAAAATAAAGTAAAATTGAAATGGGGAAAATTGCGAAACTGAGGAAGTAAAATATTAAATATTAAACATTAGATTATATTAAAGGCTGAATTAAAAATTTTAATTTAAAAAATTTAAAGATAAAATAAAAAAATATAAAAGGAAACAAATTCAACAAATTAATTTAAAAAATTACATATTGAAAGATATTTCAGCTTTTCGAATGTGAAATTGGAGATAAGAAGGATTGAAATTAAAATTTTAATGCAATAAGAATTTAAAAAAAAGTTAAAGTACGATAAAAAAGTAGATAAAAATTAAACAAATTTAAAAATTAAGATGCTATTTTACTTATAGGGCGATCAAGTTAATTGTGTTCATGTAAAAGCATTATTTTGTACTTACTCAGTCATATTTTATCTCTCACGCCCCGAAAAAGAATTTTAAAATATCAAGCAGAACTTTAATTAGAACGATTTTTCCATTTCCATATGGGTTATATGAAATGGCGAGTCTGCGATTTTCGGAGTGGCCGGTTAGTGGCCGGTTAGCTAACTAAGGGCAGATAAGTGTCCCCTTGTCTATTCTACCGACCGCTCACAGCCCAAAATGTCGGCTCGGGCACAAATACAGGTTGAACATCGAAATGGAAAAATCGTTCTAATTAAAGTTCTGCTTGATATTTTAAAATTCTTTTTCGGGGCGTGAGAGATAAAATATGACTGAGTAAGTACAAAATAATGCTTTTACATGAACACAATGAACTTGATCGCCCTATAAGTAAAATAGCACCAAAATTAAATTGAAGGTTTGAATTTTAAAAAATGTTGGGGTTAAATAAATTAATATTAAAGCAAAACTAAAATTTTGGAGAACTTACAAAATCGAAGTGAAATATTATAGGTACTGTAGATGTATAGGGAGTTCTAAGGATTGGGCGGGAGGGTGTGGGTCTGCTTGGAACTGGAGTGAGGTGGAGGTTGAAAAGGAATGTAGGTCAGTTACATTTTGTTCTGTGTTGGGGGGGGGGGGGCGTTAGATTTTATTCTGTTTTAGGGGGTGCTTAGTTATGTTTTGTTCTGTTATCGGCATCTTTTTGTAAATGCACACACACACACACACGTGTACTCACATTTACGCCCCCCCCCCTGCACACACACACACATTTTCCCTTAATGTCAGGACAAATGTGAGTAGTTTATTCATAAAACTTTTAGATAAGCACTGCTCCTATTTACTTCCCCCCCCCCCCCCCCCCCATAATGGCAAAGCTAGACACAAGGTCGATTTTTTTTTGTGGGGAAATCCAGCTCCTCAAAAAAGGGCACTCTGGATCGGGATAAAAATAAAAATTGCCTCAGTCTAGAAAAAATTGTCCTTCAGTAAACGAGGAGAGAAAAGATGAAAGTGTAGTATCAGAACAGATACTACACTTTGCTCCTAGCCAAACAACAATGTCATTCTGCATTTATAGTTTTATAATGGATATGCCTCTCAATATAGAAACCTAGTTTATCATCTCCATATACTCCATACCTCGACACAGGCTCAAAGTTTGTTTTGTAATGACAATTAGTTTTTTAATTTACTTTCTCAATTATTAAATAGGTTAAAGCAATTACAGCTCCAAATACCTCCCCCTCACCCCCCCCCCCAAAAAAAAACGTTCTCTGTGTTTTATACGATTGTTGTTGTCATCAGACACCGTATTGTGTTCACCACGATGTTGCTTTCATTATTTATGTATTTATCTCTGGCCAATGTAATGTACTGGATAAACTGTGGTGAACCGAAAAGCAAATGGCTTGAATTGCTACCCCCTTTCTTTCTCTAGTTTGTTGAGATACGCTTTCCTTTTCACTCACCAAAAAAAAGTTGGTTCTTGACAGGGACGTGTTAACTGAGGATTTCCAACCCTAAATCAAAAACGGTTCAAATTCAAAAACTAACAAGTCGATGTTAAAGTTATAAGCTGACGAAAACTCCATAAGAATGAGGAAATAAGCAGAGTTCATCAGACAGACTCAAACAGAAGTATGAACCCACTCAACCCGTGGCCAAAAGGCCGGGCGACAAGAAGAATAGAACACTTCAAAACTCACATACAAGCTTTTAACATCTCGCACACATATCCATATGAACTGGCAAGAGGTCAAGCGAACAGAAGTAAACCTATGATAAACCCTTCCTCCCCCAAAACACCATTCATGTAATCGTTAATAAAATTCACAATCTTTGCTAAAATCCAACCATATTTGGGACAAATAAATTTTAATCTATGCTTGACTTGTCCACCAAATTTCAGCCATGAATGTCCAACAGTCTTTGTTTTATCACCATTCAATAATATGCTCCAAATATGCACCTCGGCATTGGTGAAGCTCATTTTCTGTTTTGTGAACATGTGAAGTCAAAGAATAACATTGGCAGCGATTAAAGCATTTTATTAAAATTATATTTTCAAAATGTTAACATTTAAATCAGACAATTATTTCAGGACAAAACGATGTGGTCAGACAACAAACGATGTAGGCGCAGGGGAGGGGGGGGGGTCACGCCATGAGGGAAAATGTTTATAACAATCGACAATTTATAGAATAGAATGCTAATAAGAATGCAAAAATATACCAGGTTGTAAGATGTTTTTTTTAATTTTAATTATTTAAAAAAATCTTACTTGCTTCCAGTTTTAACTTTGTTCATTAGAGATGTATGTGTGAAGCTGGAATATCACAATATTTTGGGGAAATCTCCCCCTTCTTAAGTGTTTCTATTTCTTTTGTCTCAGATATCTTTGTTATTGGCCTTCTATAAATTATTTATATATTTATTACACACAATGCTTCAAGCAAACTATGTCACCCTCTTAATAACTGGTGGTATTTATCTAGCGTTAAATGGAGATAAAATGAATTATATGTTTTATTTGAATTAAAATTACTAATTTATCTTTTTCACATTAATAATTAATAGTTATGAATAATTAAATAAAAATAAATCACATAGAATATGTAGTTGCTGGCACTGTATATTAAAGTTCTGTGAGACGTATAAACAGTATTGGCAAAATACATTTTAACCGAAAAGCCTGTCTACCTTGGCGTAACTCTGGACCACACTCTCTCATTCAGGGAACATCTAAAGAACACAAAAATGAAAGTCAGCTGCCGGAACAGCATCCTACGGAAACTGATCAACTCCAACACTAAGATGTACTGCCTTAGCCTTGTGCTATTCCTCTGCAGAGTATACTTGTCCTACTTGAGAGAGATCAACGCGTACCAAAAACCTAGATTCAGCATTGAACAACACCTGTCGCTTGATCACTGGCTGAATGAAGCCCATCAACCTGAACAACCTGCATCTTCTCACTGGCATTGCCCCTTTTAAATGTGAGACGAAAAGTTGTCAGCCGAGTAGAGATCACAAAGGCTATCAGTGATGAACACAATCTCTTTCAATGACGTGAACCAATGGTCAAACGACTAAAGTCAAGGCGAAGCTTCCTTAGCCATGTCGAACCCGTAACGATATCTCAGAAAGAGACCAGACCACAATTGTGGACCAGACGGCTAAAGAACCCACTCCCCTTCCTACTTACATGGGAATTCCCCCTTCTGAGGCACCCTCTGGCTCCATTGAAAAACACTCAACCGCCTGAGAACAGAATGGAGCGATCAAAAGTTGCTATGATCAGATGGGGCTACAAAACTGACCCAACCATTTGTGAATGTGGAGAGGAGGACCATACGATGCAACACTGTCTTGCTTTCCCTCTATTGCCCAACCGGTGCAGCTTGAAAAATCTTGCAGAGTACAACAATAATGCAAAGGACTGCGTAAAAAAGTAGGAAACTGTCGTATGACCACATGACACTTCAAAGACACGCAAAAAAGTAGTTAATTCAAAATAACAATAAATATCAACTCCGGGTAAGTACCACTAGTTTAATATAAATATTTGATAGACTAATAAATTTTAAAAAACTAGCAGTTTTTTAAAAAATGAACTGTATATTAAAGTTCTGTTGAGGACCCTGAATTCGCACACATCTTGTTTATCTTGTCCCTATACTCCCAGGTAAATGGGGTGAAAATTTGTTTGGTAATATAAAACTATGCACAAAATGTCTCGTGTGTCTCAAACGACAATTTATTTTTCTTTGTTTCTCTAATATCAAATAAGTTAAGGCTCCAAATAATAAAACCCCTAAAATGTGCTCTCTTACGAGATGTTTTATAGGATTTCTCCATGACCTGCATCTAGAAAATAAAGTTAGTAATGGTGGATATTGGTGGCTCTGTTATCTGCTCTTTTCCGTTTTACATTCTGGCATGTGTTGGACAGCTTTTAAGAATTGACTTCTAAACTAACTTATCTTTGGCCAGATCTTTATTTATAAGCATACTTGTTTTATTTTTTGCCAAATTTATTGAATTGAAAAATATCATATATAGAAAGAAAAATCAGTTGGATTCTTGAAGTTAGACCACTATAGCATTTATCATTATCATCAAATTCGGTTTAACATCTGTTTCACATGCTGGCATGCATTGGACGGCTTTAAGAAATTGACTTCCAAAGTAACCTATCTCTGACCAAGTCTTTGTTTATCCCTCAGGTCCATTTTTATCACTTCCTCTCGTGTTTTCCTTGGCCTTCCCCAGTGTACTGAACCTGCTAGCTCAACTGTTCTACATCTACTAATCAGGCATAGACTAAAGTTTATTTGCATTTGTACTAAATTTGGTTGGATTGAAGAAATTATTGTGAATTCTATTAACGATTCCATGGATGGCATTTGTATGAAATAAAATTAAAAAAAAAAAACTGATCGATTTTTATTAGCTATTTTTTTAAAGAAACTGTAGCAAACCGTATGGAGTCGGTGCTCGGAGACTATTGCTAAATTGGAAATGGGGGGAAAACAAACAGTGTTTATGTAGAAATTAAAACTCCAAGACGTTAAAGATATTTACTAATTCTTAGATGTTACAACACTTTGAATTTTGCTTTAATCGTGATAGTATCTTTTAGTCCAATAAAATAGAAAAACTGAATTTACTAAAAACAGAAACCTAACAAGCCGCGCATGCGTGGTCCCCCTCTGTATGTGACTCGATGTGGCGAGTGTAAAATGCAATAAATTTGGGCAATTTGGGGCATTTTTGACCCCCATTGTACCCCCTGGGGGCGCGAACCAGAAAAATGGAATGGATGGATCAAACGTTATGGGAGAAAAGGGTCATTTTTGCCATTTTGGGGCCTTTTGACCCCTGGGGGACTAACCAGATTTTTTTTCAAAAATCGGAGAATGTCACTTTCTAACCTGACCAAAGTTACAACTTCATGCAAAATTTCAGAGAAATTCAATCGATGGTTGCGGAGAAAAATCCGTCCGGCCGGCCGGACAGACAGACTGACAGAAAAGCCTCAAAACATAGGTGCCCCGATTTTATAAATGAGGGGACCAATTAAGGAAGATTTGAAAAAAAAATCATAAATATTGATAATTCATCTCACATAATTCTAGCAATAACTTATGTTTATGATGCATATGCTGAAAACCAGACTTAATTGGTCCCCCGATTTATAAAATCGGGGACCTATGTTTTGAGGCATTTCCATTTGTCCGTCCGTCCGGATTTTTCTCCGCAACCATCGATTGAATTTCTCTGAAATTTTGCATGAAGTTGTAACTTTGGTCAGGTTAGAAAGTGACATTCTCCGATTTTTGAAAAAAAAATCTGGTTAGCCCCCCCAGGGGTCAAAAGGCCCCAAAATGGCAAAAAATGACATTTTTTGCGCCCATAACTTTTCATCCATCCATTCAATTTCTCTGAAACTTGGCCAAAATGTGGAGGCAATTGTTCCTAATAGAAAATAAGTATCGCTGACCTTGGAAAAAATCTGGTTCGAGGGAGGGACTAGTGGTTGGTGCGAACCAGCCCAGATGTAGCAACACTATGCCATGCAGCTTTTTTTGGTAGCTTTTTCGACATCTGTGCGATTTCCTCGATACGAGAATATAAACAAACAATGGTTGCTACGTCTGCTGAGAATAATATATTCCCAACATATGTACAGCTAAAATGCTGAAGTGAGAATTCGATGTTAAACATTAGATTTTGCTTAACATTGGAATTGTGAATAGACCATTCAAAGTTATGACTGATTGACTATGAATGATGAGTCAGTAAATATCGAAAGATCAAAGAGAAAGATCAAAGAGAAGGATCAAAGAGAAGGATCAAAGAGAAGGTTAAAAAAGGCAATTGCAAGAAAATTGAAATTCATTATTTTTCAAGGATCAAATAGGAAGCTGAAAAAGGATCGATGAAAACGGAATTAAAAAAAAATTAAAATTCACTTTTGGTTCAATTTTTAATTCAGAATTTTTAATTCAGAATTTTTAATTTGGATTTCAACAATTTTTAATTTTAGAGCAAAAATGTATAGTATAAATCATAATTTATGCATGCTTATAAAATATCTCCTTTAGATAAAATTATTTTCTTTTATTGATTTTGTTATGTTTTTAAAATGTTATTTATTTCGAGGTAAATGTGTGTGTTCACCAAAGTGTAATAATATGATGGAGACGATGGACGAAATCGCCTCAACTCTGAGCCATGTAATGAAAAAATAATAATAATAGTGATAAAAATCTCTAAAGGATTGAAAGAAATAAAAAATCACAACATTCCTTTGAACTAACATCTATAAGGCGAACAATGGAAACTGATAATACGATTCATCAAATATTTAAACCGGAATTTGATTAGTGATTTTGACTAAAATTAGGTGAGACTTTCAAGTATTGACCAACAATTGGACGAACAATGGAACAATTGTAATCTGGGAAAAAGTGGGGCAAAAATAAGCAATTATGAAATTGGGTCAACCATAAATTAAAAATATCGTTTCAGTAATTGAAGACAACAGATATGACGTAATAATGACATAATTGTGTGTTATAGAAACTTAGAAAAAACAACAAAGATAGACCCAGAGAGAGATAGACAAGAACACCAGTGGGGGGGGGGGGCAGTATGCATGGGAGTGGAAGTTTTCGCATTAGACTGGGAACCATTTAGGCAACACGCAGGAACATTTGAACCGACAGACACTGTCGACACATATGTGCAATTAAGTCCAGAACAGAATTGGCGTCAAAAGATGTTGTATCGAATGTGAAATAAACCTTTTTTATTTTTAAGGAGGAACAACTTTGCAACTAATAAATGAAAGTACAAGTCGCGTTGTCTCCCATAGACCCTAATTGATTTTATAATTCAGGACAATTAAAATGTCATCTTACAGTGCTACAAAGGTTCAACGACACTTAGTCCCGTGTTATTCATTAGAGCGATGGAGGCCATCATGTGTGAAATACTGAGCTGCTACAAAATGTGTTTTGGAAAATGCTTCATGCCGACGACCGAGATGATCTCAAATTTTGATTAAATTCAAGCTTCCCATCTTTAAAGAAGCTTAGACGCAAAATTCTTGCTTTTGATTACAACATAAATGGTTCGAGAAGCGTGATCATGTACAATGTTTGTAATGGATGGATCCATCACCAATGTTCAGATCTGAGCCGACTCTCCAAGACGAATGTCCATTTTGTATGTCCATGTTTGTTTGGGTGTTCTGCTTCCGTTTTTCCAGAGCTGACTTAGCTAGAGAGAGATGTGAGAATGTTTCCAATTTTAAATATCTTGGAGATGTTCTAGCTAGTTCTGGAGGCTATGAATGGGTGGTGACCTGCAAGATAAAAGCAGTATGGGCGACTTCAACTCGATGGTGGAAGTGTTGTGTCAGAGGACAGTTGTATTCTGTGTGTAGCAGATATGTTGTTCTGTATGCATTCGAGACATGGATTACAGATTCCAATTCAATAGCCCATGTGAAACAAACTGGTAGATCTATGATTGCAAGAACAAATTCATCAATGGAAGAGTTGGGGGTCATCGATGTGAAGGAAATTATCCGAAGTAGAAGATTAAATTGATTGGATCATGTGAAAAAGCCGTCTTCAAAAGATCCATATAAATTAGTTTTCATGGTGATAAGTTGTCCACAAAAATTGGGTATACCTGGAAAGAATTGGAAACAGTTGGTGGCTGAAGACATGACACAGTTGACATTGACAAATGAAGACATAAGTGATAGAAAATTGTAGAGACAAAGGATGAAAAAGTCTAATCCCATCAAGGGAAAAGGACTTAAAAACGAGAAGAAGAAGACGATTCATTTTCTAAAACTTTAAAAAAAAAAAAGATTTATCTAAAATTGACTATTTTTTTCTTTCCACTTTTACAGTTAAAGGGCGACAACTCTGCTTATTTTCTATTTTTCACATTGTAAAACGTTCTTTCCAAATGTATATGTAAATTAATAGTTTGTTCTTATTTACTTGTCTCCCCATGAGGGAAATGTTAGATAAAAGGTCGTTTTTTTTAATGTGGGGAAAATACAGCTCCCCAAAATGTGGCATTCTGGATCAGAGTAAAATTAAAATTGTTCACGTCGAGAAGAAATTCTTCTCCTTGACTGTAGATAATATATATATTTTTTAACATAGTTCACCCCAAACAAGGCAAGTTGCCACTGTAGACGCAAAGGGCTACTAAGAATTAGGGTGAATGTTTTGGGGGATCATCCTAAATTGGGAGCTGTGCAGCAAGATGCTTGTTCACATTAGATTAGCAACTCTTTTTTGGATCTTGTCTAAGAGGGAGAGAATAGTGGATGGTGCACTAGCCCAGATGTGACAACAATGGGTGGATGGTGGCTTTGTAGATATACAGGATAATGTCAGGTGTGAGAAGTTTTCTAGCACGGTAGTGGGAGCCCACTTTCTTTTCAGCAGCCTTGGCAATGTCTTCTATGTATTTGTTCCGATTCATGTTGCCTGTGAATGTTAGGTCGAGGAGTTTGAATGTTGAACTCTCAGGTAGGGTGTTATTTGCCATTGCAATCGGTGGTTGAAGAGGTTTATAAAGTGTCGCATGTGACTATGGTAGATTTACCATATCGTTGAAGATTTGAGGAAACCAAAATAATATGTCTGCTCTCGACAGTGTACTGGCTCCAACTCCACTCAGGGGAATGAAATCGCATGGGTGCTGTAAAAAGAAAAAGTCCGGTGATTTGTGTTTCTATGCTAGAGGTTCGATTATTGGAGGGAAGGGGTGGGTTAATCACTCGAGTGATACACCTGTCTATTTACATCAAAGGAAAGTAGTACATAATACAATTGAAATGTGTGACTGCTACAAGTTGATTAATAATCGAGGGATCAAAGAAAAAGGTTAAAAAGAGACAATTAGAAGAAAATTGAAATCAATCATTTGTTGATTTAGAATTTTTAGTTTGAAGTTCAGCCATTTTTAATTTTAGGGTAAAATGTGTTGTAAAAAAATGATGATCATTTATAAAATATCTCCTTTCGATAAAATTATTTTCTTTTATTGATTTTGATATTTTGAAAAATCTGATTTATTTCAAGGTAAATGTGGACATTAATCAAGGTTCAACACTTAGTCGTGTGTTATTCATTATACCAATGGAGTCCATCAAGCGAAATATTGAGATGCCACAAATTGTGCCTTCAGAAATTCTTCATGCTAACGACCTAGTTATAATCTATGAGGTCCCTAAGGATCTCAAATCCTGATTAAATTCATAGTTCCAGTTGTTAAAGACGTTCGGACTAATAATAAACATCACCGAGACAAAAATACTTGCTTTCGATTACAAGAAGGATAAATGCATGAAGAAGCCAGAAATACTGATGCAGACATAGAGAGAAATAATATGAGAATGAGACTATGGATGTATTATGTGAGTCTTAAAGACAGGCTTAGATCTGATGACCTGAGAGGAAGATTAAATTTGGACAGTATAGGGAGATGCGTGCAGAACAGGAGACTTCGTTGATTTGGTCACATTGAAAGAATGGATAAGAGTGCTTGGCTTAGTAGATGTATAACAGTTGAGGTATCAGGGTTAGTTGGCAGGGGATGGTCAAGGAAAACATGGAAGGAAGTGATAAGGATGGATTTGAAAGAGGGGTAAATAAAGACCTGGCCATAGATAGATTGATTTGGAAGTCAATTTCTAAAAGTGTCCAACACGTCAGCCTGTAAAAAGGGCGTTAAACTGAATATGATGATAGAAAGAATGGATGAGAGTGTGGGTTAGTAGATGTATAACAGTTGAGGTAGCAGGATCAGTTGGTAGGTGGATGCCAAATAAAACATAGGAGGTAGTGATAAGGGTGGACTTGAGAGAACGAAGGATAAATCAAGATCTGGCCAGAGATAGTTTAGTTTGGAAGTCGATTTTTAAAAGCCGTCCAACATATGTAAAATAGACATTACACCTAATATGATGATGATGAGGAGGAGGAGGAGGAGGTCTACAAAAATTGGGTAGACTTCGGATGAATTGGAAACAGTTGGTGGCTAAAGTCATGGGACAGTTGGAATTGACGGATCAAGATGTGAGTGATAGAAAATTATGGAGAAAGCGAATAAAAAAAGAAAAGGGATTTAAAAACGAGAAGAGGAAAAGAAAAGATCTATTTCTAAAACTTTCAACTAAAAAGATCAATCTAAAATTGACTATTTTTTCTTCATTTTTACAGTTAAAGGGCGACAACTCTTATTTTCTATTTTTCCATATTGTTCATAAGTTCCTTCTACATTTATTGGTAAGTTAATAGTCTGCCCCTATTTACTTGTCTCCCCACGAAGGCAAAGTAAAAAACAAGATCTGCTTTTTATGTAGGGGATATTCAGCTCCCCAAAAAGGAGCACTCTGAATAGGACAAAAATAAAAATAGTCCCAGTCTAGAAGTCATTCTCCTTTTATGACTGAAAACAGTAGACTCCAATCCTAGTCCGAAGACCGGGAAGTTTGTCAGTTCGTGATTCATTCATTAATTTTTCTTATAGTATTACTAGTCTGAAAACCCGTTCCAGGATGGTTTCATGATATTGAGACATTTTTGAACTCTTTAAGTGCAAGAAGTCAAACAAACAAATACTTTAAAACAATACAAATGAAATACTGTTATTGTGAAAACTGTGACAATAGGGTTTGCACAACCGTTACAAAATTAGTACTTTTTTAAAATTAAGTGAACCTTCTCATCAGAAGGTTTAAACAAATGATAGAAATTTTCTTTTGGCTTTACCTAGTCTGGCACAAGGCTAATATATAACAAATGTATTTACATCTCGATAAATACAACTACAGGGTGATCCCCTCCCCTAAAAAATGCCACTTATGGAATCGTCAATAACATTGATAATCCTTTCTGCAATCCAACTGTATTTCGTACAAATAAACTTCAATCTATGTCTGACTTGTCCACCAAGTTTCAGTTATGAATGCCCAACAGTCTTTGTTTTATCGCCGTTCAATGTCAGTCATAATGAATACTGACAGCTACCTAGTGGTCGTTAAAAGGTTTTTGGTAGTCTTGGGCAAAGAGGTTTTGTAAGGGATAGGATAATAGTTTCAACAGAATGAGACAACTCTCCACACTTCAAATTACTTGTTGGAATTGCTGCAGGGACACTTTGGTGATCGTCTTACAAGTATGAAGTGTGATCTTGAATGGGTCTCACATCAACGAACCATAACCCACCTCCTAGATTTATATCTGTCGGGTTATCTCAAAGATAATGTCTATTAAAACAATCCCAAGACTATTCCTGAACTGAAGAGGGCTATCAAAGGCAAAATTTTATTTAACCATTAATTCCGTGTCAGAATGGACCCGGAAGTTAACTAAGGGGTGACTCACCACTCCCAATAGCTCCCAAGTTAGGGCATGAAAAAATGCCACCAATGGAATTGTTAATAAAATTCACAATCCTTTCTGCAATTCAACCATATTTGGTACTAATAAACTTCAGTCTTTGCCTGACTTGTCCACCAAGTTTCAGTCATAAATATCCAACAGTCTTTGTTTTATCACCATTCAATGATTTGTGGGGACAATTTGGTGATCGTCTCATCAGTAGCAGGTGTGTGATCCTGAATGGGTTTCACATTCATCTGACATTATTCCCCTCTCCCATTTTTTTATCTGTGGGGTTATTGCTGCGACGATAATGTCTATCAAAACAATCCCCGGTCTATTCCTAAACTGTAGACGGCCATCACAATCAAAATCAGAGCAGTCCGCAGAGACACATTTTCGAATTCCAAGAGACCGACTTCTGTAAGGAATTACAAAAAATAGCTAAAAACTGTTTATAATGCTTTTATTTTTTAACAGATTGTTATGAAAGTTTATAGTATGACTGGAAAATAGGATGTTGTTATTATTATTAAAAATAATATTGTTGTTCAACAAAATATGTGAGTTATCAGCAAAAGAAGACATTTTCGAATTTTTTTTTCTTTAAATAACGTACAAATAGTCGTTTAACCACCATGAAATGATGAGATACGTAAATGAAATATCAGTATCTCGATGTAAATCTCACAAGATGGATTATTCGGATTAATACTCTCTTTTGAATTCTCCTAGAAACACGTGTTAGCTTTTCTTTCGTTCGAAACTGACATTAAATCACAGTATGATACAACTTTCATCTGTCAATATATATATATATATATATATATATATATGTGTGTGTGTGTAAGCTGTCGTTTACTACTAGAAACATCAGCAGCAGCTGTGTATATTGTTGTTGTTACTGCATTTAAGCAGGAATAATAAAGAAGCTATATATTCGTTTGGTTTATTTAAAAAAACAATTACTTTACAATTCCAGTTATTTTATGCAAGAAGAAAGAGTAATTTTTCTTGACCCTGAGAGACATTTATTTTTTTCCAAAGTAAAATTTAAAATACAGATGTACTTAGAAAGGCCCATGGAATTTCCACGGGGTCACGCTAGTTCAAAATAATACTAATACATTAGGTCATCTGCTGCTGATTGATATTGTTGTTGGGCCAATCGGACTCATGCACACAAGGATTCGTGCCATAGGATTGCCTTGTCTGCATGAATTCCTTCTCGACCATATTCGAAATAATTCAAGATTGCAGATTTTTAACGCTGACACATAGGGCAACAATACCCAGCAGTTGCATACAAAGTCGGAGATGGTTGGGCCTAGATTACGCAGAGAACTAGCGATTGCACATCCACAAATAAAACGTTGAAATAAATTGGAAAACTCTAGATGTATTTTTTGTTTTTCCTTCACTTGATTTAAAGATCGCATTTCATTTCCTTCTATATCATTCTACAATCAATGGATCAGCGGTTTATTCAAACAACCCCACTAGATTATCCTATATTTTAGTGCCAAAAAAAAGAAAGAGATTGTATGGATGGGTGTTTATATATATATATATATATATATATATATATATATATATATATATATATATATGAGAGAGAGAGGATATCCAATTCTCTCTCTCATATACAAATACCTATACAATTTCTTTCATGCATAAACACCTATATACAATATATCTTTCTCTTCATATACAAACAATGCCGATACAATCTACTTGTCCGTCTGTCTCTTTTTCTCTATAGAGAGATAATCTATTAATAGCACTGAAGATAGTAATTCGGTTACCATTGGCTAATTGAAAATGAAGGTCAGACTTACTTGGATAATTGCGTCAGTCTGCCAAGTATATGAAAATACTGGTGATCAGTCTTCTGCATCTCAGTACAGACTGATCTCCTGTGCGTCATGAGTAAGTTGTTTGAATCTGACAAATCAAGAAGTTATCACTCACCTCAGCAAAAGCAATTTACTTAGTGACAAGAACTGTTGACATGCTGACTGTAATATCGCATAGAATCAGTGAATTTTTTGATGGCGACTTTGTTTCTAAGACCATATTTCTTGACATATCAAAGGCCTTTGATAAGGTATGACACAAAGGGTCACTTCTAAAACTTGCTAGCTATGGAATATCTGACAATTTCTTCTCAAACATCAAATCTTTTTTTTCTGATAGGTTTATAAAAGTAGTTGTTGATGAGCAGAAGTCTGAAGCACATTGTATCAATGCTGGTGTGCCTCAAGGATCTATTCGGCCTAACCCTCTTCATGATCTTCATTAATGAGCTTGCAAATCATATTCTGAGATCATTTGTTGAAATCTATGCATACGATGCAGCTTTCTATGGTAACACTTCAAATAGCATTGGTGATCAAGATCTTGCTGATTTTCTCTCTTCCAATCTGGAGCATATGGTGCAATGGAGAAAATAGTGGTTCATTACTTTTAGCACCAAGCTTCTCTCTTTTCACCACCAATGCTCAGATCCTTGTTTTGCTCCAGTCGAAATGAATGACTCTCACCCTAGTTTTGATAATCTCCTAGTGTAGCCTGATGATCGCCTTCGTGGTTGCACTATGATAAAAACAACACAAGACAAATTGTTGGTATAACTCAGTTGAGCTCTGGATGCATGTATGATATCGTCAGCGCAAAAAGAAGTCCCCCGGATGTTGTACCTTGATAGCTATCTCGCCGTTTTCTCGGTCCAATCTGCTTGCCTCCTCTCCGAACTGCCGCTAAACTCAACTGTCGCCAACAACTCTGACCCCTAAACATCTTGACTCATGACCTGCAATTCCATGTCTGGTCTTTTGTCTTAGTCACTGATAAGCGGAAATGACTCGGACACTCCTAAAATGCCTGGCCTTTGTCTCAGAGTGACTGATAAGCGGAAATTGACCACCAACTGTGAGGCGTCCTACTGCCTTTGTGCGTCTTGGTGAATTATTTCTTATCATTGTTTGGGGTCTTGGCTGGGGGTGGGGGCAGTCCATAGTATAACACTAGGACTGTCTCCAGATATAAAATGGAAGACTTGCATCCAATCTGTTGCTAAGGTTGCTGGAAAAAATGATTGGATTATTCTACCTGACCCCAGTTGCAATCCTGTACCTATAAGAGTCAGATACGTCCTAAGCTGGAGTACTGCTGCCACATCTGGGGAGGTGCCGCTCAGAGCACTCTTCTTTGCCTTGACAGATTACAAAATCAACTTTGAAATCTAGTGGGGGATAATCTTTTCTGTTATCTACAGTCCCTTTCTTACAGAACAGCAGCATTTGCTAGTCTTTCTCTACTCTAACTTTATTTCTATGGGAGGTGCTCGACTGAGCTCTAGTCTCTGGTTCTGCCTTGTACGACGTTCACAAAAAGAAATCGTCTTATTACCACAACTGCAATGAACTTTCCTTTTTTCCTCTGTGTGCCTAACATCAAACAGAATTTCCATGAACAGTTTCTTTCCCAAAACTTCCCATCTGTAGAAAACATTACCACGGGACTGCTTCCCTGCAGACTATAACATGGTCGTCTTCAGATCCAATGTCAACAAATACTTGTCATAAACCGTTCTCATAAGTAATTAAATTTTGTTCATTCCATTCATCATTTTAATCTTCTCATAATATTCTCATTATTCAATTGACAATGCATCTATTTCGATAATCTTATCCTCGGGTGGCTTTTGGCCTTGATTACTAGTGACTCATAATTAAAAAAACAAAACAAAAACAAAAGTAACGAAAGTTAACCTTTCGACAACTTCAGTGCATGTTGCATGGATAGACATAATTTTGTTTCTCTTCGCGCATCTTCCTTTCATATAACCAATCAGGTGACATCAGGACAGTGCTATCAGCAGCAGCTGGCAACCTGTAAAACCTGCATTTTTAACACTTGGGGACGTGACAATTCTCTACACCAATGACCAGCAGCAATAGATGCAGTACCAGTCTAGTAGCAATCTATGACATTTAGTAGCAGCAACCATTAGACGACGATCGGCAACAGCAGCAGCTTCTGATCCTGTCCACAGCGCCAGCACTGACACAATGATTTCAGTCAGCAGCAGTATCAATTCTATCCGCAGCACAGCATAAGTTACGCTCCTGCAAGCAACAGCACCAAGGCTAATAACTTTTTCTACATTTCAAACTCTGCTATATGGACTATCATCATCATACACAACGACAAGCCGACTCTTAATTGTTCAAGGTGTCTGCGGACCTTCCAATACTGCCAACATCATCATCAATCATGTACTACAACAGGTCTTTTTTTTTTTTTACTAATGTGTCCCCACTTATCAAGGCATAGGGGCCACTTGCGGATAAGGATTAAAGCGATCGTCAGTTGGACTATAATCGCCTCTATGAGGGGATTGAAACCAAATGGGTGGGATGGGCAAAAGATTACTTAAGAGGAATCGATTCTTCGAGGTAACGGCTCAACAAGTATTTGTTCACGTTAGATTTGAAGACGACCATGAACAACATGTCCAGTTGCGAAGCAGACTCGTTGTACCTTGTTCCACATATGGGATCTTCTAGGAAAGAAACTTTGTTCATGGAAGTTTTGTTTGGTTTTTGGTAAGGAGAGAGAAAGGAAAGTTCTTTTCTGTGGTTGCAGGTAGACGAGTTTCTGCTGTGAATGTTTTATAGGAGGGGAAGGACCAAGGATTTGGAGCTCAGTCGAGCACCAACCATGAACATAACGATACAGTAGAGAGAGACTAGCAACATCTGTTCTGTGTGAAAGAGGTTGTAGGGACGAGAAGAGATCATTCCTCACTAGATTGCGGAGTCGATTTTGTACTCTGTGAAGACAGGAGAGGGTGCCCTCCCCCCTCGACAACAGTACTCCATCTTAGGGCGTATCTGGCTTTTATACAGGTAGAGGATTGTGTCAGGGGTGAAGTACCTTCTGGAGTGGTAGAATGATCCAACCATTTTTCCGACGACCTCAGCAACAGATTTGATGTAAGTTTTCCATTTCAGGTGTGGGGTGAAAATCTGTCCTAGAAGTTTATCAAAGAAGAGGGCTTCCTCGAGGAGAAAACCGTTCATTTTGACTGGGGAGAAGTGAGAATCCGAGTGTTGGTGGTGAAAGGAGAGAAGCCTTGTTTTAGAGGTGTTAAAACTAACAAGCCACTTTTTCCGCTATTGAGAGAGAGAGAGAAAGAGAGAGAGGGAGTCAGCAATATTTTGATCTTTGATGCTCTTCGAAGTGCTGCCATAGATGTTTGTGTCGTTTTCATATATATGGCGATGAACAATCTCAGAATATGATTAGGAAGATTATTGATGAAGATCAGGTCTGTTGCTATTCACGACAACTAGCAGCAGCAATCCTGTAGCAGTCATGAGAAGGACCTATTTCCTAATGCGGAGAACTGTCCTTGCTGGCCGATTTGGTCATATACTGACCAATCAGCTTGCTGGGCGTATTTATTTCAGCTTCTTTCAGAATCTACTTTGGACCCTTTTGGCAATAGCAAGAGTCACCAGAACGACTGTGACAAGCAACCAAGAAAGAAAACTCCCCATTTCTCTCCCGCCTGGATCTCCTGGATTTCCCGAGCTCCGCTATCTTCACTCAAAAATAAGCTGCTCGTAGACTTTCGGCAGTCAAAAAACTTTCCATTGTTTCCTTTCTTCACTTGGACGCTGCTCTAACCTTTGCCAATCTATACTCAACGTTATAGATAATATTCAATAAACCCCTTTGGTTTTTGTGTTAAAACAAGAGTTTGTTTTCCTTTGTGTGATGACCTTGTTCGTTTTACTTACTACAAGATTAAGAGTTGTTCTTAACGCTCACTAGTAAGAATAGCTTCTATAATCCTACCTGCAAAACTAGCAGCAGCTCCTGATCCTGCTCGCGGACCTATCATCAGCATCTACTACAGCAGCTGTTTCTATCTACAACTAGCTACAATAATCCAGCCAGCAACACTAACAGCAACTTCAGATCTTGCCTCTAACACTGTCGTCGTCGTCATCATCATCATCATCATCATCATCATCATCGTCATCATCATCTACTACTACTACTACTATTACTACAGCCCTTTCATAACGCTGTATTTATTTCCCCATCGAAATAAACACCCTCTTTATTATTATTATTCACCCATGTTGCCTCCTTCGTGTTGTCACGTTCATCACATGTTTAATTTACTTGCGACAGAAGATGTGGTAGACTAGACAACTCGCCCTCGTCTATCGCCATCTGTGCCACCACTCCCGCTGCACATCCTCCCCATAAGGGCTAGATGTGATACAAGAACAAACTTAAAATTGGTGTGCGATCATTACTCCTGTGGCATTCCTGTCTTAGTCGTAGGGTATTCACCCTGGGTGTTTATTTTATTTATCTGCCTCCCCCGGCGGGAAGGTTAGACACAAGGTCAGGAAAGTGGGATTGAAAAGCCAGCACCCGAGAAGAAGAGTACTAGCCAACCAAAAAATGCCTGTGCAGCCCTGTCGGCATTCCCCGGTAGGGACGCCTCATGCAACTAGCAATAAACGAACCCCTTCTGAAAGGTGGAGGAGGTAAAACTTGGGAAGGTTGACCTCCTAGAACTGCACAGGACCACACGTCAGACCAACAGAGAACAAGGCCACGCCAGCCACAGCATGCCCAAGACTCTGTCAATCTGATTTTGGTATGAAATAGCCACCCTGGAGGACGGCTCAATGTTCACCCTGCGTAGGTTCAACAGGCTTCCTCCTTCACAGATGAAGTTTCTAAGAAATATAAAATTCACAAGCGGTTCCCAGTCATATGTATATCCCGGTTAGGGGGAGATTTGAGGACTTTAGTTTTCGTAGGGAGGTGTCGCCGTCCTCCCATGTACAGCGCCTGGTATTTCCAAATGGGGACCCATCTGGTACTGACCAGGTTCAACGTCACTTTGGTGATCTAACGAGAACCGGTGTGTCAACAGGATTATGCCATATATATGGCGTTCACTAATGACCACTAAGAGCTTGGAGGATCTCTCTCTTCACCCCCTACCCCTTTCTCTCTCTCTCTTCATCCCCCTACCCCTCTCTGTCTCTTTCTTCATCCCCCTACCCTTTTCTCTCTCTTCATCCCCCTACCCTCTCTGTCTCTTTCTTCATCCTCCTACCCTCTCTGTCTCTTTCTTCATCTCCCTACCCTCTCTCTCTCTTCATCCCCCACCCCTCTCTTCATCCCCCTACCCCTCTCTGTCTCTCTCTTCATCCCCCTACCTCTTTCTCTCTCTCTTTCTTCATCCCCCTACCCTCTCTCCCTCTTCATCCCCCTACCTCTCCCTGTCTCTTTCTTCATCCCCCTACCACTTTATCTCTCTCTTCATCTCCCTACCCCTTTCTCTCTCTCATAGATAAGCACTCTACAATCCCTCTCTTTTTTGAATAAAACATTGTTTGGTTTCTGGGGCGCTGAAATATAAGACAACTCCCAAACAAAACAATTTTATTTATCTCAGCGTTCAACGAAGCAAGAGAAAATAAATTTACAAAATTATTTTGCGCCAACTTGTCAGAATTGTGCATAAAATATGCGAACAACTGACAGATAATTTATCGCATCCCGTCCCGGTGACCGCCACGACTGAGATCGAATTTTTGGTTAATCAATAATGGTTCTCTGAGTCACCATCGGCTCCTTCTTAGAGATTTTCGGAATTTCACACAAAACAAGAATCGCTTCGTCTTCTCTTTTGTGAAGATAATTTATTAAAATGACCTATCAAAGGTATCATTCGTAAACTTTGATTATTAATAATAGAACTAAAATCATTCGCAGTAGTGTGAGTCTTTACCCTCCCTCCACCAATGATAAAGAAAGAAGAAATTATTGCTGTTTTATTTGTGATTTTTCTTTCGAATGAAAACTGATCATTCCCTATTTCAGTCATGTAAATTATTTAGACTGAAATGGGTTTCAGCATCACTCCCAAATAACTTTTAAACCATCTTTTAGCAAAAAAAAAAAAAAGAAAAAGTTACATGCTTTTTAATGTTTATAAACGGTTTAATCGTCGCTTGCCAAAGTCGGAAAATGCTGAAAGAAAGAGTGAAGAAACAGAAGACAGAGATAAAGGAAAATTTGTATTAATAATGTTAAATTGAACAATAATACTGAAAAGTCTTGCAAAACTGATTGTGTTTGCGGTTTTAAGAAGTTCAACTAATAAGAGTTCTTTAACGTCCAAAATAGACGTACCCCCACCGCGAATTGTTCAGATTCTCAAGTCGTCGCATTCAAATTAAGAAGAAATCTTCCTTACTTGTTGACTGGACTACGAACAGATTAAAAAAGAGAAAGAATAAGGACTTTTTTGATTCAGCCGTGTCAAGGAGAATCGTCTTGGCCAATCAAACAGGGCTTTTTCAGAATAGGAATCGGTGTCGTGATGGACAAGAAGAGAATTAATTGGGAGAGAAAAGGAACTAACTCCTTTTTTGTACCTCCTTCCCCCATAAAACCCTCCCCAACCATAAATTCGAGTGGTAAAAGGCAAAGACCCCTCCATTAACTCTAAATCCGAGCAGCAAAGCCCTCCCTAAATCCTAAGTCCGTGTGGCAAAGCCCTCCCTTTTAAAAAAAAATTTCCCTTAACCCTACCATTAACGCTAAGTCAGATGAACCCTTAAGAAAAACCCTCGTAAAACTGTACGTAATCGCCTAAAAAATTATGGTTAACTGCTCTAAAACGCTGGAATGGTCTGAAAATGGGGAATCATTTCACGTTAAATTTATATGCAAAACTGATCCCTCACTCTAATTTCTGAAAAATATATATTTTTTTGTTTTTCTTCTTTCCGTCAGGGTGTTCACACGTAATCTCCTAAAAAAGTAGAATCTCGTTTTTTGAGGGTGTTTGATATAATGGCCGCCAGCAATTAAAACAGTTAATTAAAGCTACATTCTCAACACTTTAAAAAGTAAATTAGAATTTTATATATTTATGATATGAGAACACACACTAAAGAGAATGCACATGTTAAGAACTCCCCTCCCCTCCCCTCAGTCTCGAGAGAGTAAGGGTATCTGCACGGGGAATCTATAATGAAGCAAGGGTTGCGCAATCCCAACCGCGCCTCGCCTGTACAGGCATTGTTTACGTTAAGTGGCAAGCTCAGGTCGACTGGAAACAATGCCGATAAGCAGAGAATGACTGGTGTTATTTCGGAGTTTTCATTTTCCTAGACTCGAGAGTCTAGTCTACCCTACTATTTAACCCATAGCTGGAGGGTGGTTATCTGGATTCATCCATACCCTTCGCGCCTGTAACCACGGCAGTTACACCAAAAAAAAACACAGTCCAATGGAATTGATGGGTTTTTGTTAAGTAATTAAGCGGATCAAAATCGATTATTATTATTAAATATTTAATTATTACCTGATTTAAAAAGAAGTTAATTAGATATGAGAAGAGCGCGTGAAGACACCTGTGTTTGTTGTCGGAAAAAGCCGGTTCTGGAATTCGTGTGAATCCGAAAAGAGTCAGAATTTTGCGTCATTTCCGCGCGTTCCGTCACGTGAGGCGTGTGCGTTTCTTTAGTGTCATGTGACGTTATAATCGGGTCGGTGCCCGTCCGACTGCTAAACATCACAACAACCGCGTCTCTTCCCACACCAAAAAGCATAAAAGTGTTACGTGTGTACATTTACTTTTACAATAACAACATTTTAAGTAGGTCTCTGCCTGCTCGGCTATTATGTCCGACGAGAACGAACGCAAGAAAACAGTAAAACACGTTTAGTATTAAATAGGACTGTTGTTACCACTACGACTACTGAGAAGAAGAACAAGAACATTTTTCAATTTATTCGCAGATAACAGATAACTTCATCTCATGTCCCGTTCATTGGAAGTAACAATGAATTACGAAGGAATTTAGCCACTGTGAGCCTCGATAATAAAAAAAAAATAAAGGTATGTACGAACTGTTTATTGTTAGTTTTAATTCTTAATCAGTACTTTAAAAATATCTCCATGACGTAGGAAAGAAGAAACGTTTTCTTTTTTAATTTTTGTTTATTACATAAGTGAGCGTTAAGTGTTTGCTTAATGACGTGTACAAGGCTATTTTCTTTTGGGTAGGAAAAACATTGTTTTGTTTTCTTTTATTGCTTTAAGAAAGTTTTCAAAGCCGAGATATTACTAAGAGTACGTCATGTAACCCCGAGAGAGAGAGAGAGAGAGAGACCCATACATTCTTTAAAAAACTAATTGTATGCAGATACGAATAATTTTAAAATTTAAAAAAAAAACCCCAAAAACTGAATTGTCATCTATTTTATATCGGCAATCTTTCATTTTTTTTCCCATTTTTTTTTTTTTAAAGATAATTCTTAAAAGTGATTTGTTTTGTGATTTATTTAAAAAAAAAACTCTTTCTTTGATTTTAATAATAATAATACAAAAATCAGTTTTCGTCATATTTACCTTTCTTTCCACCAAGACTGGATGTTAGATGAGGTTAGATGGGAGAATCCGGCTCCTCTTAAAACGGGGAGACTCTGGATGGGTGCAAAATTTGTCGTGATTGGGCCTCATCGATATTTCTCGATGGGGGGGGGGGGCAATAAACCAATCCCTTCCCTAGGAGGAAGTAATTGCTTTGAACAGATACTACACTCCGACATAGGCACGAGAGCCTGTGCCAGTTTGGGTCTTTGGGGAGGGGGTGGTAAAAAAAAATCCACTAATCATATTTACGACTTGCTCTATTGTTTGTTAGGCTTCTTAGTGTGTTTGTCTTCGACTGGTTCCTGAAAATAAGGATTGATTCTCAAAATGAAAAGCCTAGAATTATTTTCGCGATTCGTAATAGTAATTCTACTACAACAGCAGTTATTCATAACTTACTACAAATAATCAGGTACAAAAACGCTATATTGTTTAATGTTTGCAAAATAAGTAGATAAGGCATTTTTTCTTCGTAGTTTTTTTTATAGTTTTCTTTTTATTTCGATTTGTTGCTATAGATTAGAATAATACTAAAATTATGTGAGAATAATTGCTACTAATTTACAAAATAGTCACTCGTCGGGCCTTTATGAGTGAAATTAAAACAATCGCATTTTTTTTTAATCATGCGGGACTACTGAGTTGCACATCCGGCGCCTTTTCCGTATTTACCCACCACTTGTTTTACCGTTTTTTACAGACTATTTTCTCCTTTTTTCTGTGTTCAATTATCGATCATGTCACTAAAGAATTTTGTTATTTAAAAAAAAATTTTGTCAGATATTTTAGATTTCAGAGTTGGAGATCACTTTCCTATGTAAACTTAACGTAAAATGATCACCCACTTTCTAACCATCACTAATTTGACCATTCTTTTTTCTTTTCTAAGTGCACTTATCGATTAAGTCGCTAAAGATTTCCAGGTTTAAAAACAAAAATATTAAAAAAATTTTTTTTTTCTTTAGCTAATATTTTAGAGTGGAGGATCACTTTCCTATATAAATTTAACGTAAGATAATCACCCATTTCCTGACCATGTAGTAACCAATTTATTTTTTTTTGGGGGGGGGGGGGGGGAATCGGCCGTAGACATATTTGTGCACGAGGGAGGAGAGGGATAACAAATCTTGGTCAATTTTTTAATTTTTTTTTAATTTCCTTTTTGTTTCTCGGACTTGTGCAGAATAACACGAAAGTGATTTTCTTTTGTTTTTACGTAATTTCTATTTTTTTTGTATTCGCATTTTTTTTAAAACTTAGTATTTTTTTCCCACTTTTTTCTTTAAAAAGTTAAGGCATTGCTCGGTGGGGTGTGAACGTGCTGTGCTCGTTCGCTAGTTTCTGTTGCATGGGCAAACTAGTGCGCTTGGAGTTCGTTTGGGCATCGTTTCTGGCAGTGCTCGAACGTGGGGGAGGAGCAAACGCATAGCCAGAGGGCAAGTGCTTCCAAATCACAAAAGAAAAACATGCAGTGCAAAAGACAAACAAATTGTTTTAATGTTATGTAATGAATTCACTACTTTATGGCAATTGTCGAGCCCAAACAAAAAACTAATCATTTGCATGCTTTTTGCACAAGTACAGGGTGGCGCTAAAGTCACGCATTAGTTTGAATCAGTAACAACTTTAACATTTAATCAAATTTTCTCCTTATTTTTCAGAATATTAGATATAAACATTGATAATTTATCATGGAAAAATATAGCACTGAACAATGAACCAAAATTATTGAACTTCAATAACCTTAACCCAAAGAGCCTATCGGCGGCATTATAATGTCAGACAATCTCCCAGTCAGACCACACTTGATCGTCTTGTGGCCCGGTTTCGGCAGCAGGGTTCAGTCAGTGATCTTCCACGATCTGGCAAACCACGTTCAGTACGGACAGTGGAAAATGTAGCACTCGTTGAGGATAGCATTGCTGAAAATCCAGACACCTCAACTCGAAGACGAGCCACTGAGATTGGGATGTCCAGAAGGTCACTTCAAATAATTTTGCGTGAATTGCATCTGTTTCCATACAAAATTCAATTGGTACAGGCATTACAACCCACAGATTTGCAATTACGCGTAGCTCATGCTGTTCACATTGAGCAATTAGCCAGAGAACAAAATGAGTTCATCCATGATAATAAGCGACGAACCCCATTTTCATATGAACGGGTTCGTAAATAAGCAAAACTGCAGAATATAGACCATTGAAAATCCAAGAACCGTTCATCAGTGTGAATTACATCCACTAAAATGTACGGTATGGTGTGGTGTTACCTCGGAGGGACTGATCGGTCCATATTTCTTTGAAGACGAAGGTGTCGCGGTTACGATAACTGCACAGCGATATCAACAAATGATTCAAACATTTTTAGGGCCAGCTGTTCAGGACAACCCAGAAATGTGGTCCCAACAAGATGGAGCTACTGCTCACACTGCCCGACAAAGTATGGCGCTCTTAAGGGGATTGTTTGGCGAGCGCTTGATTAGCAGATTTTCTGATTTTAACTGGCCTTCACGTTCACCGGATTTAACAGCCCCTGACTTTTTCCTTTGGGTTTATCTTTAGGAAAGGGTATATGTGAACAAGCCTACAACGATTCAAGAGCTTAAAAACAATATCAGATATGAAATCCAAGAACTAGAGCCAGTTATTCTAAGGAGTGTAATGGAAAATGCCCTAACTAGAGGCTGAAAATGGTGGCCATTTAAAGGATATTATTTTTAAAAACTACTGCAACAAAATTACCAAGTAAATGTATTATTTATCAGAAAAGCCTAGTAAATTACTTTAAATGTTGTAGTTTCTATCACCTAAACAAACCAATGCGCGACTTTTGCGCCACCCTGTACTTTAGAATTGTAGAAAAAAAATTGGTCCAATGTTACCGTTGTAAAATAAGAAAAACAAAGAAATAGTTACTTTTTTTCTTTTTCTACAAAAACTTTCTGGAAATTGGTGATCATTTTACCGTAACTTTATATATGAAAGTGATCCCCCCACTCCAAAATATTGGGTAAAAAAATCAAATCAAACGGAATTCTCTAGCAACATAATAGGTAGGTATTGTACACAGGAAAAAGAAAACAATTGGGGCATTTATAACGACAGCTAAGCTAACACAACGAAAAAAGGGTAAATAAGTAGGCAACAAATAAATGTTACGAAAGGCAAGATAAGTTTATTTGTGTTTTAACTTATTTTGAAGCGTTTTTTTTGTTCAAAACAAACCTGGTGTCCACCTGTTCAGTTAGAACGAAAAAAAAAAATGGCTGAAATGAGTTTCGATAATCGCTCAAAAAACGAAAATTAAGCAAAATCCTGCTAGAACATTACATTTTCCCACGATTGGTGACATTTATTGGATGTGTTTCTATCACTATTTTGTTTATATTTCGATTTTTCTCCGATTGTCAACGGTCCCCATGCAGGGCTAATGAACAGCCATTTTGCTTTTCGTTCTAACTGAACACGTTGACATATCTTGCCTTTGGTAACATTTATTTGTTGCCTGTTTTTGTTTTGTTTGTTTTTTAACCCTTTTTTCGTTTTGTTATCTGTTATAAATGCCCCAAAATTGGTCCGTAAAAATGCCCAAAAAGTGGTGGATAAATAGCGAAAAAGCACCCAATCTCCGATATCTACCCTAAAAATATATTATAAAGATGTTCTTTTTTTCTTTTATTAACTGACAATTTTCACAAACATAAAGTTGCCATTAGAATGTAATTCAAAAAATTCAGTTCTAATAAATAAATGTTAGACGTGAAGTTGACGTTTACCAAATAAATTACTGCGGTGAGAGTGACTATCATTTTATGCAAAACAGAATCGGCGACAACTATTTTATTAAAAATAAAAATAAAGATTTTGAAAAACAAAATGATTTATTAAAATAAATTATCACAGAAGGAAAAAATAGGAAAACTACGTAAATGGAAGGGGGGAAAACATGAAACCCGGGAAATAAAGTTTTTGAAATAAATAAGTTTTACACCGGGTAAAATCCGGCAATTTGTTTGAAAACAGTTCCTTTTACGTATACATTTAAAAAAAATTTATCTTAGAATAATTAGAATAGTAAAATCCATTTTAAGATTGTGCCAGTTGACACGGTTAAGATTCGGATAAAAATTGTTGTTTGGGATAAATACAATTTAGGCGTGCAGTGTGAATATAATTGTATTGGCGCGTGAAAGATAAAAAATAATGCCCACGCAAATTCCGGTGTGGCCTTATATATTAAATCAACTCAAAACGAGCGGACGTAGTAGGGAGCACACCACGTGATATTTCTGTCCAATGGGATTTCTCCAAAGACATTTTTCTAAACTTTTCTCCTTAAGCTCGCTGGAGCCTATCCAAATAGTATTTAAGCACACACAAACATCAAACCCTCTCTCTCAACTGACTCTTCATTCGGAGGTTACACGCGTCTTATCACTTTTCCATTTCACCTTTCGCGCGCTTCATACAATTTCACAGGCGAACATCACCTATTGCCTCTCTTAACATTTTATAACATATGAGCATTTCAACAAAACAATAGACATTCTCCTTTTTACTTACCCTGAAACTAAAGAAAGGACTTCTGAACTCATTACAAAAGGAAATATGTTATATTTGTTAATGGTTTATTTCAGTGAAAAAACTTCCGTTGGTTTTGCATGTAAGTCTTCTTCTTCTTATTATTATTTTTATTTGTGGAGGAAGTTATCACCAAAAAAAGGCATGACGACCACCACAAGATAAAGAGTTGTTGAAACTAGAGTTCTCTCTCCTCAAATTAAAGATAAAACATTTTTTTTTGTTGACCTACAGTCCACAAGCACCAATCTGTCTCATCTATTTTTCTCTAAAAAAAATAAGTTAAAACAGCAAGAAAAACGGACGTTCAAAAAATGAAACACATTTGGCGATTAAATAAAAAGGCCTATTTTTGTCGATTCCAACGTTTTAGAACGGTTTTACGACATAATCACGTTGACAAACCGGTTCCCGTTAAGCGACGTTGAGCCTGGTCAGTACTAAAATGGGGGACCATTTAGGAATATCAGGTGCTGTATGTGCTCTCCGCTTATTTCGGCATTATTTCCAGGCGTCGTGGACTTCTTGCCACTGGAATCAAGCAGTGCCGACTGAGAAGATTGCGCAACCCTTGCTTCACAAATACACGCGTAAGCACACTTACAGGTGGTATCCATTGTCTATCGAGACTGAACGGAAGCCCTGAGCACGATTCCCCTCCCTTAAAGAAATCAAGCGAACGCAGACTCCAAACTATATCGAAGAACCAGTTATTATACGATCATTCATTGCTAAGTGAAAGAAATGAAAAAACATTTCTTTAAGTAGTTAAATCAAAAGGTTATTTTTAACTTGGATGATTGGTGTAGTCGGTAGCGTATCGGACAGTTGACGTTAATGTTCCGAGTTCGAATCACAACCTCGGCGTCGAAATTATTTGTTTATTTAGTCGTTAATAGTGTATTTGTTATGTTTCTGACTTTGAAATTAATTAAATAGTAATTACCCCCCCCCCCCTCTCTCTCTCTCGTTTACAAAAAATTCTCCAGGACAGATAGAGCCATTAATTCCCTTAGGATTAGCGTCTAATAGAGATTCATTTTTTTTGCACATTTTTTTTTTTAGCGCATATGAACAGACTTGATTTCTTGCTTCAGACTGACCGGCGTCGTCGACAGCAAATACGTTCCACACTTAAACTTCAACTGCTAACAGAATGGGCTCTTTCGCGCGTGTATCTGTTTCGTGTTTATGAATCGATTTAATTTTTCATTATTTTTTAAATTAAGGCTTATTTTACTACCTATATCATATTTGAGGGATCAAGCGCACACTACCTTTGTGAATTTATTTTTTTTACGCAAAAGTATTTTTATTGTCATTAAATTGCTTATAAGTAAGGTGAACCGTTTATTATTATTATATTGAAATTAATAGTAGTTCTAATATAATGACAGGAAAATACGGTCCTTTAGTTTCGCTCTGACATGTTAGGCCTCTCTTTAAAAAAAAAAAAAAAAATTAGCTAAATAAATGTATAAACTTTATGTACTTGGTAGCTGAAAAGAAGATTGTACACCAAAGATTACGCCAATTCACCCAGTATTTATTAAATAAAAAATATTTTATCCTTCGGTCACGGTGGCCATTTTAATTTTTAGTTTTCTGGTTAAAATTGAGTTATCTCCCTTGCCTAATCAGTAAGCTGAAATGTCTACCGATACGTAAGATCGTTTTTTTCTTACAATGTAATAAATACTGGATGAATTTGTAACTTTTTCTGTACAATCTTATTTTCAGCTAACATGTAAGTACATAAAAAAAGTTTATACATTTCTTTTAAATATTTTCATGTCGTCGTGAAAGTAAAGAAACACCGCAAATACTTTTGTGTTTGTAGAGTGCGCTTGGCGCTTCAACTATGTTATCGGTCGTACGTTGACGAAACTATCTTTTACACAAAGTATGTTTTTTTTGGGGGGGGGGTAGATTGATAATTTGGCGTATTCAGACTATTCTCTTGGTTGTTATTTTCATGTTTCGACTTTCTTCGAAAACAATCTACCCCCGTGGATTAAATAAAGGGTTCAGTTTGAAAGTCCCTGTAGGTTCCCGAGTTTGAAAAGATGCACCTGAAGAAGGCCGGAGATTACATCGGCCGAAGCATAGGTAAAATAACAATTTATTTCTAATCAAAATAATACGAATTATTTTTTCAGTTAATTTTTTTCGTCATCTCACACAAAAGAGCACAAGTAAGTATTTACGATAGACAGCGGTCACTTTGGAATGAGGTCTAGGGGGAGGCGAATAACCATACATGGTTGAGATTGGGCGACGTTTACTATATCAAATGAGGCCTATGTCAGCCTAGAAATGAAAATAGTGGTGGTGGTCCGAATGGGGAGGGTTGCATCATCATTATTCTAAACCTGCCAATCGCACCTTTCGATTTGTATGTTTAAGAACTGATTACTGCATCTTTTTATACCGGATTGCTTTATGAGCTTTTCATTTGTGGAGTCAAGTTGAGGCAGCTTATACTGTTAAAATAATAATTCACTATTACATCCCTAATTAAACACTGTTTCTATTTGTTGGCTTAGGCTGATTCAGATGCGGCTTGGATTTATAAGCTTCCAACAGCAGCAAGATGTTACACAAGGTTATTTAATGGGGACAATCAGTTCCTCCAAGGGAGCATTCTGGCAGGTACGAAAATAGCCGAGATCAGACCCATCATCATTCCCCTCGATAGGCAATCGGCAATAAACCAAATCTGCTCATGGAGGAGATAATGCCTGGAAAGATGACCTCTGAACCAAACCATATCTCCTTCTGACAAAGAAGGAACTGATGCCACACGAGGCAGAGCCTATGTTGACAGAATGATACCAAGGCAAATAACCATGACTAGGATGAAAAACTGTTGCGGCTTTGCTTCCAGGCTATCATGGTTTCCTTTTTCCGAATCAGACTGAGTAATTGGTGTATCACCTGTTACCTACACACCTTTTGTTTGGTTCGGTCGGCTGGAGTGTCTCATGTTGAGCCACAGCGTTGCTGGGATTCTATTGCGTACGTCCAGGTTACCAGACCTTGGATGGAACTAGGGCCATGAAACTGGGCGGTGTTTTCGCAAGTCAACTTCTATTCTACAAGAAGGCTATTTTTTCAGACATGTTCACATGTCTCTTTTTATTGTCTCATCACTTTAAAGTCCGTTTGCTTTCCTCCCCACAAGGGAAGAGTTAGGCACAGATCGGTTTTTAATGTAGAGAAAATTCAGCTCCCCAAAACGAGGCACTCTGGATTGAGACAAAGATAAAAATTGTCTCAGTCTAGAAGGATTTCTCCTTCACTGACTGAGGACATAAAAGATGAAGAACAGATACTATACTTTGCTCCTAGCCAAAAACACAAATTGAGTAAATAAAAAAAAAGGTGGGGGGGGGGGGCGGGATAGGTGTTCGTTCTTTCATCTGGAATAAAAACAAAAAAAACAAGTCTGACTATTCTAGGAACTACTTGTAATTCACGCAATCAGGATTTCCTTGAATTTTTTTTCTCTTTGGTTTTATCGGACAAATTGACAATCCCTGTAATGGTTGGTTAGTTTGGATAATAATGGGATTGTAAAAGTTAGAAAATTTTAATCTATTTCCTCCTTCTATGCAGAAAACACGGATATAAATTTTATATCCTGAAAAAAAAAAAAGAGACAGCCCTTTTTTTTATTTTTTATTTTTTTAGACCAGAAGTCTCGATTTTGACTGAAATCATTCGACCGTTAGGTTTCGACGACATAACATTAGTCTATTTTTTTTGCTTGTGTGTATTGCGCACTGCACAGCGAGGGGACGAAAACGGACTAAAATATTTTTAATATTTTAAAGCAATTATTACTTCGACAAGACAATAATTTTTTATTTTGCTGGGGTCAAATATGTGAGTAGAAATTATTTGCAGTTTAACATTTTTATTTATTTTTTTGGCTCTTTTTCTGTTTTACTTTTTGATAAGTTAACAAAGAAAATACTTTTTTGAATTTAGATCTTAAATCTTTTTAGCACTTTAAGGTTTATGGAATTTTATTTGAGGAAGAGATTTATTGAAAGGTGAAGTAGATATGCCGTGGCAGACTGACGACCTGGGTGTGCCAAGTTCGAATCCAGTCGGTTCCATAGCATCACTTTCATTTATGGATGTTGACAACGTTCACGTGGTCCCTCTTGTGAGGACCTAATTCTAGAAAGAATTCGAAATTAATGCCAACAACAGAATTAAGCAAATCAAAAAAAGTTGTACCATGCTGAGTCATACGAATTAACTTCATTATTTAGAAAAAAATGTTCACATTTTACCATCAAGTTCATTTAGACTAAATTTGTATTTTATTTCTAAAATCAACATCAGTTATTTTTTGAATTTGCCACTAGTTTAAGGAAAAAATGCTTTCTTCTTATTGGTACAACTGCTATGCATGTTGGGACCGATTTCAGGAACTTCAGTTCAAAACTCTTGGACTTTAAAAAAAAAACTCTAGTTTTTCATACTGCGCTGCAACTTGATGACAGTATAATTTTTTTTTTTTTAACCCGAATCTACTTGATGGATTCAAAGTCAGTATTTAGAATTGTTTTAAAGAATTCAAAGTCTATCAAAAACGTTAGTAACTGAAAGAGCAGCTTTCTCTAGGTATCTTATTTATGGCGGATGCATTTTGGGTAATTTTCCCTCAAAGAAGAGAACGAAGATGTATGGGGTGTCTCGGTAGCCTGGAATTGTAGAAATTTATAGAATAGAAACTTATTTAAATTTGATGTTAACATAATGTTTATACTTCAATAAAAAGGGTGTCAATTTAAGATTAATTTATTAAAAAAAAAATGTTCCTATGTCATTAAAATATTAATGCATTTCAATTCCACCAAATTTTTGAGAATCTGGGACACACTGTATTTGTGAATGTTGCGAGGCCCTCAATTTAAATGTTTAGTAAAAAGTTACCTATTTTAGTAGTTTAAGAAGAATATACCTGCTGGTAAAAGTTCTGCATACAATTCTGATAAAAAAAAGACCAAGCTTAATTTCTTTGAAAACATCAGAATATGAAGAACATGTTTATTTTCTGTCCCCCCCCCCTCCTTTGATACAATCTAGTTTTGCATATGAATGTTTCCTTCTACTAAAATTTGCTGATTGATTCCTCTTTTAAAATGTCATTGATCTGTATCTCATTTTGATAAAGCAAAATATCCTAAAGAATCAATGTAGATACTATTCATTAAATCCGTAAAGGAAGAATTTATTTTTTGATCAGAAAGGTAGTGGTAGAGATCCTCGCATCTGTTCAGAGCAGATAACTAATAGCTACCCCGAAGGTGATTCTGACAAGAAAGTTCTGTTAGGCACAGTAGCCCAAGATTTGCAGGGTCCAGAGTTATCTCCTCTTGGATCCCATCCATAGAGAGATCAGGGTTGGGTCGTCTCGGTTACTGAACCCTACCGTTAGGTGGCAGGACAGTGAGGAGAACAAGAAAAAAGGCAGCCATGACACCTGAGATGTAAACACATGTGTGGACGCACCAAAACGTTTCAGTGCACACTCAGAAGTTTATCCATCTTCATCTTTATTTGTAAATGACATCAATAAATGTGTTAAGTTTTATACTTTGTCTTTTTTTTAAAAATTTTCTTCATAACTAATTCATTACGGATAGTTCCTAAGAAGATAAATCGTTAATCATAATGAGAGAGATGATGTCATTCTTGAGAGAGATCAACGCATGCGAAAAACTTAGACTCGGCATTGAACAACACCTGTCGCTTGATCACTAGCTGCTTGAAGCCCAACAACCTGAATCTTCTCATTGGCATTGCTCCTTCAGATGCGAGACGAAAAGTTACCAGCCCAGTAGAGATCACAAAGGCTATCAGTGATGAACACCATCTCCTTCATGGACGTGAACCAATGGTCAAACGACTAAAGTCAAGGAGAAGCTTCCTAAGCCATGTCAAACCCCTAATATCTCAGGAAGAGACCAGACTACAGCTGTGGACCAGACGTCTAGAAGATGGCCTCTTTCATACTGACATGGGAATCTCTGCTTCTGAGGAACTTCCTCCCGGTTCAGAGGCACCCTGGCTCCAGTGGAACACACTAAACCGCCTGAGAATGGGAATGGGGCGATCAAAAGTTGCTATGGGGCTACAAAACTGTAATCTGTAACCTCTTGTTTTGCGTGAGAGAATGAACAAACTGAGATATGTTGATATGAAAGTTTATTTTCAATGCACACATGCAGCTGTGAAAACTGCAAAATTGACATAAATATCAGAACAAATGCACATCAAAATAAAAGGCTACAATATTTTACAAACAAACAATACATAAAAATGTGACAAAGAAACAGCGACACCAGACACATGTGAAGCAAAAAAGGTTTTCTCAAGACCACATGGAATGAGGAATGTGACTGTCAAAATATACAAGTACAAAATATCTAGAAATATCGAATATATTTTCTATCAAAAACAAAAATTCTGAATTACTTTATATTTAAATTTTGCATTTAAAAACTAAATATATGTAAAGGTTTATGTTCTTAGCTCGTTGGCACTTTTAAGGACTAAAGAAAAACTTCTATGACATCTAGCTGCCTGACCGGAGTGCAAACGAACAATGAACAAAGCGACCTGTTCCCTTCAAAGGCGAATCTCAAAAGGGCTTGGCATCTCTACTCTGGTTATCGCTACGCCTAAGGGGACTGGCCGAATCACGACTCGAGTGTAGGGACTTCTAATTATTTTAATTTTAATCTATGTAAAACACAGAATAAGTAGTTTATTTATCTTATTGATATGTATTTATATAATCAGTACGTTTTTATTCTATTTCTCTATCTTTTTGGCTTTAGATTTAGGATCTATTTTATGGTAAGGAATTTAAACGAGGGACTATTGAGTTTTGATATTTCCACATTGTGATTCGTACAAAAGGAAATACAAATGCCATGTAGACTATCAAACGAATCTGGCGGCATCTGTGAATATGGAGAGGAGGATCATACAATGCAACAATGCCTTGTCTGCCCCCATACTGCCCAACCGGTGCAGCTTGAAAGATCTTGCGGAGTGCAACACTATTGCAAAAGACTGCATAAAAATGTGGGAAACCATCATATGACCACATGACACTTCAAAGACACACAAAGAAGAAGAATTCTTGTGTCTGAATGTTTGATTTAGCCAGAGGAAATATGGAAGAATATGAGGGTCCAATCTCTCTTATTACAGTTGGGGTTAGGGTTGTTGCATATTGTTACTCAAATTGAAATGTTTTTTTTTTTGTTTTTTAACCCAGACATTTTTGAGAAGAACAAACTGAACAACCTCAACTTATATAAGAAGTTTGAAAACTGTCTTAAGTATTGCTTTTTGAGTCATTTTAGCTTATAATTTAAAGAATCGTCTCTGGGGTTATGCTTACAAAATTATCAGTCACTTATCCATCTTGGATGCTAATTTTTGAGATTCTTAGATATGGAATATATATCATAGTTGCCATTTTCCAAGTTCATTAGTGACTCTAAATCCTTTCATATTCAATTTGATTCTGTTAAGATGTTCGTGACAAGGCTGATAGCTCGGATATGAGTTCAAAAATTCCTTCACTCTAGATTTTCTAGAAGATAGTCCAGTCAAGGAGTTCTATAATTTTTGAAAAACTCACTGCATTAAGAAATATGACAATTCATGTAGTCGGTAGTAACTACTCTCTACTGTGGTAGAACTTGGACAATTATTTTGATCTGATTTGCTACGTGTTGGAGATTATTCGTCTGGAAATAGCTAATTCCATTGAGCTTGTCAGCAAGCAGAACCTTTGGTTTGCATAAATTTAAATCCAGTAATGTTAGCAAGATACATTTGTGGAATTTCTTTGTGAAAATGACTCTTGTTAGCTATAAGTACAGTCGATGCATTGCCGTCTACTGTCACAAGTGTCACGTGCTGAAATACCTTTTACAATGATGCAACGCAGTTAAATTGCGGGTACTCTTATAGCTGACGCACCATGTTTCCGTGACTTTGCGTCGTCAACGCTCGGGCAGGTCAAGGAAGCGCCCAAGAGTTGACGAAACTATTAACCAAGCAACCGATAACTTTTGGAAGAAATTAATCGCGTTCAATCACAAAAAATGAATTTCTATGATCTTTCAGGTGCACAAACAAAAAAACTTTATTTAAAAACATTTGATTAACAAAAAACAAACAAAAATAAACATCTAATTAATAACAGTTGTTTAGCTCTGGTTTGTTCGTTTTTTATTTTTATATATATGTATTTTAGTTTGATTTTCTTTGTCGTAATTTATTGGCTGCTAGTCTTCAATTTAACGTTTGGCAGTTTTCGCCTCATCAACTCTCTGGCGCTTCCATAACCTGCCCGGACGTTGACGATGCAAAGTCACAGAAACATAGTGCGTCAGTTATAAGAGTACAAAATTGTATATCTTTTCCTATGTTTGAACACTTTTCGTGTAAAAATGGTCACCTCCACCCTTTTTGGTATGGGTATATGTTGGTCCTGACTTTGAGAAATCACAGGTGGATACAAATTCTTGCTTGCAGATGGGTGATCAGTCCTCTGTGACCTGTAGAGAAAATTATGGTTATGAGTGGTAAGACTGAAATGACATTTGTCTGTTGGATTCAGACAGCCAGCATTCTTATTTATCTGATCGAAAACTGGATATTTTGTATCGTCGTCTTGCCTCCATAACGAAGGTGGCTCCCTCTACCGTGCTAGTAAACTTCTCACACCTAACAGTATCCTATATCTCTATAAAGCCACCATCCGCTCATGCATGGAGTATTGTTGCCACATCTGGGCTGGTACACCATCCATTAGTCTCTCCCTCTTAGACAAGATCCCTCTTCAAAAATAGGTCCCTCACTATCCATTAAGCTCCAGCCCCTGTCCCATCGCCACAATGTTGTATCCTTGTGATTGTTTTACAAGTACTTCAATAGAATGTGCTCCGATGAACTTGCTGCTTTAGTGCCCTCTCGACGTAAATACACTCGACCAACCCAACAATCCGCTAAATCCCATCCATTAACTGTGGGAGGTCTCTAGATGCCGGAGAGCCTTCTACTCCAATAGCTTCTTTTCTCGTGCTGCTGGCTTTTGGAACTCCTTCCCTGCTTCCTGTTTCCCCGACTGTACCAATATGCAGAAATTTAAAACTAATGTGAACAAGCATCTCGCTGTACAGCTCCCAATTTAGGATGACCCCAAAACTTTCACTCTAATTCTTAGTAGCCCCTTACGTCTACAGTGGCAGCTTGCCTTGTTTGGGGTGAACTATGTTAAAAAAAAAAAAATGTTATCATTAAAACTCTTTCTCAGTTTCTGTCAGATGTTTGGACGCGCCTGAGTTGCGTTTTAAGTAATAAACTGTTCTTTTCCTTTTTTAGTGTCAAAAGTTTAAAGCGTCAATTGTTGATGTTAGCAAGTTGTCAGCAGATTCTTTCTTGTGTGATGATTGCATTTCTGCATAGATGGATTGAAATACATGGAACTGATTCGCTTCATGAATGGATCAACCTCGATGTCACATTTTCTGTGTTTTGCTGTTGAGGCTACAGATTCTTACAACATCAATTATAGTCAGGTTGTTTCTGAATATCAGTCTCGTGTATGTAAAACATGTTTATTTTGTACTGAACTCGAAATCTGAATACTTCAATCCTTTTTGATAGTTTTTCGCAATTTCCTGCGGAGAGATCTGTAGCACCTACCGTGGTATCAACCTGATCGATGTGTCTGCTAAAATATTCGCTTCGATTCTTCCGAGACGATTCAAATCAGAATATGACTCCAGAACGAGGTCAAACTCGTGTCGTTTTCATCTGAGCCATGGCTTCACCGATCAAATCTTCACCCTAAGACAAATCCTCGAACATTGTTGGTGCTTCCAACAAATGACAGTAGTTTGTTTCATTGATTTTTCATTCAACTCTGTCGACAATGGCACCCTCTGGAAGCTTATGCAATACTACTGCAATACTACTGCTCAATATAATCTCGCATACACATGTATGGTGAGGTTTTGGAACCCTTAGAAATACGGTTTGGCGTTCAGCAAGGATGTGTACTTTTGCCAACACTTTTCAATTAAGTCATTGACTGGATCACCTCAAATGCCTTTAAAGAGTTTCCCAGTGTCAGTGAGTCGCAACCCTAAAGACTTAGACTACGCAGATGATATCGCGCTACTCTCTGAAACATTTGCTGTTAATGAGCTTCAGCATGTTGCATTGCAGATTGGAATGAAAAAAAAATGCCTTGACGACAAAAATACTTTCTGCCAGCTTCACCCCAACAGACAAAACACCCATCATCCTCAATGATGATTTTCTTAAAAAGATAGTTTCAAATATCTTGGCGCTATCATCACAGCCACGGGTCAAAGTGGAGTTGACATCAAAGCACGAATTGACCTTGCATGTCATGCCTTCTGCTGACTCAATTCCCGTTTCTGGTCAGGATCTGAGATAAAAGACAGCAGCAAAGTAAGGATTTATTAAGCACTTGTGCGAACAGTCCTGGCCAATGAGAGTTGAAGACATGAGGCGATTGGAAATTTTTGATCACTACTGCCTGCGTCGCATCCTCCATGTCCAATGGAAGCACTTCCTTTCAAACAACATAGTATGTTTCCGCTGCAAAGTCATCCTCATGAGATGTTTGCGCTGGCCGAGTCTTGCATTTCGCCGTCAACCAGGAGAGTTCATCTATGAAGCAATTGCTCCAGCTTTCCTACAGGGTTTGAAAAAGTGATGTTGCGGACAAAGAAAACCTGATTGATGACAGTTAAAGCTGACCTGGAACCCAACCTGGGTTCCCATATCTACAGGATGAGGGTTCCCATGTCTATGGATAGAGATAACCCGATTGTTAACTTTAAATCGTCAGGCTTGGTCGGTTTTTGTGAAGGATGCAGTGGCGAAAATGGATGAAGCCGGCTATGCCCACTCTGAATAAAGGTTGTTTCAAGGAGAAATAGTGGTTGAAAGATATTAATTAGCCCTCATGTGATTTGAATTGCCTAAGTTCTGAGAGATGATGGTACTGACGCGTGTGTGTGAATAAATAAATAAATTAAATAAAATGCACGATATATCATAAAAATGAAATGCTGTGAAAAACAAATTTTTAAATACAGGAAAAAAAATCAAGGAAAACGAGATTTTACTGGTTTTTGAAGACGTTCGTTGATCTGAACCAAAGCCGATAAATCTCTCGTTTTCTTTGATTTTTTTTTCTTGTATTTAAAATTTGTTTTTTCTGTTTGTCTTTTTCACACACACGCACACACACACACACGCACGCACGCACGCACGCACGCACACACACACACAATGTGTTCAGCCAAACACGAAATAGAAAGATAAAAGTCAATGATTAAGTTTTTTAATATGGGGTGCATTCTGTTTCATATTCAGATGAATGAATTTGAAGAGAAATTTAACATTTTCAATATTAAACATCTGCTTATATCTTTGCATTTCCTTTGATTAGGGAAACGCGTGAGGAAGCATCTTATGAAGTTAGTGGGATAACAGAAGTGGTTTGATTTCAAACCTCTTGTTTTATCTGATATCCAGAATGCTGTTAACTTGTGCGGATGCAGGTTTTATCATCTTTTGAAGAGTTTGTGGCAGTTTGAGAAATATCTCTTTGAATTGAGAGAATTGACTCTCGGTTTGTATCGATCTGATTTTAATCATGTTATTGGGGGTGAATGATGTGGTACACATTCAGAACCAAGACAAATCTCGTTGCTATTGGTCACGAAGCAGAGGTATTAGTTACACCTGGAGATGACACGTATATAAAATTTGCCTTAAGAAATCCGATAGTACTATTCAGGAGCATTCAATGAAACATCTCTTTCTCTTGGATTTATCAATTACTCATTCACGTCGGATCCTGGATTCCTACAAGGAGCTCACTGTTCCTACGCACACTCTGTTGAACATCTTTGTGTTGATGAAAAGATGCAAAAGCAATCCCTCGCATATAAAGCATAGTTTTTGAGAATTAAAAAAAAAAATTCTGTTGATTACTGATTAATCTTTAGTAAACTACAAGATTGTGTGTGTATATATATATATATATATATATATATATATATATATATAATCGACTCCAACCATACTAAAAATTATGTTGATTAAACATTTATTTTAACGACCGTTTTATTCTCAAACGGTTTGAATTTTACAATAAACAAATCTCCAAGGAAAAATAGTTCCACATATGCATAATTTGCAGTACACAAGCCGAATAAACGATGATCTGTCCCAGCAGTAGTAGCAATAACAACCACAGAGAATGCTTAGTACAGATTGGATCAAAATACTCAATTTTGATTGGTTGCCTATATCAGAGTTTAATCAACTAGAAACAATCTCTCTGGAAGCCGAGCCCCTGTTCATAAAATATATATATACAACTGTATACATGCCTTTCAGTCAGAGAGCCAGTGGGAAGGCCAACTTGCTGAACAAATCCTTGTCACTCACAACACTACAACACTTCTACTTGGTACACAAACGGACTTTGTCATTTGATTCACTTTTGACTAAATATCTCTTTTCTACATTGGTGACCTCGACGTGATTCTAATACGAACTCTGTCAGTCTCACAAACTCCCTCCTTCAATCTGCGTATGTCATAACATTTTCCTCGTCTTGACTTTTGGACTTTTAACATAAGACTTTCTCTGTCAAGACACATGAACATGTAATAACTTTTTTTTATCTTTTGCTTGTCGAATAAGATAAGAAATAAAATTGACAAATAGACTTTGTCGTAAATTTACCCAGTTTGTTTGCAAATCAGACAAATGAAATTTACAAGAGATTTATTTTAGAATTTATTTCATTTTGTAGTTTACTGCATAATCTTTAATAATCAAGAGAATTAAAACAAATCTGAAATCCTGATTTCATAGAGTTGGGGGGGGGGGCTAGTTTCAATTATATAAAAAAGAAAATTTGCCATGTGAAATTTGAAAGTAATTTCCGGTAAGAATTTAAGTTAATAGGCCAAAGTCGTGTATAGAGTTGGGCGGTTTTGAAATTTTGGTTTCGGTATCGGTTTCGGTTTTTTTCCCTTAAAACCTCGGTTTACGGTTCGGTTTTTCGGTTTTTTTGAAAAAAATTTTTTTACTATGGAAGCTATTCATTCTCTTGTGTGATGATTAGTTATTATTCAACGTTTAGTTGAATTATGCCACTGTTTCGATAATTTTGTGACTGAATCATTCTCCATGATATGAATCATATAAGTTTTAAGGTGTTGACTGTTGTAATCAAAGTTTTGATACCTTTTTAACAGTTAACTCGTTAAAACAGTGACCAAAGATTCATGAAAGATTTCTGAAGAATAAAACTGAGTTTGAATTATACATTCTATCTAATTCTTTAACCCATCAGAAGCTAAAATATAACTCAGAAATGCAAGAAATTAAAAAACGAAAATTTATTTAAACAAACAAAATAATTTTACAAATAAAATTAAGCAAAAATGATGATGAAAATGAAATATTGTCAAAATTATTTGACAGATAAAAATTTTAATTTTTTAATAGGTGAAAATGTTTGCAAGACGTTGTGTCTTGTCGCGTAAAATAAACACACCATATACTTCTCGAATTGCCGGTGTTGACTGTTGGGATGTCTGTCATTTTGTGTGCTCGAAGTTCTGTCAACTGGTGCGTGTTGGGGTTAATATTTGTTTTTTAAGACAGGGTAATAAAACTTTATAGACATGCGTAAAAGACTAGTAGTACACCCGAAAACCGCACCAAGGGAAAAGGAAGGATGGTTAAAAAAAAGTAGAGATTATTAATTCACCTAAAGTCATTTTTTAAGCTTTAAGGTAATTTTAGTCATAGAATTCATGACTTGGATTAAAGTTTAATAATTAAACTTTCGAATAAATTGTCAACTCTAAATAAATACCATATTAACAATTTAGTAAAATATAAATCGTTGCATAGTCTACTTTTTGAATAACCCATTTTTGGGAGAGAAAACGGTATAGTTGAGAGATAGTTCTCTAGAAATTACAATTTATGTATGAAGTGGCTTTTCAAAAGTAAACAATGAAATGCCTAATGTTTAAAATAATTTTTAAAATCCGAATAAAGTGACACTAGCATTGGCAACTACTTTTTTTTCTTTTTAAATGTTTATACTTACTTACTACTTTTCGTTTATTTACTTTTACAAGTATTTTTTTAAATTTCATTTTAGTAACTTATTTTTTTAGATAACTCTGAAACAAACAAATAATTATTTTTCAATTTTGAGTTGAATCAAATAGATTTTCGACATCATACGGAACGCGTTTGATTTTTTCTTTTTCATTTGAAAATAGTTTATGCTAAAAATACGATGTCATGTTGTCTGTCGTATTTCTCTTTTTTTCATTTGAAAATTCAAAATGTTAATGATAAACAAACTGTAAACAAAGATTTCTTCCTACAAGTAGCAATACACATGAAAAAATTTAAATTGCTTAAAATATCTCAATAAGGGCATATATAGAAAGAGCTTGATGACCTAAGAAAGAATCTTTTTAAATTTTTTAAATCTGACTAAAAATAAGGAAGTTATGACTATTTTTGTGCCTCGCACAATTGGATATTTTCCCCTCTTTAATACCATATGCGTTTCGTCACATTTTTTACACTAATTTTTCAGTAAAAATGTTATATCTTTGTTAAAACACAAGATTAAGGAATGAAATTTACCATATAAGTGTATTTTTGTACAAGGAATCAGAATATGCCACTGAAAATCTCCAGAAATTAATGGTTTCCAAGTAATCTGCACTAAGTGCACATAAATATGCTGCAATACCTTAAAAATACCATGAATCCATTAAAAGAAAGAAGTTAGAAAACTCAAAGTTGAATTGTAATACATTTTATGTACAAGAAACTAAAATCTAATACTAGGACTGTTTAAAAATGAATATATTGCAAGATTTCTTTAGCATTATTGTAGATTTACACCTTCTGCTAACTCACCCCCTTACCTCCCCAAAATATTAGATTCTACTTTTTTTATTTAGGCAATTACATGTTAGCACCCTGAAAAACTTGGCAGAAAGAAAGAAACAAAAACAATTATTTTAGAATTTAAAGTGGGGATCAGTTTCACATAAAATAATCCCCCATTTCAAGGCCATTCTAGCGTTTTAGGACAATTAATTATTTTTTCTATGGGAGATAAATCCTGTGCGTTTTTTTGTTTTTTTCTTTCTTTTTTTTTAGACGATTATAAGGGTTTTTGTGGGAGGAGGGGGGCTTACCACTTGAACTTCAGGTTAGTGGTAGGGCTAGGGGCAATTAAGTGTGAACACCCTGAAGACTTAGCAGAAAGAAAAAAAAACAATTCATTTAGAATTTCGAGTGGGGGATTAGTTTCAAATATATTTAATGCAGAATAATTCACCATTTCCGGGCCATTCTAGCGTTTTAGGGCATTAATCAATTTTTTTCTATGGCAAATAAATCCTGCGCGTTTTTTTTTATGGGCGTCTGCTTTTTTTTTTTTTTTTTAGACGATTATGTGTGGTTTTAATGGGCTTTTTTGTAGGATTAGGGCTTCCTACTCGGACTTAGGGTTAGTGATAAGGTTAAGGAAGGGGTTTTGTTTTGGATGGAGGTTGCCATTCGGACTTAGTGTTAGGGTTAAGGGTTTTTTTTAGGAGTGGCTTGCCACTCATATTTAAGGTTAATGGTACGATACGTTCAAGATGGCATTTTTAGGAGGTGGGCTTGTTAGTCGTACCTAGAGTTAATGGTAGAGTAATTATTTATTTTATAAATTTCACTAAAAGGCAAGAATGGCCGGGTAATCGGAGATCATTTTACATTAAATTTATATGCGAAACTGATCCCCCACTCTAAATTCTAAACTATTTTTTGTTTTGTTTTTTCTTTTTTTCGCCAAGACTTTAAGACGTAATCGCCTAAAAAAGTAGAATCTTAATTTTTTTTTTTAAATTGGCGACTAGAAAGTCATTACTACTAGAAGTTCGAAAGTTGAGTGAAAACCAGTATTTTTGAAAGTATTTTTTATAAAAGAACCAAATAGGATTAACTTTTTTAAGCACAAAAAGTATTTTTATCTTACTTTTAAAGAAGTTTATAAACGAATTTTACAACGCTTTACAAGACGCTGCTGCTGATTGATTGTTATATCAGCAATACTAGCAGCCATTGTTGACAATATTTTTTAGGATAAGATAATTTAAAATTACTATTACCGAAAGACAAAACAACGTACAATTATAATTTTAATGCATAAAAAAAGATGAAAGATTAATTTATTTACTAGTTGGGTACGAAAAATGTAACAACATTTTCTATATTCATATTTTAAAATGTTTAAAATTCGTTCTAGAATGAAAATAAACAAAAATCGCCTCGTGTTTATAGCAGTAATTGCAGTAATATATTTGTTCAATCTGTCCTCTTACTAATATAACATTTTTTGGTAATATTCAATTTTATTCAAATCGGAAAATCTTTTCAACCGTGTTTCCTTGTATATGGTGGCTTACTGTAGTAAAAACACAATACCGAACGGTTACGGTTTAAAAAAAAAAACCGATTCAGTATTCGGTATGGAGACGAAACCGAAAAACCGCGGTTTTTCGGTAAAACCGCCCATCTCTAGTCGTGTATTACGGTTCATTTATTTCCCCAAAATGAAAGATAACCAATATTTCTCTGAAGCGCCACTGATCTAGTAACATTTTTGTTTGTCAGCGACGTGGTTTAAGGAAATGGGGTTTAAGAAAAACGTGGTCTTCTTTTTTTTTTTTGGTGGTCCATTACAGTACGCTTCTCAGTCAGGAAAGATAATTTTTATTTTATCTTTTAAAATTTTATTCACTCCAAACAAGGCACATTGCCACTGAGACGTAAGGGGCTACTGTGAATTAGGGGCCATACATACAGAGGCATCCCAAGTGGGAAGTTGTGCAGCGACATGTTTGTTTACATTACATTTAAACTTTTGCATTTTGGTGTAGTCAGGGAAACAGGGAGAGAATTCCAAAAGTTAGCAGTTTGAGGAAAGAAGCTATTAGAGTAGAAAGCCTTCCAGCATCTGGGGACCTCTACAGTGAAGGGGTGAGATTTTGCTGATGCTCGGGGTATTTATGTCAAGGTAACACCAGTGCAGCAAGTTTGTTGGAGCACATTCCATTAAAGTACTTGTAAAACCAGCACAGGGATGCAACATTGCGGCAATGGTACAGGGGTTGGAGCATGGTAGACAGTGTGGGACCTATTAGAGCAGGGGTGGGCAAACTTTTCAAAGCAAGGGCCACATTAAAAAGAAATCAAATTTTACTGGGCCGTAAGTCTATTTTCCAATATAATTGATATCTGAAATAGCCGAAATAAATGGATTTCAAAGCGAAAATGCAATAATTTTTCATTTATTAGCATTTTAAAGTACTTTAGAGGATTCACATGAAATGCATTTGAAAAAAAACAACATTTATTTGATAAAAAGAAAAGTAACTCTGTTTAACATTCAATACTTTGGAGGGCCGCATAAACTCCTTTGACGGACCGTAGTTTGCCCACCCCTGGATTAAAGGCTTCTTTTTAGACCCTGTCCAAGAGGGAGAGACTAGTGATTGGTGCACCAACCCAGATGTGACGACAATACTTTATGCATTGATGAATGGTGGCTTTGTAGAGATGTAGGATACTGTCAGGTGTGAGAAGTTTTCTAGCACGGTAGAGGGAGCCCACCTTCCTTGTCGCAGCCTTGGCAGTGTTTTCTATGTATTTGTTCTAATTGATGTTACCTGTTAATGTTAGGTCGAGGAGTTTAAATAATGGACGTTCAGGTAGGGTGCTATAATCTATGACAATCGGTGGTTGAAAAGGTTTCTCATAATTGTTAAAGGAAAGGAGTCTCGTATTAGTAGCATTCAATGTTACCATCCATTTATCTCCCCATTCTAAATTAAAAGAAAGAATATTTGTGAAGTGTGTGTGTGTGCGTTTACAAATAAATAGTGGGAAACACCCCAAAAATATGAGGAAAAAAAAAAAATTTGATCTATTTTAAAACTGTTATCCTAAAAAGGGGTGGATGTTTTTGTGTTTTTATTTACTTGTGTCCGTCACAGTTGTTGAACTCTGCTGTTATGTAAGCGTAGTGTTCTGTAAAGGACGGAAATAAGTTTAATGCTGCGTGCTTTTCTACTGGTTGTTTTTCACTAATTTTTGGGATTTTGTTATTGATTTACAAAGAATTTTTATATTAAAAAGTAAATAAATAAAAAGCATAGATTTATAGTTGCAGGCGGAATACTGTAAAAAATGGGGGGGGGGTAAGTTTAATTTGTATTCTATTTGTTTTTTTAACTAAAATTACAAAATAAAAATACTCAAAAAGCTTTTGTGGGTTTAAGTTGTATGGTCTCTATATTTTTGAGTCCGCCACGGTTGTAGTAGTCGTATGACTGAAGATACGCCACATCGGATTTCTGACACAGTGACACTCAGGACAAAAACAAAAAACAAAACAATAGAACACACTGATGCTTACTTTCTCCAGTTTTCTTCCTACAATTAAAATATCAGGCAATAAACAAACTATTATTTTTCATGTTGAGGTTTTTTTCGTGTTTTTAAACATCTAGTAGACCTACCAAACCAAACAGATTTATTCTATAATTTAATACTTGAACATATTAAGAATTTGAAGTATAAAACTTATGCCAAAATGACTGAATTTGACATTAAATAACTCCCAAAAAGTTTAACATCATTACATTCAGTTTAACATCTGTTTTACATGCTAGCATTTGTTGGAATGCTTTTGACATCCAAACTAACCTATCTCTGGACAGGTCATTATTTATCCCTCCTTTTCTCAAATACATCTTTATCACTTCCTCCCATGTTTTCCTTGGCTTTCCTCTGCCAACTGAGCCTGCTATCTCAGCTCTTCTGCATTTTAGCTGGTTTAAATCAGGAAGAAAGTCAGAATGACGAACTTACTTTGAAAAGTTAGCACGTCTGTCCGAATCCGACTGAAATAGAAACATTATACAAGAAAAGGGTCACCATCCATTCTCGAAATAAATAATGGCTCCACAACTAAATAGATATTAATATGTATTCACGGGAAGACAGGAACAAAAGAGATGCTACAATGGGCTGGTTCATGTCAGTTAGATTATCCTGAAGTTCAGCATCTCGCTGGCTTGTGGTTGAGTAAGGTTGAGAACAGGTTAAGGTACGTCTTATCTGCTTGAAGGGTAACTGCGAACTGAAGTTCAACTTGTGTTTCGTCTTGCCACCAAAATTTGTTAGTACGCATCAATCTCGTTACATAGAAATGTCATTCGTAGTAAAGAGGCAAAACCGAATTACCATCTCGGCTGAAAGTAACATAAAATGATACAAAATAGTTTGCACATAAAATTGCTACAATTTTTATCAATTGTTTTCAATGTGACCCAAAACAATGAGATCTGTTTAGCACAGATCTCCCTATACTGTCCAGATTTAATCTTCCTCTGAGGTTACCAGATCTAATCTTGTTTTTAAGACTCAAATTACACATCCATCGTATCATTCTCATGATTTCTCTCCAAGCAACACATATGCTCAATCCTCATTGGCCAGGTTTCACTTCCACACATTATCACATGTTTTGATATGCTGTAAAACAACTCCATCAATTATCCATTTATTTATTAAATAAAGTAACTAGCTAATTAAAGTGGGTTCATATTTAAGGACCAAGACAACAATAGGGACCCCAGATCATTAACACAAGACGCGGGACATATTTTGGAAGTCACCGGTTGACCTCGCAATACACGTGGTCTCTATTTACAAAACACTTGTAAATAAATCTTTTATTTATTTTACTAAATGCAGTATATTTCGGAATTTTTTTTTCTTTTAACATGTTAATATTTATTTTAAGGCAGAGAGTCCATAAATAATACAAATAAAATATTAACATGTTTTCTTTTAAAACATGTTTTTGTGTCACTATTTACTTGCCTCCCCACGAGGGCAGAAATGGGGGGGGGGGGGTATGAAATATTTATAACCGTACTTAAGTAATCTTTCGTTTTGTAGGGAAAAATCAAGCTTCCCAAAAAGGGGCACTCTGGATCTTACCTCAGTTTAGAAGGATTTTTCCATACTACACTTTGCTCCTAGCCCGAGGAGGCAAAACGGAAGATTACGCAAGTTATTTTAATAAATAAACGAAATATATACGTTTTTTAAAAAATCGGCTGACTTGTAATCTTTCGTTTTGCCTCCCCACGAGGGCGGAGTTAGACTTCAAAAATCAGTTTCTAAACGGAAGCAATTTAAAGTTTATGAAGTTTGTGTCCTTTTTTTCTGTAAGCAACAAATGAAATAAGATTTAACAAATACATAATTTCATTTAAAATCTTTTTATAACTTATTTGTTATTAAAAAACAAAACTTCGCTATTTACTTCAAAAATCAGTTTTTAAGGACAAAAACTTCATAAACTTTAAATTGCTTCCGTTTAGAAACTGATTTTTGAAGTCTAACTCCGCCCTCGTGGGGAGGAAAAACGAAAGATTACAAGTCAGCCGATTTTTTAAAAAGCGTATATATTTCGTTTATTTATTAAAATAACTTGCGTAATCATCCGTTTTGCCTCCTCGGGCTAGGAGCAAAGTGTAGTATGGAAAAATCCTTCTAAACGGAGGTAAGATCCAGAGTGCCTCTTTTTGGGAAGCTTGATTTTTCCCTACAAAACGAAAGATTACTTAAGTACGGTGATAAATATTTCATACCCCCCCCCCATTTCTGCCCTCGTGGGGAGGCAAGTAAATAGTGACACAAAAACATGTTTTAAAAGAAAACATGTTAATATTTTATTTGTTTTATTTATGGACTCTCTGCCTTAAAATAAATATTAACATGTTAAAAGAAAAAAAAATTCCGAAATATACTGCATTTAGTAAAATAAATAAAAGATTTATTTACAAGTGTTTTGTAAATAGAGACCACGTGTATTGCGAGGTCAATTGGTGACTTCCAAAATATGTCCCGCGTCTTGTGTTAATGATCTGGGGTCCCTATTGTTGTCTTGCTCCATATTTAATAAATGGTTTTCTAAGATCTAACATTCATCAGTAAAATTATGCATTCAATGAAATCCGTAAGTTTGTAAAAGATTTAAAGAATATTTAAAAAGTTTATCATTACATTTTTTTTATTCAGACTATTTTGTTCACTGTTGCAATTTGCTTATTTTTTATTTTACAATCTTTCGGACAACGTACCGTCTGTAGTGCCAGTACAAGAGGATTTGGCACTCTCTTAGATGTGTGAAAGTTTTGATACTGTAATGTAGGTAGAGTAATACATTACTACGTTGTTTCTAAGCCTCGGAATAGCAGTGACCAATTGTTATTGCATTAAGTCAATGAATCTTTGATGTAAAAATGAGTTAATTTTTAGTTACGATTTTTTTATTTTTAACCACTTTCGTCTTTTCTAACCCTAACCTGCTCTGATCCTTCGTTCATCATTTTTCTCTTCACTTGTAATTTGATTCAAGTTTATCTTGAATTTGTGGTATCCTGTTTCCTTTAAGTTTGAACCAGTTATCTATCATCTTTCATTGAGAAATAATCCTTGTTCTTGAGGTTGGTGACAACTTTTTCTCAGTTTAAGTCAGATCACTTTATTTTATTTTTTTAATTAAAATTTAAAAAATTCGAATGTTTTACAATTAGAACAACAAAAACAACAAAAAAAAACAGACATTAGCCCCAACTAGTTTTGTCAATTCTTTCGAATATTCTAACTCGTCCATCATCGCTGTTCGCCCTGTTGGTGAGTCCACGAATTCGATCACTGCAACTCCATGCAGAGGGGTACCCCCCCCCCCCCCCCAAAAAAAAAACAAACAAAACTGGGTCACCTGTTGACCATGGATGGCAACCTGTGATGCTGTAAGACAGGATCCTGGTGACTAGTCATTCGTCCACTTTGGCCCTTACTTCAGCTAGACAGGAGGTCGGAAAGGCCTGATCCAATCAATTGGCTGGTCACATCATGCCCTAGTATCTATCAGTTCATCCCCCACCGTATTATTCAATCTGATTCTTCAAAAAAATCAAAACCTTATTTCTCCATTTTATTTTTCTCCCCAAATAGATACTAGAAGGCAGTGACTGAGGATCAATCATGTTGAGAACAAAGAAGATTACCAATGTTAAAGAGTAGTGTTTTCAGAGAGTAGTGTTTTTCTGGGAGTGATGCTTCCCTTTCTCAGAATTCCCTGCTAGGAGTAATGTTCCCACTTTCACTGAAATTTCGTTCTAAGATCCATGTTCTGAGAGCCATGTATTCAAGGAATATAAATAATCATCCTGCCTATAGAATTAGATTTGACAACTTTATTTGGCATTAAATAACCCATATATGGTTGATATGCCGTAAAACAAACCAAACCCATCACCGCTGTAGCAGCATTACCTTTGTGTCTGTTAATATTATGATATTCATGTCACTCTCTACGGTTTTTATGGCTACCCTATCTTCTCTTATGTTTGTTGATTTGGGAGGATTGGCACATCAGCCAAAACATAATTAGAAAATGAATACCAACATTAATTCGGACAATAGACCGAATCAAAACAATGTAAATAACGACCCTCCTTACTGATGTAAAGATTAAAGTAAATCTTGTTAAATAATTCAAACAATGATAACAAGGATGATACGCTGTATCGGATGACAGATTTCCGTCTCGGATAAAATGTTGAAACCCCTTTGCCAAAGTGATCTTAAAACACTGTCCTCATGTTTGGTTTTAACTTCCGGTTTCTTGATCATTTTGTCTTTATTTTTCTGCTTTCTCCTGACGGTGCGAACTCTGAATGTTCGAGTTGGGGGGTCTGTTGTATCACTTTCACTTATACCCCTGAGAAAGATATGAAGGAATAGTAGGATAGACTGGACTCTGAAGCTTTGGTAAGGCAACTAGTCTAGGAGAAAGAGGACTCTGAAATGATACCATCATGCATCAGTCTCGTGTGGAGAAACGGCCAAACCTCTCTATTAATGTGGAGAGGATTTCTTCTGAAGCGAGAGGCTTAATGTTTCATATTCTTTGTCTGATGTCTAGTCGACGGTGGATGCTGGCTACCTTTTTATTGATGTCTTTGTAGCTGGAATCTGCCAAGGGATGCATTGGTGACTACAAACGTCGTTGTATATTTAAAATGTTAATTTATTAATTCAACAATCAATCACCAGGAGTTTAGGTGGACTGATGTAATGAATACCGACATTGATTATGGAATTGGTTGAACACAATTTAAGTAGACTTGAATCTGTTGCATTTACTTATGATACTATTAAGAAAGGTATGAACCCTCTTTTCTAGGCATGAGTAACATAGCGACTTAAAAGCAATTAATCATCTATAATGAATCGTTTGCAATAGTTTTGCCGGCATTAACTCCAAAATGGTTATAGCGTCAAGAAATCATTGTAAGACTGTAATAGAAGAAGCAAAAAGAAGGTATACAGAGATGACCAGAAACGCATTCAGTCACAGAAACTAGATACTCACGATTTCTGAAAAATCTTCAATAGTGTGGTAAACTATGGGCAATCAATAATTCCCCCGCTATCTAACCACAATGATTTAATTTGCACGACGACTGATAAGGCTGAACTACTTGTCCAGCGTTTCGCCTTAAACTCCACTTTGGACTCCGCAAACCACTCTCTCCCAAATTTCCCATTGCAGACTGAAGCCACACTTGATAACCTGACCATCACTCCATCCCATGTCCAGGACATCATAAAAAACTTTGGCACCTCCAAAGCTTGTAGGTATGATCTTATACGAGTAATAATAATAAAGAAATGCTTTGCTGAACTGGCTCTGTCCTCTCCTAACTCTACAACAAATGTCTTGGCGAATCTTGCTTCCCTAATAGCTGGAAAATTGCCTTTGCGGTACCAGTCTTCAAGAATTGTGGAGATAGAACTGACCCTCAGAATTATCGCCCCCGTCAGTCTACTTCCGATCGTAGCTAAAATCTTTTAATTCTTAATCAATCTAGCAATAGTTCATCACCTCGTTAAGGCTAAACTTCTTTCTGACCATCAGTATGGATTTAGGCAAGCACGCTCTACTGCTGAATATCATGACGGTCATCCTTGATCGCATACCCTGGAGAAGGCAGGTGAAGCTAGAACGGTAGCGCTTGATATATCCAAAGTCTTTGACAAGGTCTGGCATAAAGGTCTTCTCATAAAATTGATTTGTATTTTATTACTGGACGAATATTTAATATACTATCCAAAAGAAAGATCCCGGTTGTCCTTGATGGCCGTTCATCCAAATAACATGACAGGTGTATCCCAGGGGTCAATCCTTGGACCTTTATTGTTCCTGATTTTCATAAACTACCTCCCTGGTGACATTGTGTCTTAGATGGGAATTTTGCTGACAACACCACTCTCTACTCTTGTAATGTGGGTAAAACAGACGCACACATATCAGAGGCAATGGCTGAATCTTTAGAAAGTGATTTCCGGTCTGTAGTGGAATGGGGTCATGAATGGATGGTAACATTTAATGCTGCTAAGACAAAGCTTCTTTCATTTCAACAACTACAAGAAACCTCTTAAATCACCGATTGTCAAGGCAAATAACACCTTATCTGAGAGTCGAACGTTCAAACTCCTTGGCCTAACATTTACAGGTAACATGAAATGTGAACAAATGCACAGAAGACATTGCCAAGGCTGCTGCAAAGAAAGTGGGCTCCCTCTACCGAGCTAGAAAACTTCTCACACCTGACATCATCTTAGACTGTCGAAAGTAAACCCACGGTCCTCTTTCTACTCTCCATCTTTAATCTTCTGTTGTAATTGTGCTTTTTATTTTTTTATTTTTTTTTTTACTGCTCTTGAAGTGAATAAACTGCATCCAAGACATGTTTTGTATTACTTGTTCCTCTATTGTTACTTTTTGATAGGCATAACAAAACTTTAAAATTTCCAAATCTCTACTAAATTAACCACATTGCAAGATATTAAATATATCTTTCGCCTAACCTTATTTTATTATGATTGACCCGTTTTTTTTTTGTTTTTTTTTTTTAATCATTTGGATTTTTTTTACTTTCTGAGTTTTGTTTGTATTGTCTTCCCAAAATGAGTTTTCTTAAAATATCGATACATTTTTACTTGCATGAACCAGCTAATGTTATTTTGGTTCAGAAATATAATTCAGTTCTTTCAACATCCTATTCTAGGCTTTTTTTCTTTTTCTCAAAGTACTAATATTCCATTTCTCGATCAGATGTTCACAATAAATAAATGAATAAAGAGTCCGAAAAATATTAGACACTCAAATGAAATTTTAATCTGTATTTAAGTGTGGTTAAATGCTGACCCATTTTTATGAGAATGTGGGTTCGTTCTGTGACATTTACTGCATTTTAAGCAAACGAATAATCATTTTGTATGCATAAAACCATCCGAAAGTTTGGGTGTGCTAATAAATCATGCTTAAATCTAAATTATGGCTGTTTTTTTTTTTTCCCCTTTTCGAACCATAATACTTTTATATATACACATCGGAGTCTCATACTGATATTTCTCAAATATTTACTTGATGCTTTGAAAGAAATGAAACATGTTGGCAGAAAGTTCTCCTATTTTGCCCCTCTCCCATTTCTTTTTCAGATATATTAATTTCTTTCTCTTTCGTTTTCCTTTTTAAAAAGTGTATTTATATTTACTTTTATTCATGTATATTTGTGTATGTGTGTAGCTTACATGCCATAAGTATATTTTCATGCAACTACTAAGCTCTGTCCGTGTATTGAACACTGAAGTAAATAATGAAACAAAAAATATATATTATTTCATGATATATAAAATTATAAAATTCTTGAAAAAAAAACAATCTAAAAAGTTTTAGATTTGAATACAGAGAAAATTAATTGTGAAAGTTAAATGTCGCTTAAATGATATGACAGGGGTAGTCAGAAAAATACAGCTTCCTTTTCAGAGCAAAGTTAAATAAGAATATTTGATTTTTGCCTTTAAATTTTAATTCAAGACAAAAATTACTTTCTATTCGCCAGTTTAAAGGCTTCACAATCACTTTCGAAGGCCTCGATATAAAACAGAAATTAGGCATATTTTTTTTAAATTTTGGTGGAAAGTGATTTGAAAACCTTTATTCTATGGAATAGCAATTATTTTTGGCCTTGAATTTATGTTTAAAGTATCATGGTTAAATTTGTGCCCTTAAAACAAAGGAAAACATGAATTCTGATTGACCGTGCCTTTGTCGTATCAAAGAACGAAACATTTTATTTGATTAAAAAAAATTGATATACACCTATTTATTTATAGTGTGTGTATAATATGACCTACTTTTTGAACAAAAAAAAAAGATAGTTTAAAGTTTAATTACCAGAAATTCTGTTTATATTATTTTTATTGAACTGATAAATATACTTAAACGCACTAAGCATAATGATCTTCTCCAATTTCCATGCAAACCGAATTCAAGTCACCCCTTTTTTTGTTATTTTATTTGTGTTTATATCGTGTTCTGTGGCCAACGTTCACATGAACTTATTAAAGCCTTTAAGTCTGAGTTTATTATTGCAACTCTAGTGAACACAGTTTACATTTTCTGCTCTTCACTTGTTTTTGTTTCTAATTTTGAGTTTCAGTTTAAAAAAATTATTTATGCTCTTGTTTTCTTTCTGGTCTTCAGTTTCTGGTGTTTTGACTCTCGTAGAAAAGATGAGTTTAGCTGCAGCAGAAGTTGACATGGTGCATCAACTTGCAGAGTTGATACATTATCAAAGTAAGTAAACATTTCTATTTGATTTTAACAATTGCTAAAATTGCTTTTTCTATACACAGTCACCCCTCTATCAATCATGCTGTATAACCCTTTGAACTTGGTGAACTATCTCAACATAGAAGCAAATAACCACCAAATAATTTGCAAGGAAAGTAAATTGACTTGTTATAAGATTTTTGATGACATCATGACATTGCAGACTGAAGCCACACTTGATGACCTGACCATCACCCTCATCTCATGTCCAGGAAATCATTAAAAACTTTGACACCTCCAAAGCATGTAGGTATGATCTTAGACCAGTAATAGTAAAGAAATGCTCTGTTGAACTGGTCCCCCCTGTCCTCTTCAAACTCTACAACAAATGCCTTCCTGAATCTTGCTTCCCTGATAGCTGGAAAATTGCCTCTGCGGAACCAGTCTTCAAGAATTGTGGAGATAGAACTGACCCTCAGAATTAACGCCCCCATCAGTCTACTTCCGATCTTAGCTAAAATCTTTTAATGCTTAATCAATTTAGCAATAGTTCATCACCTCGTTAAGGCTAAACTTCTTTCTGGATTTAAGCAAGCACGGTCTACTGCTGAATATCCTAACGGTTATCTCTGAACGCATATCCTGGAGAAGGCAGGTGAAGCTGTGGCAGTAGAGCTTGATATATCCAAAGTCTTTGACAAGGTCTGGCATAAAGGTCTTCTCATAAAAATGAATTCATATGGTATTACTGGACGAATATTTAATATAATTAGATTCTTCCTAACCCAAGGAAAGATCCCGGTTGTCCTTGATGGCCGTTCATCCAAACATAACATAAATGCAGATGTACCCCAGAGATCGATCTTTGAACTATTATTGTTCCTGATTTTCATAAACGACATCCCAGATAACTTTGTGTCTGAGATGTATTTACTTACGAGACTACACTCTACTCTCGTCATGTGTGTAAAACTGACATGCACATATCCGAGGCAATGGCTGAATCCTTAGAAAGTGACCTCCGTTCTGTAGTGGAATGGGGTTATAAATGGATGGTAACATTTAATGCTGCTAAGACAAAACTCTTTTCCTTCAACAACTACAAGAAACCTCTTCAACCACTGATTGCCATGGAAAATAACACCCAACCTGTGGGGGTCCCCAGATGCCAGAGAGCTTTTAACTCCAATAGCTTCTTTCCTCAATCTACCGACCTTTAGAACTTGCTCCCTGTTTCTCCGACTGTACCGACATGCAGTAATTTAAAATTAATGTGAATAAGCATCTCTGTTGAACAGCTCACAATTTAGGATGACCCCCTAAACTGTCACCCTAATACTCAGTAGCCCTTTACATCTACAGTGGCAACTTGCCTTGTTTGGGGTGAACTAACTTAAAAAAAAAAAAAACCCCGAGAGCCCAACGTTCAAACTCCTTAGCCTAACAGTCACAGGTAACGTGAACTGGAACAAATACATAGAATACATTGCCAAGCCTGCTGCAAAGAAAGTGGGCTCCCTTTACTGAGCTAGAAAACTTCTCACACCTGACATATATCTACAGAACCACAATCCACCCATGCATGGAGTATTGCTGTCGCATCTAGGCTGGTGCACCATCCACTTGTCAATTCCTCTTAGACAAGGTCCAAAAAAGAGTCTCTAATCTAATAGGTTCCTCACTATCCACCAAGCTCCAGCCCCTGTCCCATCGTCGCAATATTGCATCCTCGTGCTTGTTTTACAAGTACTTCAAGTGAATGTGGTCCGATGAATTTGCTGCTCTGGTGCCTCTCAACGTAAATACACCCAACCAACCCGACAATCAGCTAAATCCCATCCATTCACTGTGGAGGTCCCCAGATGCTGGAGAGCCCTCTACTGCAATAACTTCTTTCTTCGAGCTGCCAGCCTTTAGAACTCCTTCCCTGCTTCCTGTTTCCATGATAGTACCAACATGCAGAAACTAATGTGAACAAGCATTTCGCTGCACTGCTTCCAATTTAGGATGACCCCCTAACTCTAACTTGATTTCTCATGGAAAATTCCACTTTTCTGTTTAACTAAACTTACATTGAATTGTCCATTTTTAATTTTATTTTGACCTCCAGACCAACATCGCTAAAAGGTCAACCTCTCTTGGAGAAGGATTTTTATATGTGTCAATGATATACATTTATTGCTACAGCCCAAAAGAAACAAAAAAAGCTATCTATAGATGAAATTGCAAAAAAAAAAATGGCAAGTCAGTTGATCTGATTGTATGTGATAAGGATCAAAGCGATTTTTTTTTTTTTTTTTTTTTTTTTATTTTTTTTTTTTAGTTGTTAGTGATTTGTTTTATATGGAATAAAAACACAAATTGCAAATTCCTATCTTACTAAGTTTCAGTATTTATCAGCAGGGATGGTGGGTATAATTGGTTTAATGGATACGACTGAAGACTATGAAATCAGTTATACCGAATTCGATCAAGTCTGTTGTGCTCATTCAAGCACTAATTCTATTGAAAGGTACAAACCTGCAATTCCCCTCCAGTTATGGGTAAAATAACATCTTGTGTTCAATTAATCGTATATAATGAATTGTTTCAGTATTAAATAACCCCAAAATAGTTGATATGCGGTCAACCATATAGGTATCGCAAACCAGCCTAGAGTTTAGTGTGCGGAAAATGGTAAATAAAGTGAAATTCTCTTAAATTTCCACTTATTTTTTTTTGAGTAATTTTGATAAAATTTGGATGTAAACAAAATGTAATCTTTTCTCTTTTTAAATATACAATTCATTTGCCACAAGATGATATTACATTTATTTGTAAGGATTTTTCACTTGTTCAAAACCTACATTTTTAATTATAGACAGTGAAAATTGACTTCTAGACCAATAGCAAACAAGGCAGTAACTTTTCTAATTTCCAACAAACTTTGAATAGTCATAATTCGGTGGCTAATTGTGCTATTAAAATAAATTTGGAATCATTATTGATGTTTGAAAAATTCTATATTTAAGAATGAAAAGTTTTTAGATATAATGAAAATAAAATTTTGGCTTGGGATACCTAGTAAAACAGATCCAACAAAATCGACCCATGTTGAGGGGTGGGTGGGGGACAGAGTAACACTATTCACAACCATCCAAGAAATCTGAATTTCCAACTCTTTCTTGCCAATCTCTAAAATCAACATAAACAGTTTGCCCCTCAGCAGGAAAAATTGATGAAGATGGTGTTTATCTGTGTATACCGATACAGAAATAAGAAAACGGACACCAAAAAAATAATTCATGCATTGTCTCCATAATTGATAGTCTGCATTCTGCTTCCTTTATTGACAACCAGCACTTGGAGCCGTACTAAGCAGCAGAAAAAGTTTGAAACATCGATATTTTATAATAATTGACAATTTGTGTTTCTGATATCAATATATCTATCATACATCACCTTTCAAGTATGACACAAGGCCAAAGAAGAATTAGAATTGTCAGAGTTTCAGAGGAGTCATATTATAGGGCAATCTGAAGGTGGACTTAATTAGCATCAAATCGACGCAAACCAAGGGTTTCACTTTCCACTGTTAACCAAGTGATCATCCAATTCATCAGAGAGTGGCTGGGGTCCGACCGGTCCAGGAACTGTGCGCGCCATGTTCAAGCCGGAAACACATACTCATACTTGACTTTTTGTGTACACAAGCTCACTATGTGTATCCACCTTTTTAAAAAACAAAAACGAGGAGTGTAATCTTTTCCTATCACATCTGATCTTGACTTTCAGCTGATCCTGATCAGCAAAAGATTCAACCCCCTGGTCATCTCTCAGACGAAACGTCCACACCACCATTTGCGCTACAGCCAGGATCGTGAGAAACACTATTCGTCTCTCCCCATTCCAAGACGACCAGATGTTGTCGATTACATAGGCTAGGTTTAGTGGCAGCGAGTGCTCAGGATAGATACGAGCCGTCACCCTGTTGACGTACCCCAGTACCATTGTAGCCTGCGGCACTGGAAGAAAGTGTAATCAAGCGTTTTCTCAAAGAGCGTGTCGCAACGAGACACTTGGCGAGATCTCCATTCTGGAACTGTGTAGTATGGCATTAAACGGCCGATCGCCAGGTCAGAGAGAACTCAGAATTGTTGAGATGCTTCGTCCCTGGTGCCCAACTCCATTCAGAGTGAATCTCTTCCTCTGTCCATCCGTACCGTTCGACTAACAGATCGTCAGCTGCCCCCCTCACTAATCCCTTATGAAGTTCTTTTCTAAAAAGCCGAGGAAATTTTTTGAGCGTGGCTCGGCACTCTCTGAAGAACTGTGATTCACCCCTCGGCTTACGATGGCCATCGACCGAATGGTTGAGGATAAGGTCAGAGAAAGCACTATCGACTGCGGGGTTCCACACAGATTCCTCCATCAATGTTTGACTCAGGAAAGGCAGTCTCTCGGCGTCACGATGACACGTCAAGTCGAACATCCCTAAACCTCCCTCAGACGGACGTTAAATACAGACCTGGCTGCAAACCCAGTGCCTCTTCTGTCCCAGAGAAGCAAGCTCCTCGCTGGTTCCTTCCTCCTCATCAGAGGAGTTTTCAGTTTCCTTTTTAACCCCTGCCGGTTTTGCAGCCTGGAGAGAATTTGTTGATCCTGCTACTGTTCCTGTGGCTGCTGCGGTTGGGCGAGTGGTGAGATCGTGGCGGAATCAGTTGCGTTCTTCTACCCATTGCCGGAATGTTCACCTTCTTTAGGTGCTCAGCCATATCCTCTTTTTTGAGTTCGAGGAGATGATTTTCTTTCAAGTACGAGGGACAAGACCCTGTCTTCAATCGCTTCCTAGGAGCCAGGCACATGCTGCAGTATACTCCCTTCGATGTACTGCTTATATTTCCTCAAGTACAAATCCTTGTACTTCTGTGGGGAATACATCTTCTTTGGGTTCTTCTTCCCACCAAGTGAACTCCCTTGGTAATGCTGCTTTGGTCCTCGATGGTGGAACTAAAAGCGGAGCCCCTCTTTTGGAGAGTCTGGAGGGTGTTTGAAGTGGAAGGAATCTTCACATTGGGTGAAATCGGCCCTTTTCCCTTTTTTCTGCTTCCTTGCTGGGGGAACTCACTCGTGGTAGCGAAGCCACTCTTTGGGGTCTGGGCTGGCCTCCATCGCAGGGGGCACCACCACGTTGGATGATACCGTCTCTTTTTCTTTTGCTGCTCCCTTGTTGGGGAAGTTGTCCTTTAGGAGAGCAGCCGGGTCCCATTTGGGGGAAAAGGTCCTGGGTAAGAAACAGCGATGCAATCCACATTGGGAGAGTCACTGTTCCTTGAGGTATCCAGGCGATATGTCCTGTCGTTTTCTACCTTTTTTGGGGAGCAGCCCCGCTTTTCATTGGTGTTCGGCCCCCTGTTGTTGTGGGGGGGGGGGGGTCGAACCTGTTGAGTTCCTATTCGGATGGTATTCCCTGTCTTTTTGGTTGGCAGCCCCTGCTGAAGGTTTGTTGTTTTCCGGGCAGTATGTCCTGTCTTGATCTTTGGTTTTCGTGATTGCTCCTCGGCTGGGGTAGTCCCCCTCCTGGGGAGCGTCTCCTTTAATGTTTAGTCTCCCATCAGGGGAGTCATTGTTAAGAGCGGGGGGATTCCTGCTGAATTTAAATCTGGGCGGTAGGCCCTGCTTCCTGGCGTTAGGTTTTCGACTCTCCTTTTGGGGGAGTCATCAGCCAAAAGGCTCAGGAGCAATAAAAAATTATTCTGTGGTGACTAAACATTTTTAAATGAATGAAAAAAAAACCAAAAAAACTCTATTCAATCAGAATTTATAAGTGTAGTATCGGTTCTGTTGTCATCAGACCGTCCTACCAGGAATTAACCTCCTCTGTTTTTAAGGGTGTGTGGGGGGAATCCTCCCATGTATTACATCCTCTTTTACATTTAAAACTAAAAAAAAAAACTTTTCAAATGACTAAATTGTTAAAATTAAAAACTGAAGAAACTAAAGACGTTTCTGTTCGGCACTCAATTGTACTATAGGGATTATTTGAATATATCTCGCTTATTTCGTTTGATTTTCGTACACATTTTGGATGAAATTTATTAGTCTTAATAAAATTCTAATTTATTTTGTAAAGACTTGAAAATCAAACTTTAATGCAATGCCTTAATAGCTGGCGGTTGTTTTGTAATTTTTTTCACGTTTGAAACCTATAAAAAGGAAATAGGTTTTACTTTATTTTATTTATAAAAAAAATTGTAGGATCTGCGTTCACGTTTGACATCTATAAATAAGATATTTTACTTTTACTGAATAAATAAAAATAACAGGCATGCTTGCTTTTTAAATTAACCCCTACTCTTTAGGAAAATGGGTATTTTTCCTTTCATTTGGCGTTAATTCCTATTTTAGTCACGTAAATTATTTAGTGAAATAAGTTTCGCTATTACTGAACTTATATTTTTTTTACTTAAATCATGTTTTAGTAAAAATACAAAACAAGAAACATTACAAACCGTAAGTTATGTCAAGTTTAATTGTACAAATGAAATGCCAAATTAGGTCGGAGTAAGAGGCTAGATAAGGAAGAACGATAACTCAATTTTGTAAACAGTCTTTTTTTTTAATTAAAAGATTGATATGAAGTTATTGTTTTTCCTTAGCTAGCATACTTCTCATTGTTTATAAAGATGGCGGCTATATTTTTCAGCCCACTTTGCATTTCGGCATTTTACGTGTACAATAAAACTTGCCATACCATACTTGCAGGCATTACCTTCTTTTATGGAGTAATACTCCTAGGTATTATCTTTATTTTGGAGGAGGTATTGTAGTATCTGTTCTGTTGTCATGATATCATCTGACCAGGCATAACATCATTTTTTTGTTGGTTGTCTCCTCCTTGTAGTATCTTTTCATTCCTCATGATACATTCCTCTCAGACATTACTTCTTTTTTTTTGGGGGGGGGGGGGGGCAGTATAATATGTTTGTTCCTCACGATATCATCTCAGGATTATTTTCTCCCTTTTTTTTAGGGGTCTGGGTAGTGTACTATCTATTCTGTTGTCATGATATCATCCTCCAAGGCAATCACTCCTCTTTTGGGGGAGAGGGTAATGTTCGTTTTTAATGATATAATTCTTTTAGTCATTACCTCTTCCTGTGCGAGGGGGAATCAGTCTATGAAGTTCGTTCATCATGATATCATGCTCTCGACCTAGCAAAAATATGCAACCAGGGGGATCATTGCTAGTTATATTAGATATGCATTTTGTTGGAATATGTCATATTTGAAGCAAAGCCTTCATGGATTAATGATAATATTTACTGCTGCCATGTCTGTGTGTACAGATGTAATATTGTGGTCGTCTCTGATGACAAATACAACTTCCCGCTCCAAAGTGAAATGTTTCTCTCTTGGCCTCATCCTGGCAATAGTGATAATCTTAGCCTGTAGATAAAAAAAAAATATTTGAACCGAAACACTGAATTTCGTACCTCCTGATTTCAATATATATTCTCAATCTGATATATTCAGGTCTTATTCATAGGTGAAGAGCTATCAACTTATATATACATTTTTTTTTTCTTTCTAATATATAAAATGATGTTGGCCTAATTTTGAAAGTTGAACCTAGATAGCATTTAAGCTGACAAATCAAACTTTCATTCTGACCTGCCAACTTTCATTTGTTATTGCTGTACCATGTTATTTGCAATAGACTGTATTTTAAAAAAATCCGATGCAGCAGTTTTCTATTAAGTAATTGAAAAGTTGGACCTAAATAGCATTTAAGCTGACAAATCAAACTTCTAGTTATTGTTGAACCATATTATTTGCTATATAGACTAACATACTTCACTACAATTTCTTTCTTTAAATCCGATCCAGCAGTTTTCTATCATGTAGAAATTCTCAAATAGTCACCTAAAAAAAATCAGTTATGGGGAATAACTTATTCTTTTCGTCAGAGTTAAGTTTCTTACTCGTTTCTATTTTCATTCAAGGTTTACTTAGTTACATTTTCTCGTTCTTTTTTTCTGTATAAAAAAAGTCAAAGTTCATTTGTAATTTAGACACGGATGGATTATTGACCTATTCATTATTTTTTCTTACATCTTGCTTCGTTCTTATAAAATTAAAACTGGGTTCACTTTTAGCTTAGGCACAGAACAACAAAAAGATGTGGTTATAGAACAGATATTCACAATAGAAATTTAAATGTAATGTATCACGGGCAACACTGGGTCAATACAGCTAGTGTGTGTGTGTATATATATATATATGAGAGATAGAAGAAAAAAAGAGTGATAAACAAGTGACGATTGTCCAAATTTATTTCAAATTTCAATTGTTCAATGCAAGGTGTATTCAGTAATAAACTAGTGTTTATTATTCTTTCCTTAAGCCAAGGCTTTTCAAAGATCGAGATCTTATCATCAGAGGAGAAATACAGATAGATAAGTTGGCTTTGAAATAAATTTGGACAATCGTCACTTGTTTATCACTCTTTTTTCTTCTATCTCTACAATTGCTCTATCTCGTATATTGAGCTAAACCTCTTCACTATAGGTTCCATCTACTAAAAGTTTTACTTTTGGTTTATATTTGATCCTATATATATATATATATATATATACATACACACACACACACACACACACACAAGTAAGTGGTCTATTTTTGTATCCGATAGTACCATAATCAGTTAGTGGAGGACTCCTGGCTGCCATGTGGATTTATCTCTAGGTCACATCCTAGGTCCTCGGCACCATTGTGATACTATCCTGGGGATGGGACCCACTGTAGTATTATGGCTTGCCTGGGTCCACAGGGTAAACAGACACATTCTCCTTTCAATAGAGGGGTTGGTCTATTGTCTGGCTTGACGGGTCTTAGGCATCATTAATTCTCTCCTGAGAATTAATTATCTGACTGAAAGAACCATCGGCTCGCTGAAAGTGAACGCCGTATGAAGGACCAAACAAACATCTTATAAAAATATAATTTATTACATTTCAGCTTTTGAAAAGAACAATTAAAAACTTGAAAGTCGTCACAAAGTCGTAATCCAGACTGTTAAAATCGAGAGAAAGAGATGGAAGGAGACACAGTATGTATGAAGAAGAAAGGGAGCTAAAGAGAAAGTCACTGTTATCCACAATTCCTAGGTGCCAGGTTCACCGAATTTAGTCTTTTTGATCTTTCAGACGTACTGTGATCCCTCGATTTTATAAATAATTGTCCTTTTGACGCGAGCTGACATTTGAAGTGCAGTATTGTCGGGTTTACATGTCTTCCTACAAGAATAATAGAAGTATGACGCAAGGCTTATAAATGTGAGGAATGCCGGCTCCCCCAAAAGGGTCACTATCCTTGTTACATGATAAGCACAAAGGCAACTCTGAGTCTCTGCGTGATTTTAACAGGCACGAATTAGTTTGGTTAATACCAGATCTGTCCTCATAAAATTGAACAACTCTGATTAATTTGTTTGAATCGATCTCTTTAATTTGGATTGGTTCAACGAATTGATCTGTTACTTTTTTTTATATATAAATTCAAGTTATGCAGCGTAATAATTTCAAAGGCCATTTTTATTTCTAATCTTCCAAGTGTTTCTGATAATGCTTCGTCAATGTTTAAAAGCATCATCTGGATCCATGTACTAACGTCTAACATGAAGATGACTTGGGATGGATAGAAATACATGGACACAATAAAGCAGATTTATTTATCCCTATCATTTTCCACATCCGGGTAATTAATCACAGAATAGATCCTTAGGAATCTTCCATTAACACTTACTGTGTAGGTTAATCATAAGGACAGAGCGCCTCTGTACATCACCACTGCTCGACACTAACAGGACTACTTAAATTGAACTATTTCAAATATACACTCTCTCCTAAAACATGGTCTTGTTTGATCAATCAGAGTCTCTGGTATCTCTCATTCCGCTCCTTTATGAAACATATTTCAAAATATATGAAAAAACCTTACCCAATTTCAAGGCTCTTTCTTTTCTTTTCTTTTCAGCTTAATCTTTTTATTTAATAGAAAAAAAGTCAAATATATACCATGCAACAATCTCATGCCTTAAAGAAAAACAATTTGTAATAGGGGAAAAAAAAATGGTTAAAACGAATTAAAAAACGTTTTTTATACTCATCCAAAACTCTTTTTTTTATTTGCAGGCACCAAAATATTCAAGGGTGAAGGTCGCCTGAATGTTTCCACTCAGACTCTGGTTTTCCTGAACCAGGCCATGCAGGAACAATACCGGAGCAATTTTGGCAATGACAATGATCTCATACTTACACTCGACCAAAAACGAATGTTAAATACTGTGAAAGATGACATACATTTTGTCACGGAAGTCCTGGTTCATACCACATCGTTAAAGGTCAGTTGTTTTTTCTATTCATCACCATCACCATCAGGGTTTTTGATCACTCCTGGAGAAGGAACCCCTCCCTGGTTTCTGACACCTTATTGTTGACTGTCATTCAGGGTTTTTTTACCATCATTGCCACGCTAGGCGCTGCGGGTTGGCAACGCTATTTGCCTATAGCTAGGTAATAATATATATATATATATAGTATGTATAAACACACACACACATATATATACACACACACACATCCAGATACATGTATACACTCATACATATCCAGATACATACATATACTTATACATATCTAGATATAAACACGCAGATACATGAATATATATACCCATTGAAATATATACACACATATGTATGTATATATATACAAATTATACATACACACACACACACATCCAGATACATGTATACACTCATACATATACTTATACATTTCTAGATATAAGCACACAGATACATGAATATATATACCCATAGAAATATATGCACACACATACATACATATACATACACATTTCCAATACGAATTTGTGTGTTTTGACTGTTATTTGTATAATCCCGGTATAATAATAAATGATTTAATACTTATAACCAGCATGGCTATCTGGCGTTGTCGGGAGGCAAGGATAACAAAATAGAAGTTAAAAAGAAAAAAAGTGTAACTTTTAAAACTGGCATCAAACATGAATTCACTTTGTTTGAACTATTTTCCATTTCCAAATCGTGACAAGATTACTTTACTCAATAAAACTTGGGTCTTGTTTGTCATTCGTTTTTGTCCTCAGTCAGCCGCTGCAGCGACGTGTTTCTGTCGACATGTGTTATAACCCAGCAAAGAGTTGAAATTAAACTCGTTAGACATTTTTCTCTTTATGACGGAAATAAGTCGGACCAAGCAGTGTGTTGAGTCGACAATCAGTAGCTTTAATTCCATCATAACTGTCATTATTCCATGCGGACAGAGAGAAATATTTTAAAAATTACTTTCATAAACACATCTTTAGCATTGTTATTGCTCGATCATTTCTACGAAACTCTTTGCCTAACACTAGAAACCCTGGCTTCTCTCTTATTACATCACTTTCCTTTCTTTAAATTCACTTCTGTTCCCACAGTTAGCAATTGATCTATGCTGATGAGATTTTTGTTCTCAAGCCTGTTTTGGTTTCCCTGTACCCACATTTACCTTCTAATATATATATAACTTCTTTTTTAATATAGTCTCACATTTCCCTAATACAAATGTTAAACAAATATACATAACACTCTAAAGCAAATAACGTATCCAAACGAGAGTGATACGTGAATTCACATTTCTGTAACATGTGACAACATAAGCTGACGAGAGCCGGATGGTTAAGTCCTTCTGAGCTTGAAACCGACGGTACTAACGTTGTACTAATTTTTCTGTACCAAAAAATAAATAAATAAATATATTATATTAAAATTAAAGATAAGCGATGTATCGTTTAATAATAATCTATCGTGATAATATAAAGCTCTAGATATTGAATAGAGTAATAAATTCAGAAGATGAAAGATGAGAATAAAAAATTGTATCGATACAATATTTATTAAAACATCAGAAGTTCAAAGCAAGGAGTTTCACATGTGAAACTGCTTGCTTTGAACTTCTGATGTTTTAATAAATATTATATCGATACAATTTTTTATTCTCATCTTTCATCTCTTATATATATTGAAAGAATGGATAATTCTTGGGTTAGATGTTAAACAATTGTGGTAGCATTCTCTGTTTATGTTTCTGCTCTGTAGAACAGCCTGCTAGAGGAGGTCATGACTGTCTACCCTATCCAGGTTCAGAGGCCTTGGACAAACGTTCTGATTGTATAGAGATACAATATCTAACAACCTTTTTACATGGCTTGTTGCACTTTGCTATTTTTCTGCCAATAAATTTGATTTGATTGCCTGCAGTTTTCTTCGTCGACAGAAACAGCTGTTCACCTCTGACACACAAGTAGTTGGGTAGTAACGTCTAGTTGTAAAGGTAGTCGTAGTGGCGATGTAGCAGCTGAAGTTTTTGTGTCTTCTCTTTCTCTTTGTAATTGCAATAATGTAACAAAATAAAAATGCCAACATCTTTTCTCAATGGCGTCATGCCGTTTGATGGTTTATTCTTTTTCACATTACGTGAGCTTTGACTCACCATTTTTCCGGATGGGTGGTTCTGGTGCTATCAGATCAGGACTGGCTTCCTGACCAAAAATGCACCAAACATTGATGTTGTTTTTATCCTTTCCCAAAACTCAATCATGTTCTGCAAAGTCAAAAACAACAATTTTTCTGTACAAAACAACCAAACCAAACACCATGAATAAATATTTGAAGATATAAAGAACTTTAAGCATAAAAACTTTAACCAAAATGACTAGATTTGGCATTAAATAACCCAAAAAGGGTTGATATGCCATAAAACAAAACGACCAAACGGGATGGGCGAATTAAGACTGGCCAAAGAGGAAGATCTTTCTTTCTTCTTCATCACGTTTCATTTCTGACTTCTTGAATGTGACGTCAAATCCTGACACGTAGCTCTGAGTTTTAACTTTTAATGGAATTTTCCATTCCTCTGCTTAATTTAGCCTTATGTGGAAAATACCGTTTATAACACTATTTTTACACACACCACATTTAATATTGCTACATCATTAATAGATGATTTTCTCTAATGAACTTGAATTTTTAGTTAAGTTTTAATTAACTGTTTTGAAATTTTTTTTTTTTTTTAAATATATAAATATTGTTAACATACCAAATTATAATAGATTCCATTCCATCCAAATATGTACAAAATATTCAACTTGAAAAAGAGCTAAAAAAAAAAAAAAATGTTCATGTACCAGAGAGATAAGCATAGCTGACTGTATTTAAAAAGAGAAAACAACTTTTTTATATCCAACATTTTTTGATATAACATTTGTATTTTGTAGTTTTCCTCTGTCCCATCTATTTTGAGTTATCTAAAATTGTTCAGTAAAAAATCTCCTTGTTGTATGATAAAAAAAAAAATTGTTTGCACTGTTAAAATATTTTTTATCAATTTTAACCCAGACGACTCTTATTCGTCCAATTGATACAATAAACTCTCTATATTATCATTTGTGTCTACTTCAATTCATCCTGTTCCATTAAGTGTTTTAATTTGTTCATACTTTTCTTTTCAAAAGTAAAACGTCATTTGTAACATGAGATTTGCCTGAAGAGAAATGATAACATCCCATCGTTCAAATCTACTTCTATCTATTACCTAATACTGTTAGAGAAAAGGTATGAACCTCAAATTCCTTCCGGCAATGGGTAAAAAAAACCTGTTTCTAATCGGATAACCAAATTTAAGCTACATTGAGTTTAGTTGTCTCCAGGTGTATATATATATATATATATATATATATATATAAATATATATATATAATTTTAGGAATGCAAACAATGTTTTTTTTTATTTTTTATTTTTTTTTTTTTTTTTTATTACACAATGAGATTTTGGGTTGCATATGAGTTCAAAGTTTTTCTTCTGAACGTTTGTCTTCCATATCATAATACGTTGTAATCCTTTCAAATTGAGAACTTTTCATGTACTTTTATTGATGAACTTGAGATGAAACGATCCAATATTGGCATAATAATGTTTGATTTACTTTAAACGAAACGATGCGTAAAATAATTTACACTAAAAGATGTTTTTTTGAAAAATGCTTTGTAAGAAAAATCAAAAAAATCTTGGCTTTTGGAATGTAATTGAACTTTGCTCACTTATATATAAATGCAAGTTCCTTTCTGTAGAACACTGTTAGGACGGCTGATTATGGTTGTCCGCCTGCTTGACATAAATAGGATTTATTTCTCATCACGTTGTGTAACAGTTGGAATTGGCATCATTGGTTAGAGCGTTCGGAATTTGAGTTAAAGGTGCCACTTGTTCCGGGGGTTCGGATTGTGTGACTGCTTTGAACAATTATCTTTACACTGATGTTTCTGTAAGGATAAAACGTATACATATTTAGATAATGATTAAATACTTATAATTATATATATTTATTGATATCTATATATATATATATATGTTCCCCACCTCTTTGTGGCTTGAGCACTGTGGAAAATGAACTCATCAGTTGTTATTAGCGATAATGCAAAGCTCTTTGTAAGTGACTAGAGCATTCTTTAATAGCTGATATTGTTTATATAGAAGTTCAGATTTTCATTGACTCGTTTGTGCCAATAGCGCAGTATGTTGAAGCTCGGACTGCTGACAAAACAATAGTTTTGATCTCAGTTTGAAGTATTTACTTCCTGAGCCACACTGAAGAGCTGTGATACAGCGAAACAGTCTGTGTGGATGACTATTTAGGCAGCAAACCTTCCTTTATGTGATTTTGTATTGGATGAGACCGAAAAATAATTTTTTAGTCTTTTTTTTTTCGGTTGCTTTTCATGTTCTCTAGAGTACTATTAAAAAAATTTATTTTATTACAGATGAAATAAAATTTCCAATTGATGTTTTTATTTCCATTTGATTTAGCGCTTTCAGAAATTCCACTAGCTATTTTCAAGGAATTTTGTCTCCATTTTATTTTTTATTTTTTAAAATAAAATGCGCATGCATTATGATTTATAAGAATCCTTTTTCCCCCCGTAAGTTTAAATTTTAAAATTTATTTTATATTCATTTAAATTTCCAACATATATTCCTTAAGATAAAGTCATGGACTTAATTTGGCTGATTCATATAAAATAATAATGAATATAAGAAATTACAATCTCACTCAATAAGTCCCGAGCCTAACTAATAAAACGACAACTTTAGGCAAAATTCAACTGTATTCATCAACATAGTTTCCTTCTCGGATGATACACTGATTCCAACGCTTCTTTAACAGTCCGATGCTTTTTTAGTGGAATGATTTGTTTTTCGCCTCAGTTTCCAAATCTTTTTCTCTGATGCTTTCTTTTGAGGTTTTCAAACAGCTAATAGACGTTGAGGGCCAAATCCGAAAAATAGGGTGGGTGCGAAAGCAATTAAAATTGCAATTCAGTTAGTTTTACCATTGTTGCGATAGATTGTCTCGATGAAAGAGGACTTTCTTCCACCACCTATATGTCAGGCTTGGGACTTATTGAGTGATGCATTAGGTGTTAATCTCTCTCTTAATTTCTAATGATGTTGTAAGTTTCATTGTAGAATATGTAATTTTGTGTTTTTTTAATGTTGAAATGAACAACATTTGAATGATTTAAGTAAAAAAAAAAAATAGAGGCAGTTTGATGTTCAAAGGTAATTTTTGGTCATTATGCTATTTTAAATTCTATTATTCTTGTATAGGTTGGTCAGATCATTTGTTTAGCTTAATAAGCTGTATTTACCCCCCCCCCCACACACACACACACATTTACACAATTGAAAGAGTGGATAAAACTTGTCAGAAAAAAAAAAGAAGCATATCAATATTATTTAATGATTGTTTTTGTCTGGTCTATTTGTTGAATAGATACATTTTCTGAATATTTACACGTCAATGTATCAACAAAATGGACACTATTATTTTTAAATCACAATTAGATTTAACTGAAATATTGTTTATGTATAATTCTTTAAAAGGTTTTACAGATTGATGAAATGCCTAATTTGCATAAAATATTTAAAAAAAGACTCTTTTAGTAAATAACTCTGCTCTTCAGGTGGCACATCAAACAGACTACCTTTCCTCATATATTCGGAACTTTCTTTGTTTCCAAGAACCTTGTTTTCACCAAACCAAAACCTTTTAATGCTAACTTTTTAGCATTTTGAATTTACATTGTTCCAAAAAACCTTATTTTCCCCAAGAACATTATCCTTTCCTCTCCACAAGTGTCTTGTTTATTCTCCATACATACAGCATATATATATATAAAAAAGGATTTAATGAATTAGAACATTACAATTGTTCCAAGAATCAGAACATCAAGTCTAGTATGGCGTACAGTCGTTTCCAAAACATTCTGGAAATACTTTATTTTATTTAAAAATTTTTAAAAATTAATAAAGCTACGCCAAAAAGATTCCTCATCAGTGCCTTTATCACCACGTCTTACAGAAATTCAAGGAAAAAATAACAAGCTCCTCGTAGAGGAACATCTATTGACAGGAGGAGCCACAGAGACAAATATTAGAAAAAGGAATAAGTTACAAATATAAAATAAAAATAGAAAGATAAAATGATAAAAAAAAGTTTTATTTCCATTTTATTTTTATAATTTTTATAATCTTTATAATGTTTTATATTATAAAGATTATAAAAATTATGGAAATAAAAATAAGAACAAAAAATAAAATATACAATATAAAAATATAAAAAAATAATAAAATATATAAAGGAAAAATAAAATAAAAGGATAAAATATAAAAAATAAAATAAAATTAAAAAATAAATAAAAATAGAAATATAAAAATATAAATTGATTTTGTTTCTGATAAAACTAAAAATCTTGTATCCAGCAAATTGGATGTTATTGCAAAATAACGACTGTTTCATCATCATCGCTATACAATCAAAACAAAGTTTTATGGACATGATGAATCTTGATGAGTTTTACGACACAACCAAATATATATATGCATCTGCTTTACTAACAAAACAAAAAAAAATGAGAAAACAAAGTTTATGGGAACAAAGCAAGTTCAAAGTGTTAAGACGGCGTGATACGGTTTTGGTATGGAATGAACAAAATCTCTGGACGAAAACGATTAAAAAAAAAAGAAAAAAAAGTAATGAACTTTCGTAGAAGATGAGTGAGAAATTAATGTTCAATCATGTCGTTGAGATGGTCAATATCTTCATTTATATATATATATATATTATGGGCATGGGATTTCTTAAATGAGCTTGTTTTTGAGAGGTTTTCTCTAGATAACAATCTGGTTTCTCTGAATTGCACAGCAAATATTTGGCATTCTTCTTAAAAGCTAGTTTCAGCTTTGTGCTTCAGGCAATGTACAGCGTTCCTGAGGTAATGGTGTTGGGGGGATAGATGAAGGGTTAAATTTTGAAAACTTATGGGGGGGGGGTAACCATTAAATTTTACTCAGTGACAGTAGGAAAAAAACTCAAGATATTTTCCCTAAGTTCTGAATATGCAAGAGAATAGGCAGTCTGTGTTCCTGCTAATTTCATGTAATACTTGATATTCCATATATGGGGTTTCTTGGCGAGAATAAAGTTTCAATAAATAAATTAGCAGAGCACTTTTTATGAAGTGATTTGTTCAAGTGGAACCATGCTTCCCTTTGAAGTCCCAGACTCTTTGGTGCCTAAGCTGCTGGTCAGTTTCTTTGGTGCCTAAGCTGCTGGTCAGTTTCTTTGGTGCCTAAGCTGCTGGTCAGATTCTTTGGTGCCTAAGCTGCTGGTCAGATTCTTTGGTGCCTAAGCCGCTGGTCAGTTTCTTTGGTGCCTAAGCCGCTGGTCAGTTTCTTTGGTGCCTAAGCCGCTGGTCAGTTTCTTTGGTGCCTAAGCCGCTGGTCAGTTTCTTTGGTGCCTAAGCCGCTGGTCAGTTTCTTTGGTGCCTAAGCCGCTGGTCAGTTTCTTTGGTGCCTAAGCCGCTGGTCAGTTTCTTTGGCATGAGGGTATGAAAAGAAATTTTTAAAATCTAAAGATTTAAAAATCTCGGCCTCCAGTTTTTTTGTTTTTTTTTTAATTTAATTTTTTTTTAACTTAGTTCACCCCAAACAATACCTTTTTTCCTCAGCTTTTTCCTCAAATGGAGTTTTGGTCATCAGTGCTTTGTTTTGCTGAACTCTGGGGGTGGGAGATGGATATTTAAAATTGATAAGAAATTGGTGAAAATTCTCAAAAAGAAACAGACATTTTCTTTCTGGCTTGGGGAGAAAGCATAATTACAACTAACAGAAAAAAAGGACATCTGACATTTCTAAAATCTGCTTCTGCGTCATAATGCCTAAAAACATTTTTTTCTTAAATAGGCTTTTAGTTCATATAACGTTTCGGTATACCATCTTAAGATATGCAAAACTCATCAATGATAGCATTACAAACAAATGGGGTAGCCATTGTAAGATCATCAACCCACCCCCTTTTTCTTTTAAATTTTCCTGTCTGCTTTCTCAGCAGACAAGAAAAATTAAAACAAAATCCTTAATATCTTTCATCTTCATTTGTAATGCTATCCTCGTAGTGAAACCTTTTCTTTTTAAAAATCTATCATATCAAAAAGTATAAATTATACTGAAACCTCATATGAACTCAAATATTATTTTATTTTTGTTATGGAGTCATCACTTATCAAGACCAAAAGCCACTCAATGGATAAGGGTTAATGAGTTTGATAGATTGTCTGTTGAATGATGAAGAATATTATGAGAGGATTAAAAATAATGAATAGAATATAAAGATTTTTTCTATTCATTATTTATACCGTGCTATCGAACCCCCCACCCCCTCAGTGAAGTTGATTAATCCTCATAAGTTTGTATGTTGTTTTTGTTTTTTTGTAAGTTTTAGCACTCCTTTTCCACTGTGAATTGAAAATCCCATCATAATTTCTTTAACGTCTGTTTTATATGCTGGCAGAAATTGACTTCAAAATTAACCTCTCTCTTTATTTCTCTCTCTCTCTCAAGTCTATCCTCATCTCTTCCTCCCATGTTTTCCTTGGCCTCTCTCTGCGAACTGAACCTGCTACCTCAACTGTTCAACATCTACTAACCCTGGTTTACAAAATCCTGAATGGGCTCATCAATCTCCCCGCTGACGAATTCTTTACTCGTGCGCCAGACAGAGGCCTTCGAGGTCATGACCAGAAGCTCTACTGTCGTAAATTTCGGCTTCAGAGGCGTCAAGCATCCTTCTCAATTCGTTCTGTCAACCCCTGGAACAGGCTTCCCGCTGAGGTCATCCAAGCGCCTACTATCAGTGCTTTCAAGAGAAAACTTGATTTATTTTTGTACACTGATTAAATTTTTGCCTATCTTACATGGCTTGTGCGTATGCTTTCTTAGCCAAAAAAAAAAAAAAAAAAAACCCAAGAACTCTCATCCGTTCTTTCAATGTGGTGATACTATTAAAGTTTCCTGTTCTGCACGCATCTCTCTGCATAAAGTAAGAGATTGTCGGTGGTCAAGAACAAATGCCAACCTTACAGAATGTCTAATTATGTCGAATGCTTTTATATTGTTAGTCTCCTTCTTGCTTATTATTAGGTTGTTAATCTTGGTTGCCTAAGTGAGAACACTTGTATCCTGCCAACCATTTTAATGTGGGCAACATCGATTTGTGCCCAACTTTTATTGTCAGATTTTCTCTCTACATTCTTTTCTGTCGCCTTTTTATTGTTTCGTGTTATTCTTTTTCACCAATTATTTATGAAGTGGAGGTGTGTGACTGAATAAATACCATCACGTGCTATGAAATCAGTTATGCTGAGTTCAAATCTAAGTGAATCTTCCACCATTACTTATGCCATTGAAAAAGGTATGGGTCCAAAATTTTCCCCAGCTTTTGGTGAAAATAGCAACTTGTGTTCAATAAATAATATATAATGAATTGTTTATAATATGTCTGATGAATTAGCGTGGTTACAGGTGCGGACTGGGTTTGGTGTGCTGGGTTAAAGTTCTGTCGGGGCTACTGCATAACTTTAAGAAAGGTCCTCTCCATCTATGGATTCAATAGTAGGCTAGACTAGACTCTCAAGCCTTGGTTGTGTAACTCTTCTAAAAGAAGGAAAAACCTTCAAAATAACACCAGTCTTTCTCTGCTTATCCCGGCATTGTTTTCAGTCATCCTGTTCAGCAGAGGTGTGGTTGGAGATTGTGTAACCCTTGCTTCACTATAGACTTCCCGTGCAGGGGGTATCCATTGTTTTTAGACCGAATGGAGGTCTGGATATAAATGTGTATTTTATTTGCATTAAATAATTTCAAAATGGTTGATATGCAAAATAAAAACAAAAAGAAACAAAACAAAAACTAAACCAAACAAAGTATAAAGAAATGTCTGAATTGTAAAAAAAAAAAATCTTTTTAACATTTTTATTATTATTATTCGTACTCACTAGGAATTCTCACACCAGTCATCGTCAGTGATTGCTCACTGATAATGGCCGGTGGTGTTCCCTGGAGTCTGAGTGAGAACAAGCCTCCCCAGATTACCAGTAATCTCTATCTCTTTTCGATAACCATTGCAAATGACTTTGCGGTATCGCAACAACTGCTTACCATTGATTTCTCGCTGGTAACGACCATTGGTCTCCTGCGATTTGAGTGACAATAAGCCGTTCCAAGGTCCCAGTACTCTCCGCACTCTTCCAGTGGAAGTCTGGTTAATGCTCTCCTTCCTCCTCGGTCTTCCCATCATCGTTGACCCTTCACAACTATTTTGTGTGGTATCAACCGAGGCTGTGGCCATCACTTTGGGGTGGGTAGGGGCAGTTTATGAAATTCCTTGCAGTTTCTGTTCCTTGGGTTCATATGGTGGTGTTCTTTCTATGGTTTTGTTTTCTTCATTGCCGTCCTTTGATTCCAATTTTTCCCAGTCTTTTTTCCAGTTTTTGGGGGAACTGTTCAGTTTTCCTACAATTGGTATTATATTGACTTTCTATTATTATTTAAAAAAATTAATAATTTTCAAGTTATAAATAAAATAAAATATTAAGTAAAATGTTGTTTCTTTTCATGGATGCAAGTCAGCCATTTTAATCTTTAATATTTGAAAAATGATTTATCTTGTGACTCTTTGGAAGCATTTATGGTCATGTTGAAAGAATGGACGAGAGTTCTTTGGTTAGTAGATGTACAACATGCAAGGTAGCAGGTTCAGTTCGCAGGGAAAGACTAAAGAAAACATGGGAGGAAGTTATAAAAATGAACCTGAGGGCTAAATAAAAACCTGGCCAGAGATAGATTAGTTTGAAAGTCAATTTCTTAAAACCATTCAATGCATGCCAGCATGTAAAACAGACGTTAAATCGAATATGATGACTAAACAATTGAATAGAAAATCATTTCTGGGTTTTAAATTCTTAGTAAATTCCCCTTAAAACAGTGAAGGTAGCTATTTACATCCAATAATTTTATAAAAAGATTAAAACAGCATTACCATAATAAAATTTTAGTTTTATAGCAATTTGGTTCAATTAATATGATCAAACAATACCGTAATAATTGAATTTTACTTTACTATTCCTAATTTTAAAAAAAAATGGTAAAAATATAACAGGGTATAGTTAAAAGAAGAAAAAGAAGAAAAAAAAAAGGAAAAATACTTCTGAGTAATTTGGCTAAGTACAACTTGTATTAGAGATTTCATATTTCAAAAATCTATTTTCGAATATGATGTGATATCTTTGAGAAATATGTAATTTTGGTTACTTACACCAACTATCTATGGTAAAATAGATTAGCATTTAATTAACACTGATAACAATAACTCCATTGTTAGTCAAATCTGCTGGTAGCCATTAGTGTATTTCGTGTTGTAATTTTGTTTTATTATTTCTTTTATTAGTTAAACAATGGACTTGAATCTGTGCGGACTTTTATTATTTTTTAATAAGTCGATTAGTTTTACATTTCTGTAATATTTGAATAAAAGATCCAATGATTTGTTAGTATCTCATTAATTTACAGACCTATAGCAGAAGGCTGACTATAATTGCATCAACATACTTTCAACAGCCTCATTATCGGTGAAATGCTATTCTTCCGCTTAATATAATTTGTGAATAAATGAATTTTCTTTTTTATTAGAATAAAAATAACTCATGAAATGAAGACAGTGTGACTGTTTTTATTTATTTATTTAGCTAATGGGACATCACTTATCAAGGCCAAAAGCCACCCGAGGATAATAGTTAATGAGACGGATGGATTATCAGTTGAATGATGAAGAATATTATGAGAGGATTGAAAATGATGAATGAATAAAATTCGATTACTTATGAAAAGTTTATGACAGGTATTTAACATTGGATTTGAAGACAACCCTGTTGTAGTCTGCATGGAAACAGTTCTGTGGTAATGTGTTCTACAAATGGGAAGTTCTTGGAAAGAAACTTTTTCATGGAAATTCTGCTAGACACACAGGAAGAAATGAAAAGGAAAAAGGAATGAAATTTAACATTGCTTACAAAATAGGTCTGAACTTTTTTTTGATGGGAAAAAAATGATCAAGGGAAGATAACTGACCAGAATTTTGTAAAATAATCCAGGCACAACACTGATGTTCTGGCAACTGATGTTTCAGCACCTTTTTTTATCTGAACAAAATCACAATTGATAATCCTGCTGCTGCCAGACTAGTTTACTGGAAGGTCAACTGATGCCTCTGCCATCAATTTTTTGTTTACACGGCACCTGTTGGTGGTAGTCTCTCTTTATTTTGAGATTATATCGTATTTTGCTTAAATTTAATCCTAGTTATGGCTTCACAGGAAAATTCAAGTGGCAGATAGTGTTTTAAATGTAAACATTGGTCTATTTTCATCAAAGAAAAGGTTGAACTGCTGAAAAACTTAAGTGGTGTTTCGATGCTTAAGCTGTGTGATGTGTCACAGTATTGGGTCATCAACTGTGTATGATGATAAACTGTAAAATCAGATAGTCCGGCAAAATGGTTTATCAGACAAGGCTCTGGAACCAAGAGTGTAGAAAAATCAGTGTGGCATCTGTGTTATTCAGTTGTAAAGAACAGTCTTCATAATTATTCTCTAGAACTCAAATATTCTTATGTATATTTTTTTTTAATATAAAATTCTAACAACGAAAATGTCTTGCTTTGAGAAAGACTGCTGTATGAAAAAATATAAAAATAACACTGAGGTTGGGGAAGTGTTTGTCAGTTTTTTTTGTTTTTTTTGTTTGAGGATTTTCTTCCGGGAGTGATTTTTTTTTTTTTTCGTCTTTTGAGCTGCATGAACAGAAGATCCTGCTAATTACATGTTTATTCCCGGTTTGTTTGTGCACAAAACAATTGTAAAGTTAAAATGAATTATTTTGAATTTCGGCAAAAAAATAAATAAAGACTTGGTCATTGGAATTTAACATACCGTTGTTTACTTATATATGCTGTTCTTAAATGTAACATTCATCAAGCTTTTACATTGAATATTTTTGGTAAATTTAAACAAATACATGTATACAAATATTTTCATATATATATATATATATATATATATATATAATCTAAGTGAAATATTTTGAAAATCAACAATCATGCAATTTAAATGAAAAATTCATTTATTTAATTAATTTTTTTTGCAAGCTTTTCATTGTAGAACAACTTTGTCAAGGCCTGAGATAAACAAAGAATACCACAAAGGGAATAATGAAACTTGTACAGTTTATTTCCATACCCACAGACTAAATAAGTAGCCCTTTATGTCTAGTGGCATCTTGCCTTGTTTGGGGTGAACTACGTTAAAAAATTTCTTTAGTAGCATTACTTGTGCAGACAAAAGCATAAAAATAACTCTGAAATAAATTTCGAATATTAAAACCCCTAACCCTAACAACCATTCATCGTATTTCGCTGTCTGATGCAATATGGTTACATTGCTCGTGAATAAAAAAAAAAAAAAATGCTGCAAGGCTTTGAAAATGAGTAATTTGTACAATTTCAGCTTTCTCTGCACGTATGGCTTTTTAGTCACGTGGTCCAAGATGATGCTCGTGTTAGGCGGTCTCTCTTCTGATGCACAGGTTCAAACCCTGCAAGAGTCTCATTTTTCACTTTGTGGTATTCTTTGTTTATCTTCAGCCCCACGGACTAAATAAATCGTTTTAGTGACATTACTGATGAAACAATAGCATCAACAAAAACAACTTTAATACACAACATACATTTTTATATATAATAAATCAATGGCGCTATTTTGAAGCATCTTCAAGTGATAATTAATATGGTAAGATTTAAAACCAGTTTATTACATACAAGGAAAACTTAATTTTTAACATAGCACTCTCTCCTAACACGCTTCCTCGCATTTTGGATTTCACACTCCAACCACAGCTCCAGTGTATAAATATTGACTCTTTATTCTTGATAAAGCCCATCTTGGGAGAGGGGGACAATATTGAATCAAATCATGATTTTGTATTAATTTCTTTTTGTTCACATTAGTCTTTGCTCATTTCTATTTTTCACATATATCATCCGCTGAATATGTATCGCACACGTGTGTGTGACTCACAAACTGGAAGGAGGTTGTGATTGTTTTTAAAAACAAAACTCTTATCATTATTTTTATCTCAAATTATTATAAGTGAAGTGTTTTAATTTGATTTATTAACTTGTTTCTATGATATGCCAATAAGGATAAATATATTATGTATTAACCACAAAATAATCTATTTTAGATTATACTAACATTATCAAAGTTACTAGTGTATCTGTGATGTCAGAAACGACATTATATATTTTATGACCTAAGTAAAATTATGTCAGTATTAGATTGTTACACCTTCAATAATTAAGTATTGCTGCATAAAAATGGTTTTCTTTGTTACATTTAACTAAAAAATTTAATGTATTTAAATAATCTATTCAGTTATTGTGTATTTGTTTACTATATAAACGATTGTTTAAACAACAAATACTTATGTGTTTAGTAGTTTTTGATTGCGTGTGTTGATTATATTGTCTATATTCTTAGTGCATGAGTAGCTAATTTTAAATGTTTTTCTGCACAGGTGGTTTATATTGAAATGCTTTACTATAAGTTTCAAGAAAGTATGACCAATGTTGATGTTGGATAGCTGACAGTATGGCGGGTTAAACCAAATTATTTTTCGGTCTCTATTCCTGGGTTTGTTTCTTAGTTCTATGATCGATGTATTTCAGCTTTTTGGTGTAAACACTACTAATTAGTGCTTTTTCATGTATTTATTGGTGTCAAAGATTTCCATAGTTGGTTCAGAGCTTATTTATCCTAGTGTTTATTGTTATTAGTACTTGTTTTATTATGCATTTTGGGTGATTTGATTTAGTATTGTATGCGGGTGCATGGTTATTTTTATTAAATGGTTTATATGTTATATCTTTGAGGTTCAGTGTTATGTCTAAGTAATTCACTCCTTGCAGTTAGGGTTACATCAATTTTAAATCCCAGGTATCTAAATGCCCGACTTAATTTTTTATGGATGCTCGATATGGGGGGCAGGCGGTACTGTTAGGTTTCTGTATAAGCTTACGTAGTTGGATCTACTATTCTGCTAAGTGTGTATAGTATGTATAATTTATGTTTATAAGAAAAAATTAGGATGCTTAAATATGAGCATAATAATATATTGAATAATGGCTAGATGTAGACACAGACATAAATTTAAGATAACCAGATGAGGACACCCTTCACCTCGATACTGTTAATTTAAACACATTAGACTTATCGTATACAAATCTAAAGTTTGCAACCCTTAATATAAGTGAATATGGATTACAATACGGTTCCCCGGATTTAGGTTACTCCCAGAACTATTATTGGACACCCTGTGCATTCGTGAATTGCTTGGTCCTGCTCTTCCCATTTTCTATCTAACTTGCATACTTGCGACTTCTTTCTTCTGACCTGGATCTCTTCATAGTGCTACAGCCAGCTACTTTTATTAGTGGTAGTGTTTATACCCCTATACTTACATTAGACATTTGTTGCATGTATATATAATATATATATATATATATATATATATATATATATATAATATAGATGTGTATGTATGTATGTCCCTTATCGCCCCCGTGTAGTACAACTAGTGTATGTATGTCTGCATGGTACTATTGTTAGTGATAAGATACAATGACTGGATACATCTGTGTACAGTTGCATCACCCTCATCTCCACATGGAGCCATAGGTGATATACTTATCTCATGTCCCAATACATTAGTGCGAAATATTGCCAGAGCTGAATAGATTTATGATTAGAAAGTTTAAATTTGTCACCAAAAGATACAAGAAGTTGCTATTATAATACTTTTATTTTCATTTTCATTTTTACTTAATTTATTTTTACTTAATCAATTAGGTATAACGATAATGTTTTACTTATAGATTATTAGAATCTGTTAATGTACTCATAATTGTAATTTAACTATACCGTATCAAACTGTTACATTCTCTAAGGTCCTCAGACCCCAAGAATCATGGCTATATATAATAACTAGGCCACACCAACTCTTAGCATGTAGTGGCTAGAGGGAGAGAGGGGTGGTTGGCATTTCACCTGGGATTAGATTGGGGGTTGACCCAACTGCTACTACTATAGCAAATGGTAAACCTCTCCTTCCCCATTCCCCCTCCCCTTTCCTCCACCCTAACGGTGTATACATTCTCATTCTTTTTCAGTAACCGAGTAACCAGCCATTAGATACTATCTATAAAAAAAAAACATTCAGGGGGGGGGGGGATAAATTATAATTCAAATGGCTTAAATGTTGGTTTGAGTTTTTCGTAACTTTATTCTTGCTCTGTATTACATTGAGCTCTCTTACTCAAGATTTCCTATCAAAATTACAACTCTATTCTTCGCAAATCAAACACTATATATATATATAAAAAATCTGCTTGTGTGGTACTATCGTGGTCTGAGGATTGTATCTTGCTATGTCTGTTCCATGGAGATATCCAGAGTTTGAATCTTATCATCCTGGCATGGCGTCACAAGATACTGGACATCGATAGTCACATTTCCCTTTCGGAACAGCGCTTGACCATGGTCTTGAGAGCCCATGTTGTATTTAAATTTTACCCTCAACTTTCCGGTACTACATGACCTTGTTATTTTCAAAATGAGGTTTACTGTTTTCCACTAACAAGGGGAGGGTCTGATTGACAACTTGGTATTACCTAACGGCGAGGGGGGGCCTTTAAATCGGGTATAAGGTAGTGTTTTAGTTGTAAAAATCATGTTATCTCCTTCAGCTCCAAGATTGGTCCAAGCCGCACAGAAAAGGAGCATCTCTCATTGCCTTGTTCCACACTTGAAATTGGAAATTTAAAAAAATAATTTCAAAGAATCCTTGGGAGGTTAAAAGTAAGATATATATGGAAAAAAAAAATTACCTAAAATTTTCAAATTTGAATCTTCTGCTCCTGGGCAACATAATTTCTTTTGCTAGTTATTAATACAATGTTGATTCAAAGAGTTTTTGGATCTTTATTCTTTTAGCACTTTTTTACCATATAATTTTGCCAATATACCCCCACCACCTCTGTACAATCATGTATGAAATGAACAACAACGAAATCATGTGACACGCAAGTTAACCTCCCATTATCAAATGAACACTCCTAGGTCAAATTTCTTGGAGTATTTTTCGTTGTTTGTGCTAAAAAATCTTATACACTATATGGAGAACGTTTAAAGTACACATGTGTGCAATATATATTTATAATTGATATGTTTTTTCTACACTTTAACAGTTTTTTAAATTTATTTTTTCAAAATTTGAAAAAAATTTGATCTCATGAGTTTTTCCGATATCAACATTGAAATGATCAAATTATTAGTACTTTTTTACAGTAGGATGCCGGAAGCCCTGAAGCGAAACGAATAAGCAGACAAGAACTAAACTTTTAAACTGAATGAAACGCGATTTCAACATGAATTTTTACATGATATCACTGGCTTCTTCTTCTTCTTTGACGTCTACAAACAAGCCTGCCCTAACCCTAATTCCAACCCTGTCCTAACCCTAACAAAACCAACAAAACTAATCAGTAAAAAAAAAAGAAATTTTGTAAAATAAAAATGTAAAACAACGCTTGTTTGATTAACTTTTCACTGTTATTATCACTGTTATTTATTTATGTTTAATAAGAAAGAAAAAAAACGTAAAAAAAGTAATTTCTTAATTTAAACACTTATTTTAATCTTCGTTAAAAAAATAAATATTTATTTCATACAAAATTTTTTGCTTGTTTTGTCCCGCTTGTAAATCCAACCTCGTTTGTGTTTTTTTTTTTTTGATGTAGGTAAGTCAACGGATTTTTCATTCGACATTGTCCGGCGTTTAACGTAAACATCCGGAAAGTACCGATGCCGAGGCACTTTTAGCGTGGGTCCCAATGTAAAAAAAGTACCAAATTATTTTCTCATGCATTTAAATAAATGTTTCTAAATTCTTAACTATACTTAATTTTATCTTTTGAATTCCAGTTGTATCACCAATCACATTCAATTCCTGGACCTTTGGATATTGGCATGTTTAATTACCTCACTGAAATTGACATCAACCGTGTTCCTATCCACTTGATCCAAGGGCTTCAAAAATTAAGGCTTACTCTGCAGCACATCACTATAAATCGGAGCTTATATTCGCTGAAGGTAAGCAAATCCGTCGTTTTATTCCAGTTTTAGTCTTCAGAATTTACATTGTGGATACATAATTCGACTTAACCAAAATTTGCCTCAATTCAAGTTTTTTTCAATATTTTAGTTTATTGGTTATTTTTTGTGACCCTCCCCCCTCCTAGGAGATACATTTTGTACAATTAAAATATCTTGTGGTGTTACTGTCAAGTGCTTGTGTTTACCTATGTATGGGAGGTTATGGAAACAGTTCATTAGGGTCACAAATGCAATTGAGAATTTTGTTGTTGTTTTTTTTTCTTTAAAGATTTCATATTTTATCTTTCGGATCGTTATTTGTTAGATGTTGTGATTTTTTTCACTTCAGTAAACAAAACTATGATTATTCATGTCTCTCTCTCTATATAAAGTTACATATGTGTTAATATATTTATTTGTATAGGATTCATAAATTTGGGACATAATTACTAGGCGTAAGTGTGGCTATATTAAATCTAGTTTTATGCAAAGGGGGTAAAGAGGGTGGTGGAAACCTTTGTGAAAATTCAGATACCCCCGATTTTTGTGAAATTTTAACAATAGTCTTCAACATCATTTAATTGTTAAAATTAAAGAAAAGGATGTCTGAATTTTATATAGAGATAAGTTATGTGCTAGGAAAGGTGGGGGGGGGGGTAGAATACTCGAAAGCACCATGTTGGCAGATGGAACATAGTCGCAACTTTACAATCTATCCAAGAAAACATGGTCTTTTCTAAATATAAAAGATGATCACAACAGATTGTTACCCTTACATGGGTGAGCCAGAGTTATCTTCCTTGGATGTATATTTTTTGGTATCAAGATTCCTCCTCTTTTTAGTACGACTTCCAAAGCTGTCAGACATTTCTGATCAGCTCTCCATCTGAGCATAACTTTTAAAACCCTTGACGGCTTTGTCTGTTGGATTATTTTTCTGACTTGACTCTAGTTCTATGGTCAAGGAATCATGTTACATGGCTGTAAACTATTCTTTGAGTGGTGTGTCACCTCCATCAAAATTCTGTGTAATTAAGCGTTACATATTCAGTGCATTTTCAAATTGCTCTATTTTCTTGCCTCTGCAACACGTTTGTTTTCGTATTGTAATGGGGATAATTGAACTGTTCGTTTAGTATTCCTTTCTGAAGTTGTTTCTTTGTGTACCCATCAGGTATTTGTTGTATCGCAGTCCGACAATTAATAGGAATAAATACATTCGAACACAAAATTGGAAATCAACTAAATATCTTTTTTATTCGCTCTCTCATAACAATTTTAATTAACAAATGTAAATCAGCTATGCTAGGTTAGATCGATTTTGGTTATTTATATACTACTGTAGCAATGTGTGTTAAAAACGGAGTTTCCCACATGAAGGTTATATTAAGTAAAGAGGAATTTTCCATTAAAAAATTAAGTTAGAAAATTAAGCTGACGTGTTCAAGAAGTCGCATCATGGCAGGAAGTCGATGTGAAAAAGACATGAATGTAGTAAGTTTAGGGAACTTCTGCCATTACTAACCAGCAGAATGTAAACGAAGAGAAAAGTCTATCAGGTTCGTGCGTGCAGTGTGATGATGTATGCGAGTGAAACCTGGCCAGTGAGTGTTGAGGACGTGCATTGTATGGAGAGAAATGATACGAAAATGATACAATTGATGTGTAATGTGAGTCTTAAAGACGGACTTAGATATAATGATCTCAGGAGAAGATTAAATCTGGACAGTATAGGAAGATGTGTGCAGAACAGAAGACTTCATTAGTTTAGTCACATTGAAAGAATGGATGCGAGTGTTAGTAAATGTAGAAGAGTTGAGGTTGCACGGGAAAGCCAAGGAAAACATTGAAGAATGATGGATTTGAGAGAAAGAGGAGGAGGGGGGGGGATAAATAAAAACCTGGCTAGATCTAGGTTAGTTTTGAAGTCAATTTCTAAAAGCCGTTAACATGTGTCAGCATCTAAAATAGATGTTAAACCGAATCTAATGATTTAAGTAGATTAGGTAAAAACGGGTTTAAGTTAGAAAATTAAGTTTGTGTCGGGGTGTGACGCCATGGACTGGAAAGTGACTTGAAGCAAATAAGAGTAAACTCATTCCTTTTCGCTTCGAGTCTGCAAACAGGGTGAACGTATTTTTAGCGTCCGGAGGGAGAGGGGTGTGTTATTAATAATGTGTAATCTTCTGTCAATGAAATTAAAAATAAAATAAAAGGAAGCACATAAAAGCCGAAATCGAATTTGTTAAAAGAATTCTACACTGTATTACAGCGAGAGAGAGAAGAGAGAAACGGCTCAATTCCACTATGACTATGACAACGGCTGTTAACAACAGAGAAGAAAAAAGGGAAGGAAACAAACGTCACAACTGATTGAGCTGACTACCTATAACGTGTCAATGACACGGCTCTTTACAAGATTTTTCTCAATGAGATTACGACCGTCAATCTGTTGAGGTCGAAAGAATTCCCCACTTAACATTACGCTATTACTGTTAAAAAGGTCTAAACTATCAATCCCCCTCTTTGGACTAAAAAAAAAAAAAAGAAGCAACTTGTGTTCAATTAATTGTATACAATGAATATTTATGAATATCCATTGTGCTTCATCATTAAATAAACCAGAAAGGGTTGATATGCCATAAAAATAGACAACCCAAAACCATTGATTTAGTAATGTTTGGTTAATGAATATTTTAAGTCTTACAAAAAAGAAGTTGATTTATATATTTTGTTGTCCCTCTGCAGTCGGTGTTTGAAAAATGTGGTGGCGATATGAGCGGTCCTCTGTCATGGCAAAAACTGGAGTCTGCAAACCTGAGCCAAAACAGCATTCAAGAATTGGATTCTTCTCTCGTAAGTATTGTTTTCTTCATCTTTACCTCCTTATGTCCGCGAAAGGTGGCCTAATGCTTATAGATGTACAAAATGGAACCGGCAAACTGTTTAAATCCAGTTGGATCTGTGTTCATTTATGTAAGAATACCCTTTGAAGGGGAAGGTATGAACACATGATTTATCTCCCAGCTGGCTAAAATAAACCTGTGTTTAATGAATTATTTACAATAACTATTGTATATTGACATTAAATAACCCAAAAGCTTGATATGCCATAAAACAGAAACCCAACATGTATATTCAATTAATTTGGCAAAAAATAAAACAAGCATGCTTCAGTTCCTATGTAGGGAAAGGGTGGTAGAAATTTATACAGAAGACGATACAGTAGCCCAGCCCGTGTCCAAATTCACCTTGAATTGCTGCATTGTTGGCGCATTTATTACCTCTCTTGGCAATCTATTCCAAGATCCAGAAATCCTGATTAAGAAAGCGTCTCTCCTCCGGCTCAGTCGAAACCGGTGGTGAAACAGTTTCTTATGGTATCTGCGTAGACCTCTTTCTGGTGCAGGAGTGAATTATATATGTTAGTATCTCATGGATTCAAACCCCTTGGAAGTTGTATATTAGTGTTAGGATAGCACGGCTGTCACTAAGAATATGGAAAAGGGATATGCTTCTGTATGGTTAGAAGTGGAGGCTTTTTTTGTTGATAGTTTCTTATGGATGGCCTATATAAATTGTTTTTTTACCTTCAATTAATCTTGAATACATGTATAAATGACTAAAAGCTTTTAAAATATATATATATATATATATATATATATATATATATATATATATATGAATGTATATTTGATGGGTAAAATCTTCTCGGAAAACAAGTTTAATCAAACAAAATCTATAACTTTACCTCAGTGAAAACACTGCGAAGAGAGCTCAGAAGAACGAGCTAACAGGCAGACCAACCGGCCGAAGTGACACATTATACAACAACCTTCGTATGTCAGGGCTGTAGTAGACCATGTAAATCAAGAATGCACATGAGCAGCATCCCAATACGGAGCTGATCTATAGTCGTTGCGACTGACGGATGCCAACACACAATTATAGATTCAGAATGGAAATACAGGCTAATATCACTTTTGCTTTTCCATTCTTATGCAACTATTGATCTGCTAATTTATTGAGTACTTTTGAAATAAATCTGAGAATGTCAGGACATGTATGTATATGTATGTGTATGTATATGTATATGTATATATATATATACACATGTAAAAAGATTTTGTTTTGTCTTTGTTTACTGAATATGAAGCAAATATAATTAAAATATTCATGTATCAATTTTCTCGGATTGTTTATGCATTATTTATAATAGTTTTTTTTTTTTATAAAAATCATTGCAGCAGAAAATCAGTTCAAGCTGATACGTAGAGACATCGTAACATCTGTTTCGATGTTTTTATCATCGAATGAAATATTAAGTCGATCGAAGGTAAATGTGTCACCTGCAATTTTAGTGCTGTCGTCATCTGATACATTATGATAAATGACACTGGAGATTATCTTTGGACTCTAGTGGAAACACCTAGAACTACTGTCCAAGGTCGGTAATCCAGGAAGAAAGCAATCCTTCCTAAATTGGCATTTTAAAGCAAGCCATGATTGCTGCTTTTAGTCATCTTCTGGAAGCAGCTGCAGTGGCGACGGTGGTGTGAACAACCTACGCCCTTGTAGTAAAGATATAATTCGGGCCAAAGAAATAGTTTAATATTTATTTTTTTAACGTCTTTATAGATTCTATTTGGCTTGTAGATTTTGTTAAATTTCTTTTATCACTTAAGTTTTTATCTGTTTGTTTGCAGGATTCTGCAAAAACTATGCAAACGATTTTCACGCGATATGATAGAAAAGTCACACATGGGTTATCAAAATATTAAAATACACAGAACCCCCCCCCCCCCCCAAAAAAAAAATGCCATTAATGGAATCGTTAATAAAAATTTACAATCCTTTTGACAATCCAATCATATTTTGTACAAATAAATTTCAGTCTTTGTCTGCCTTGTCTACCAAATTTCAGGCATGAATGTCCAACAGTTTTTGTTTTATTACTTTTCAATAATATGCTTCAATGTGATTGAATTGCAGAAAGAATTGGGAATTTTGTTGACGATTCATTTGGTGGCATTTTTGTATAAGAATGATATTTTGGTGTAGATCTTGATAAAGAGTGTTGATCCTGTAATTTTTTCATTTTCCTTACCAGTTATCTTTTTCAGATTGTTTTATTTCTATGAATAATGCATAAATCTTGATTTTTTTTTTTTTTTTTTTTTTTTTTTTTTTTTTTAAATTTTTTATTCATATTTAAGTTGGTGGTATCTATGAACTTAAGTGGTATACACTCCACCGAGTTCCATTTTAGTTTGTCTTTGTCTCAAAAGTGAACATTTTATTTAATTTCAGAATCTGCTTCCCATGCTGAAATTTCTGGATCTAAGCCATAACAATCTTAAAACAACTGGCAGGCATTTAGAAGTAAGTCCAGATGAAGTGATATTTTTTTTTTTTTTTCATTGGTTATAAACTTCCAACATATGGTGGAAGGCGGAGATTTAGGGTTAGGGTATCTAAAGTAAGTCTTGCTCATTCTGCATTTCATTAGAATGAAATATGAAAACATATTGGCTCTTATTAATCGCAGGTCGACCTGAAGTAAATGAAAATAATATCCTCCTTGAAGAGACATTCAAACGGTTTAATGTTCATTAGCTTCGATTGGAGACAACATATTTTTCAACGTCAACGTGAACTTTAATCAATTGGCAAGTCACCTCAAAGTGTATATATATTCTATGTTTAAGATCATATTGACAAATCACCAAAGTTAAGTGACATTAAGCCTGGTGAGTACTTAGATAAGTGACCATTTGAGAATACCAGGTGATGTAAGTAAACCCATTAATCAGGTTTATAAACAATTACCTGCTAACTGGAGACAGACTACCGTCCTGTCATGTGAATGGTTTAGTTTTCCATTCTGCTTAACATGATGATACTGGGAATAAACACCTGACCTCAGAGACTTTCAGACTCTGAATGGGATGACACAGACTGCTGCTGCTGCTACGTGTACATGATCATTTTAAATGAGTGAAGTATAAAAAAAAACCCTACTCCTGAATGTTTTTATTTTTCACTTATTTTGTCTATATTCTTATATATATATATATATATATATATATATATATGTGTGTGTGTGTAAACCCGTCGTCAAAATTGACAACAAAAAAAATGCTTTGCTAATGTTTGCACTAATATTCATGTTAATATAAAATAACGTCTCAATTGGTGAAAATAAAAATAACAAACTATCAATCGATATAGAAAGAGGAAGGAAAAAATAAGTAAGCATCTCATTATGGAAATAGTGAAAGATTAAAGAAAATTGGGGGGGGGGTCATTATAAAATTGCTAGTTGAAAATGTGTCGGCAGATGACATCCCATATGACTTTACCCCCTATAAAAAGAAAAAATAGCAATCTCATTTAATTGCTTTTGATTACTACAATTGCGGCCTACAAGTTTGATTTGGAAAAGGAACTCGGCTATATCCAGACTCTTTCCTATGACATTGTTTATTGCTGCATGTCTTTGAAAGCGACCTGCATTATGATGACAGGAAAGTTGATGCAGACAGAACTCTTCAATGGAAGCTTCAAAACTGCATCTGTGATGCTCACATGATTGGTGAATCACACTTTACTGCACTCATCATCTCAAAGGGTACCGGTGTATGAGGAATGCACTATATTGTAATTTTTGTTGCTGCACATGCATTTCATTTTCTTATTTTAAACTTAGTTTATTAACTGTAAAAACACATTGGTTGTTTTGGTTGCAAAAATAGGCAACCAAACAATTGTATACTTTCTGGTTCTTGTCTGGCTGTTTGCTAAAGCAACAGTATCTGTCACAACTTCTGTTATAAACTCATGAGACTTGTTGTCACAATTACATTTTCACCAAAAAGAGTTCCCAACACAAGCGAAGACAACTCTAAACAATCACTTCAATTATCCAGACAGTTACAAATACTTGTAGCAGTATAGATAGATATCAAATGAATGACAAAGCAATCCATACAAAAATATATTCAGTTTCATTGATAAAAGAAACACTTTTCAAATAACCAAAATGAAGTTCAGTGTTGAGAAATGAGTCTCATGTGAAATTTGTAATGGAAAATCAGTCGCATTCTGCTCGTGCATTTCAGTCATAATGTTCTTTGTTTGGTTTGAACAATTGGTAGCTTTGTGTGATGTAATAGTAATGGCGGCAGTTTGAAGTTGTTGCAATTAACAACCAGCTGAACGTTAAGCTGAAGTAGGCTGATAAATTGTTGTTTCATGTTTGTAGAAGTTAGTGTAACTGTTTGTGTCAACGTTTTTAGTAGTTCTTATCTCTTCCTTCCACGGAGGATGTAGTTGCGTGCTTCCCATTTGACAGGTCTGTCTGAACTGAGAAAGACCGATTTTCAAGCTGCCATGTCTGTTTAAACAGAAATTCGACCAGTGTGAATAAATTTAAACATTTTTTAAATATTGCGGAGGTGTATAATTTCTGTGCTTCTGATTGGCTGAAATAAGATTTTTATATTTAGATTCTTATCCGATCAAGAGGCGGTACTTTTTACACAATATTCGCATGCTTTTTGTCTGTTTATTGATATACTTCAGCTGATTAAAAAGTAAATACTTTTCGCTTGGCTTTAAATGAAACCTTTTAATGGCTTTTAAAAATTTTTTTCGGAATAACGAAAAAAAAAAAAATTAATTTACAAAATTAAATCCACCAGAATACATTTAGATTTCTTCATAAACAAGTCATTTCTTTAATCTTTTCTTTTTCAGAATTTATTGTATGTAGAATGCCTGAATTTAGCCTTCAACCACCTCACCAACTTACCATCGTTATCTTTTCATACAAAATCCTCGTTGACGTCTTTGGTTTTGAGAAACAACTCCCTCTATAATTTAGATGGTAAGTTTGTCTAAAAATATACAGAAAAGTTTCACTCCTTTAACCCCCCCTCAGTATCCTGTGAAATGAACTGTTCTAAGACACTAAATTTTCTTTTTTATTATATTCTTGCATGTCTTGTACTGGTCGTGTGTCAGATTTTTTTTAAAGATTTTGTTTCTGTAAATGACAATTGGCGCAATATCAGTGTGTTGAGTATTTCATTTGTGTGACCTTTAAAAAGTTATTAAATCGTGACCCGTGACGTCACTACCACTATTTGTTTACTTTGATTTCATTTGAAAATTCATAAACTGTGACATATCTATTTGAGGGAGTTTGAATTACCTACTAGACACCAGTCTTCAGTCTTTCTGTACAAGATTTGTCAGGACAACCTGACATGAGGATACTTTCCTCTACCAAATATTCAAAATAACATAGTATTCGCAGCACATATAAGATATTTTCGGTATGGCTATACACTTGCTTATACGAGAAATAGTGCACCTTCTCCTAGTGATGTAACCTCAAGTGACAACACTTAGCTGGATACTCCACCAGACTAGATTAATTCTTGTCCTGGAATTTGGTAAGACCAAGAGACCACAAGAAAGATATACTATAACATACTTAACTGATCAATTGGGGAAGGAAAAACTAATGTAAACGTCTTTACTAACTCAATGTTTGAGAAATAAAATAGAACTTTAATGGAATATTCGAATATCTATATATCTCATATAGAGATCAGGTGTTAGCCCCAAGAAGGGGCCCCTTGATTTCTGAGAACTTCAAGTGAAGTAAAATGAAGACATTCCACTTACATAACTAAAAATGATAAGTCTCTTTACTTCTACAGCATCCTTATGGATAATATAGAAGTAAAGAGACTTATTTTGCCATCTAATTTACATACGTTTTTGTGGTGTGTACATACACATGTAAATTATAAGTTCACACTAAAGAAAGTCACTCTTTCGCTAAATGCTTACAGAAACATTAAGAAATATTAAAGAGTAGTTGAAGCAACATAGACGGGGGTGAAAGAAATACATAGAAAGCTAAGAGAGATGGGTGACTTGTTCAGTTAATTATAAATTACAGCTAATTAGAACAATTAAAATGTTCTTCAAAGATAACTCAATCTCAGAACTAAAGTATATATTAGCATGTATTTTGTGTTAAAGTATATAGGAAAAAATCCTTAGGGAAACAAACATTGATCAACTCGGCTTTAGTAGTAGTAATATAATAATATTAATATTTTTGAGATGAGGATTGATAATTTGTATAATTTCGATTATTTGGACTACTGTTTTCATCTTGAGTGTTATTATCACAACGTTTCGGCTGCTGTACCCTCCAATCTTTTTCAGGTGTATTTTGTCGAACTCGGGAGTCTGGACGGAATTTCGAACAGAACCCTTTATTTAATCCACGGGGGTAATATGCTCTCGTTCTTGGAGAAGTTTTCAGTAATTCGCAATTCTTTGTATCACCCACACCGAGGATTGAACCTTCAACCTTCAGATGACTGTCACTTAGAACTGAATTTTACTTAGTACTATATCCACTGCGGCACGGGTCCTTGTGGACAATTAATATTGATAATATTATTGATAATTATTAATAATATTAATAATTATTAATAATAGTATTGGTAATATTATTAATAAAAAAAACAATGTCACTTGTTTATTGTAATAGATCGCCTTTTGAATGAAAATATGAAGGATTAGCCTAATGGATAGCATCAGACTATGGAAGAACCCACAATCCCCTTCCCAGCTATGAATAAATTAGCAACTTGTGTGGAATGAACCGTATACAATAAATCATCCCTCAAAGGTATTGTCTGGTATCAAATAACCCTAAAAAGGCTTGATATTATGTTTCAGGATTTTTGAAATAGGGATTGATAATTCAGATTATTTGGTGTAATGGTTAAATGCGTTAATTAACAATCGGTTCTAAATTACCGTCTTCTGGAGGTTGATGGTTCAATCCTTACTACAGGTGATAATAATTAAGAATAATATAAAAGAATCAACTCATCTACCAGTTCATGGTTGACAGAACAAGAACAATCTACATCTGAGGGTTCAGCTAAAGATTCTGTATGGGTTTCCAGATATGAAAAGATACACCTAAGAATAGTCTAAATAGTTCAAATACAAATGTTTGAGATGTCGTTAAAACAAACAAAAAAGGGTTTTAATGGTTTCAGTAAAATGATTAATTTCATCTCAATTGGAATTGCTAATATTTTTTAATTCTCATTGTGTCAGTGTCTCTGGTCATCCCTGATTGAAGTTTTGTATTGGTAGTTGTCGTCTGCCCAGATTACATTTCGTCAGATGTATCCCTCGATAAAAGCTGTAGATAAAATCGGTTGCAATGTAATAGAATTTTTTTTAGCATAACAATGAGAACAATAATTCAAAATAATACAATGCAAATAATTCCTTATCCCAAAAATCCAGACAAAAAAAATTAAATATTTGTTTAATTTACTTTATACTAGCAGGAAGACTCAGCGTTACCCGGGATTTAATACAGAACATTATCCTTTTTCATAACACCATATTCTTACATCCCCCTACCCCTTTTAGCCCCTTAATATACTCTGAAAAAGCTGACATTTTTAGAAAACTCTTTAAATTAGTGTCTTATACATATGCTTTTAATATTAAAATCAGATATACTTGTTTTAAGTGGGGTTCTGCCATGGCCACCGAGAGTTGACAAGGCCAAGCAACTAACTTCTTGCCCCCCTCTGACGTCACTGCATTGCGTGTCAAAACAATGGCCGTCGTAATAACAATAAGAAGGCATTTCGACTTCTCCATTCACTAAATAATCCATCAAAATTCAGGAAATCAACCAATTTTAATGAAATTTTCAGTATTTATTAATTAATGATCACGGAATATAATAAATCAATTACTTTATTATAAAGCTTGGTGCAAATGTATTATTTCTTGTAAACAAAAAACACCTTTACTAAAGTTATCCAAAATATCAAAACATGTTGACCATACGATATTGTAAATATTTAAAACAAAGCATTAGAAAACTTTAAAAATTGCATGTAAAAAAAGAAAAGAAAGGAACACGATTCGATTTATCCTTAAACTGATCTTTATTCAATATAAATTTAAAGAAAATAATAATTCACGATCAAATACGGCAAAAAACTGAATTATAAATTACCATTATTTAAACTTCTAACCCAATCAACCGTAAGTAATTCAGACTTTGAAATTTGTTTAAAAATTATACAAACAAAAGTTCAATGTTAACTGTTTGTTTAATAATGGAATCAAAATTCAGGAAATCAACCAATTTTAAAATAATTTCGCGCTTGTTTAAATTTCAAATTTAAAGTTAAAATGCCTACTGCATATGTTTGGATTTCCAAAAGAGAAATAATTACTGCAAATATGGATACACGTAATAATGTTTACACCGACTAAATATAGTGTAGTAAGTTTGAATTTTTTTTAATTATATAAAAACTAAAGTCTGAATTACTTATTCATTATTTGATAAAAAAGTAGTGTTCCATTTTTTTTTATTACTTTTTTTCGATGTCTTAAGTGTAGTATAGTTTATCTTTTCTCTGTACTTTTGTAGATTAAATAAATAAAATAATAACGTCATATTTAATCAATATTTTCACAAAAAATATTAATTAAACAATGCTTTATTCAATGATAATATCGTTAATTCTTCGAGTTATACTGATTTTATTTACAAGAGTGTAGGGGCATTTTTCGTAATATATACGAAATAGTTTTGTTTTTTTAATATATTTTTTAAACATACAGATCTTATTTTCATAAAAAAAATCATGGATTTTTTTTATATATATGAAAATATACGTTTAGTAAAGGTGTATTTTGTTTTAAAAAAAAATAATACATTTTCACTAAGATTTAAAAAAATGTTTCACTATATCTCCTGTGCTTGTTTATTAATAAATATTGAAAATTTCATTAAAATTGGTTGATTTCCTGAATTTTGATGGATTATTTAGTGAATGGAGAAGTCGAAATGCCTTCTTATTCTTATTACGACGGCCATTGTTTTGACACGCAATGCAGTGACGTCATTTTCTAGCCAACCGGCCTGTAGTAACTCTCGGTGGCCACGGTTCTGCCCGCATAGCTTCCTTAGGGGGCACATAGAGATTGAGATTACTTCCATTGTCTTCCCCCCTGGAAAATTTTACATAGGAATACACCTTTTAGTTGTCATGTAGATTCTCTAACCTTTCTTTCTATAGGGGACACAGACATTGACATTTTTTTTTATTATTGTATTTTGTAGTTTTTAATGTTTTTTTTAATGTTTTTCTTTGTAGGTGTTGAAGAATTGGGGCACTTAGTTGAATTGGATGTTTCTGGGAATTTACTTGCTGACCATTCTTGTCTGGCTGTCATTTCAGGAATGCATCGGCTCACAAAAGTTAGCATTTTTGCTTCGTCTTTTTCTTCTTCCTTGAACCTTTGAATGTGGCCGTCACTGAATGGAGCCCACATACTCACGTCCCATCCCAACGATTGGAATTCAAGTTAACATGTATAAATCTGTGGCACGATTCATGCTATCCAGATATTTAACTTTTGATCCATATCTAACATGGCATCTTTGCAATACAAGTTTAGCCAAAGATCTTTAATCAGAACTACTTTACTGTGTGTGTGTGTGTGTGATAAAATAAATGATGAAAGTAAAAATTGTATAAATTACAATATTTATTAATTCATCAAGTATTCAAAAAAGGAATATAAAAAAATATTTTTTATATTCCTTTGTTTGAATACTTGATGAATTAATAAATATTGTAATTTATCCAATTTTTACTTTCATCATTTATTTTTTTATATTATTGCTTTGTCTAGTATATCAGGCATTTACTTATCACAATAGGATCTAAGATAAAGATCTAATACTTTAGAGTTAATTATATATATATATATATAAAACAAAATGTAGCTGAATTGAGTAACCACATTATATATTCAAGATGGCCACCATCAATTATGCAAATTACACCGATTTACATATACGAAACAAAAAAACAAAACAAATGCATACTCTCTCCAAAGAACTTTGCCACATGATTGAGAACAAAACTTACGCTCGGAGGGTAGTTGTTCAATTAAGTTATACTGAAGTAATTGCTAAAGACGTTTTCAGGGTTGTATCTTTTTTATCTGGAGGTTTCGCCTTCCTTCCACATACAGCACCTGGTATTCCAAAATGGTTACCCATCTCATACTGACCAGGCTCAACGTCACTTAACTTTGGTGATCTAATAAGAACTGCTCTGTCAATGTAATTATGTTGCATATATATATATATATATATATATATATATATATATAATTTTTTTTAAATATTAAAGTGTTTTATACCTACAGACGATGTCGTTTTAGGTTTTCTACCCTCATCAGTGCAGGAGTAGCGGTTGCAGGCTGTCGCATGGGCTCAAACGCAGTTCGTAGATTCATCCTAGAATCACGAGCCTAACGCCTAAGCCCACATGACTGCGAGAAATCACCACAGACAGTAATTGAAATGAATGTACACTTACCCGAGAGGCGGGGACAAGCGTCTTGTTGTCAAGTGTCCAACGCTTGAGCAGAACTTTGTATATATATTTGGATATTTTGAAAGTCTATCAAATATGCCACTATATTCATGTGTATTAAAAGTGTCAATTAACGCCCATTCAAGTGCTATTACCATCCTTAGTATCTGCCCAACTACGATATGAAAACAAAATTCAATATTACGAGGATAAGGTGTAATTGTTTTTTTTACATAGTTCACCCCAAAGAAGGCAAGATGCCACTGTAGACGTGAGATGCTACTGAGAATTAGGATGAAAGTTTTGGGGGTCATCCTAAATTGGGAGCTGTGCAGCGAGATGTCTGTTCATATTAGTTTTAAATTTCTGCATATCGGTACAGTCGGGAAGTTCCAAAGGCTGGCAACACGAGGAAAGAAGCTATTGAAGTAGAAGATTCTCCAGCATCTGAGGACTTCCATAGTGAATGGATGGTATTTAGCTGATTGTCGGGTTGGTCAAGTGTATTTACGTCGAGGGGGCACTAAAGCAGCAAGTTCATCGGAGCACATTCCATTGAAGTACTTGTAAAACAAGCACAAGGATGCAACATTGCGGCAGTGGGACAGGGGCTAGAGCTTGGTGGATTTATTCTTGTAATGAGTTACACTGTAAAATCTATAATTTGTAGAGGAGTCCCTCAGGTAATTGTGCTAAATAAACTATTTGGGGGATATACAACAGGAGTCTGAGTTGAAGAGAATGCTATGTCTTCACACACACAGTTTATAGATCTAAAATGGCATTTTAAGCGGGTTTCAAAAGTGAAAAGTTAAAACTCTAACAGTCTTTCAATCCTCCCAATATTAATAAAGACATTGTTATCTTTTTTTATAGGTTGTGCATCACATATGTTGAGTAAAACATCAAAAACAACTTTTTGATTAAATAATTTTAATTCATAGATTTAAAAAAAAAAAATTTTTTTAAATAATTTTTTCTTTTATCTTATGTGTTTTCTCTTAACTTTCAGTTGACATTATTTGATAATCCTATGACTTACCGGACAGATCATCGAACAAAAGCTGTCGGTCACATTTCTCCTCTTGTCAATGGAAATGGCGTAAGCAATTTTATTTTATTTTTTTCATAATTCAATTTTTAAATTACGCTTCTTTACGTGTGTTTTTTGTTTTGTTTTTTAATTAATTAAAAAAAAACATTTTTAAATGGACTAAACTAATGAGCTAAAAGTAATTTTTTTTTTAATTAATTAAAAGAACATTTTTAAATTGACTAAACTAATGGGCTAAAAGTAATTTTTTTTTAATTAAAAAAACATTTTTAAATTGACTAAACTAATGGGCTAAAAGTAATTTTTTTTAATTAAAAAAACATTTTTAAATTGACTAAACTAATGGGCTAAAAGTAATTTTTTTTTAATTAATTAAAAAATTTTTAAATGGACTAAACTAATGGGCTAAAAGTAATTTTTTTTTTAATTAATTAAAAAAACATTTTTAAATTGACTAAACTAATGAGCTAAAAGTAATTTTTTTTTTAATTAATTAAAAAAACATTTTTAAATTGACTAAACTAATGGGCTAAAAGTAATTTTTTTTTTAATTAATTAAAAAAACATTTTTAAATTGACTAAACTAATGAGCTAAAAGTAATTTTTTTTTTAATTAATTAAAAAAACATTTTTAAATTGACTAAACTAATGGGCTAAAAGTATTTTTTTTTTAATTAATTAAAAAAAAACATTTATCGGTTAGGTCCAAAGAATAACTGAGAATGTAAAAAACGAAATTACTTTTTTTTTTAATAGATTTTCTATTTTTTATGAAACAAAAATAAAATAAAATATCTCAGTGAATAATGTATTTATACAAAGTTTAAACATTTAAAAATAAAATTATTGGTATTTTTAAGATTTAAGTGATTCACTTTAAAAAAATTCAAATTCGTTTATAAGCTGTCTGTAAGAAATTTTATTTTATTACTAAAATTCATATTACAAATTTTAAACTTTTTTTTTTAACATCACTGCGCTAAGTATTTTTACTACTAAAATTCATATTACAAATTTTTAACTTTTTTTTTTTTTTTTTTCAAGGCAAAAATTGTAAACATGACTATATTTGAAATTATGTTTTCCTAAAAAAAACCTACCGACTTACAATATATCTTCAGGTGAATATTGCTAGTTTATATATAATTGTTATTAAACTCTTTTTCTACAATTTTTTACAATAGAAATTACTACTAATCACTAATCCAGATAACTAACTGTTAATATGGTTAGACTTTTCATAAAAATATCACTTAAGAGTGTAATAAATTTATATTTATGACCCATTGTTTTGTATTGATTATAAGTTTAGATAAGCATAATCAATTTTTTTTTATTGATCTTTATCCAATGAGAGGAAAGAAAACAAATGTTATCTATGAATATATTTGATCTTTGGACTAAGAATAAAATAAATTCAAGATATTTAAAATTTAATTTCAGATTCTCTTGGATGGAAAATCTTTAACTTATTCAGAATTGAAGGTAAGAAATATTTATTTGAAGATTTTTATCAATCACTTTTATTATCTTATTAACAGAATGGAGTTTGTCCTGTAATATCGCATAGGATCAGTGAATCTATCGACAGGGGGCTTCCTTTCTAGGGCGATAGCTCTTGACATGTCAAAGGCATTCGATAGGGTTTTGTACAAAAGTCTGCTTCATAAGCTTGCTAGCTACAGAATATCTGAAAATGTCTTTTCAACTATCAAATCCTTTCTCTCTGATAGGTTTATAAAAGTAGTCGTTGATGGGCAAAAGTCTGAAGCACATAGTAGCAATGCCGGCATGCCGCAAGAATCTATTCTCAGCTAAACTCTCTTCCTGATCTTCATAAATGATCTTCCAAATCATATTCTGAGATTATTTGTTGACATCTATGCAGATGACACAACCATCTATGGCACCACTTCAGAGAACATTGGTGACTTTTATTATCTTACTAACGAAGCTGTATCGTTAATACCTCTGCATGAAATTATAACTTCCCTTGATTATAATTTCAAAATTATTTTTCTATTGAAGTTCAGTAGTTTTCTTACCTTGCTGATACATTGGAGCACAGGGAGGAGCTGGTGCTTGTGTGATTGCAATAGTACGGAGTAGATGGATTAAGTTCAGGGAACTTCTGTCATTACTAATCAGTAGTCTTAGACTCTTCCCTTGGTCAGCAGTGGTATCAGGCATGTGCATGAAGTGTGATGCTGTATGGAAGTGGTAACTGGCTAGTGAGTTGAGGACATGCGTTGCATGGAGAGAAATGATATAAAAATGATGCGATGGATGTATAATGTGAGTGTTAAAGACTGGCTTAAATATGATGACCTCAGAAAAATTAAATCTAGACAGTGTAGGAAGATGTGTGCAGAACAGGAGACTTTGTTGGTATGGTTACATTGAAAGAATGGAAGAGTTCTTGGGTTATATGTAGGACAATTGAGGTAGCAGGGTCAGTTGGCAGGGGAAACATGGGAGGAAGTGATAAGGATGAATGTGAGAGAAAGAGGGATAAAGACGTGGAAGTCAATTTCTAAAAGCCATTTAACACTAACCCTAATACCAGTATGTAAAACGAATGTTAAACCAAATATGATGATGATGACTTTGTTGCCAATTTATTCAATGTTTTGAACTCCAAGTCAATTACAACAATTATAGTCCTCTAGTCTGTGTTATAGGTGTCTGTTTGCCTGGCGCATTTTTGTGTAAACTATGTGTGATTCATCTCTTCATTTCTATCATTAAGACCCTGGTGTCTGTCTGTATGTCTCTGTCTGTATGTCTCTGTCTGTATGTCTCTGTCTGTATGTCTCTGTCCGTCTCTCTCTGTCTGTCCGTCTCTCTCTGTCTGTCCGTCTCTCTCTGTCTGTCCGTCTCTCTCTGTCTGTCCGTCTCTCTCTGTCTGTCCGTCTCTCTCTTTCTGTCCGTCTCTGTCTTTCTGTCTGTCTCTTTCTGTCTTTCTGTCTGTCTCTTTCTGTCTTTCTGTCTGTCTCTTTCTGTCTTTCTGTCTGTCTCTTTCTCTCTCTCTCTGTCTGTCTGTCTGTCTCTCTCTCTGTCTGTCTGTCTCTCTGTCTCTCTCTCTCTGTCTCTCTCTGTCTCTCTCTCTCTGTCTCTCTCTCTGTCTCTCTCTCTGTCTCTCTCTCTCTCTGTCTCTCTCTCTCTCTGTCTCTCTCTCTCTCTGTCTCTCTCTGTCTCTGTCTCTCTCTCTCTCTCTGTCTCTCTCTGTCTCTCTCTGTCTCTCTCTGTCTCTCTCTCTCTGTCTCTCTCTCTGTCTCTCTCTCTCTGTCTCTCTCTCTCTCTGTCTCTCTCTCTCTCTGTCTCTCTCTCTCTCTGTCTCTCTCTGTCTCTGTCTCTCTCTCTCTCTGTCTCTCTCTGTCTCTCTCTCTCTGTCTCTCTCTCTGTCTGTCTCTGTATTTCCCAAGTTTATAAAACAATCATCTACGTCATTAAATATCAAACAAAATCATCTTATATATTTAACAATGTTTCCTTTTGACAAAAAAAATAAATAAACAGCTAATTAATAACAGTTGTTTAGCTATGGTTTGTTGTTATCGTCTGACAATCTTCAATTTAGCGTTTGACAGTTTTTGCCTCGTTAACTCTCGGGCGCTTCCAAGACTTGCCTGAACGTTGACGATGCGAAATCACAGAAACATGGTGCGTCATCTATAAGAGTACCAATAAAACATTTCTAAGTCCATAACTTAAATCATGTAATCTCTATTTTCACTCACTTTTTACCACATCAATGTTTTTTTTAGTTTTTTTTTGTTAATTGCTTTTAAGTAATGTTGCACATATTGAAGATTCCAAGTTCATTTCATTCTTATGAATTCATCTTGGTACGCTTATTTAAGCTCGTGTCTATATAATTAAAAAAAAAATTTTTTATTTTCAGGCAATTCAAAGAAACAAGATAACAAAAAGTGCATCTTTTTACTTTCGCCCTCAAATGGAATCAAGCCACACAATCTGCGATTCTGGAATTTCTGACCTTAACTGTGAAGAGGAACAAATTGCGGAACCGGTGAAAAAGAAGAGGACCCAGTGTAAGAAGTTCTGCAGAAACGGCCGAATAAACAGTGAACGTAATTCCCCTATTCCACAATTATCTACTGGCAGTGACAGTTCCAGAAGTAATTTTGTTTTGGTTTCTTTAAGTTGCTTTTCTTGACCCTTTAAAAAAAAACAAAAAAAAACACCTTTCCAAATCCAGGTAGCCTGAACCCGACTGACTACCAATGCGTTGGAGGTCATGAAAGCTTGTTAACTAAAGGAGATTTTTTTGCAGAGAATCAAGTCATTTGTGGTTCAAATGCATCGTCCTTAATAACCTATAAAATTTTAATTGAATATTAAAACAAGGCTTTAATTTTGTTATTCAAATGCCTACTGTTTTAGTGGTGATTGGTTCACATTGCAGTTAGTTTTATCATCTAGATGTAAAGAAAATTAATCAGATTTAATTGAAATATCTTATTTGGCAACATAGGTGTTTGTCATATAAAAATGAAATCATTGTGTACAGTACTCAGGTGTACTGCAACTCCTCAAAAGTGCATGGAGAGGACATCAGATGTTTTGGTGAATTTCAGGAAGCATGAGGGTTTTCTCTTTATTCAATTTGTTATCAGTGGCAAGTTTCTGGTCGGACACAGATCAAATGAATGACCAAGAACCCTTTCTTGAGCCAGCCACATTCGATTGCATCCTATGTCTTGTCACAGTGAATCATGCCATCTTCTTGCTGGTTGGCTGAGCTGATTCTTAATGTCGATCTACATTTGTAGACATGTCGACAGAATTGATCACATCTGCTACCCTGACTGCTGCTCGCAGCTTCTCATTGTTGACTGGGTGACCCATCGGATACCAGCCATGCACGCAGGGTGATGGTTGGTCAGCTTTTGACGATTAGTTGCAGTAGCTGACCACACACACACATATATTTATACATACATATGATCTCTATTTTTGTAAACATCACAATTTTGACAATTTAGTTTGTAACTTGATGAGATGTTAGGAGTTTCAGGATTTTTTTCTTGATTCATGAAATATACTGGGTGATACACTGAATGAGAAGAATTTATTTAAAATTTGATCTGGCATCAGCATTTGCTGAGAGTTTCTCCAGTCACTCAGGAATCTCGTCAAGTGATTTTTACCAGAAATTCTTTTTCGATAGAAGTAAAAACTTTTTGTATTCTTCTTCCAAAGGTGTTGGTTTCATAACGTAAACTTACCTCTTCAACCACCCTCAAAGAAAAAAGTTGAAATAACAGTATATGAATAAGTTGTAAGTTGTTTCAAATAGGGAATTACTTTTCAGTCATCCTGTAGAATCTTTAACTTTTTTTTTCCTTCTTGAGAAGGACATAGAATGGCTTATTCTTTTGAGAAGTTTATAGAATGTTGTATACATTTCAAAGTATACAATGTCAAATTCAATTCTTAATGTCAAATTCAATTCTTAATGTCAAATTCAATTCTTAATGTATCCAGTAAACTTTTTTGCCCATCTTTGGAATTAAATTACTTCTGTGATAATTTTAGCTAACAAGTCTCTTTTAACTTTGCACTGGGAATAAAAGCATTGACCTGTTATCTTTCCATGATAATTATAACTTTTATTCTTCATATTTGAACCATGATTTAATATGACTCAAAATGGAGTTAATTTTAAAATTAACTTTTACCAAATAAAAATGTTATCCTTAATATTGATTGGCAAACCTGACCTTTCTTTGAATCCTAATCTCTCGGGCCAGGCACCTGGAAATTGGGCAGATATTTGTTTTCCCCATAACTTGTATTCTCTCTTTCATCCTTTTTGCTGCTTCTTTTTGTCTCGTCTTTTTCTTTTGATGTCTGTAGATGTTTTTAAGTGTTAAACATAAGATTTTGCACAGTATAAAATTCCTACCTCAAAAGAAAAAAAGCTGAAGTCTTTTTGATCCTAAACATGTTAATTAGCTGAAACTTTTTAAATATTCAACAAAAAAGCTCAAATTCAAATACAATGCGAAATTGTAGCTAAAGTTATAACACTTGACACAAATCAAAGTTTCCAGATACTTATATGCAAGTATATGTTCTAAAGAAATGTGTTCTTTTTTTTAACATAAGTTTGAGCATAAAAACGTGTACAAGTAATAAAAATGACACAATATAAAGTAAAATTACCAGGGAATATTATAAATGTAATACAAATATTTAGAAAAATAAACAAATCTATTAAAAATGATTATTAGTTATTTTAAAATGTTGTATGCACCAATATTGAAAAAAAAATGTTTTAAATAAAGTAGATATTAAAAAAAATATGTTTTAAATAAAGTAGATATTAAAAAAAAAATGTTCTAAATAAAGTAGATATGAAAAAAAAAATGTTCTAAATAAAGTAGATATTAAAAAAAAAATGAGATGCTCAATTTTTTAATTTATCTTATTTAAGCGTTTTTCTAAATTTTACTTTATTTTTGTTTTTCAAATAAACAGTGCATTAATAATGAATTATGAAAATAATTGTGAATTACGAGAGTTTTAATATTTTCATATTTTTTTAAATGAGATTTTGTTATTTACATATTTACTGTATATACTCGCGTATTATCAAATCTCTTGGATCATGCAACCTCCTCAAATGTTATCTCCGAAAGATGATTTAATCATATATCATGCGCATGATGTGAGTTCTATCTTCAATAGACTAAGGCTCATGTTTGTGGAAATATATTCAAAACTTTTAAATATATAATTTAAAATTTAGTTTAGAAAGTATCCCCCACTCTATAATAAAGATAAATGAGTGTATGTATGTATGTGTATATATATATATATATATATATAATTACATTTTATCATGCAAAAATTAGCGATTAAAACATGTGCCTTTTTCTAGTCACCGAACGAAACCGCTTTCAAGTGGTGAGAGGTAGTGAGAAAGCAAATATCAAGTCAGACAACCACCTCAGTCTTACCCCACTGTCTGAAATGAATTCAGAAAGTAATCCTACACTCTAATAAAAAGTGGTGTTTTTTTCTTTAGGTCATTCATTCATTTCGTATGAATCAGATGATTCTATTGTTGGCATTGGTTTTCCCAATATCTTTCTAGTTAAGCTTATTTCTAGAAAGACCTTGGGTACTTACAGAGGGACCACGTGGAGGTTGCCAACATCCTAAGTGAAAGTGTTTCTGTGGGGGCAAACTGGATTCGAACTTGGCACACCCAGGTTATCAGTCCGTGTCGTTAATCATTTAGCCACCGTCACCTCCTTTTTTCTTTAGGTCATCAGAAATGATAATTATTTATATGATGATTTTTATATGAATATTTTAGTAATATATATATATATATATATATATATACTAGCAGAGCTACCAATGTTGCCCAGGTTAGAATGTGGGATAGCATTATATGCAACATCATGGTAGGAAGAGTTTACTTTAACAGCAACCTTGATGCTGTCAGCTAGATAACTTACTCAACGCTAATAAATAGATTAATTTCATTGTGTAACATGTTTGAAAATTTTCATTAGCTTCTTTAAGGGGCAGCCAGAGACGCAAAAATACTTCCATTATGTTCACATGCAAATTGTGCATATGAATACAATTATATTGAAAGTTCACTTCCTAGTATGTCTTCGTTTTTACGAACGGACATGCACAGATAGAGGTTTTCCCCTTGATTATATATATATATATATATATATATATATTTAATTTGAATCAAAGTGAAAACAGTTTTCAGTGGGGGGGGGGGGGGCAGCGTTGTAGTGATATATTTCTTCTATAGCCTATGAGCTTCAATTCTATCCAGCGATTTGGGTGAACATAAGACACAAAGTTCAGGCAGACACACACACACACACACAGTTACTATTTAGTAATAAATAATATGTATATATATATATATATATATATATATATATATAATATAAATAGTGAGTGCAAACACTGGTGAACCATTTTTTTCCAGTCATTTTTGTGGAATATATGGTCTAAACTTTGATGTTGCATACTTAATGACACTTTTACAAAGATGAAACATTTGTTAAAAATGTAGTTTTTAGTATTCAATAAAATCAAGAAACAAGTTTATCTGTTGTATTAAAAATTAACAGGCAACAAATAAATTGTAAGTTTTTTTTCATACACCCCCCAAACCAGGGATATTGCCACTGAGACGTAAAAGACTACTGTGATTAGGAGCCAGATTTATAGGGGGCATCCTAAGTGGGGAGTTGTGCAGCAAGATGTTTGTTCACATTACATTTAAATTTCTGCATGTTGGTACAGTTGTGGAAACAGGGAGCAAGGAGGGAATTCCAGTAGTCTGAGGAAAAAAGCTATTAGAATAAAGTTTTCCGGCATCTGGGGGACCTACACAATGAAGGGGTGGGATCTTGCTGCCAGTCGGGTTGGTTAGGTGTATTTATGTTGAGGAATGTACAAGTGCAGTAAGTTTGTCAGAGCACATTCCGTGGAAATACTTGTAAAATAAGCACAGGGATGCGATGATGGGACAGAGGCTGGAGCTTGGTAGACAGTGCGGGACCTATTAGGTTAGAGACTCTTTTTTTTGTGGACCCTGTCATGCACCAGCCCAGATGTGGCAACAATATTCTTGATCATTTTTTTTTGTCTTTAAACTTAAAGATCTTGAAGGATTGTTAATCATTATTCGCAGACTGTCTATGTTCTCCAATCATTTGTATTTATTTTAGAATATGTAATCAAACCGATCAATACAAATCAAGATTCACCTTTAATGTTTTTGAATTTCTGATTGGGTCATCGTCGTCGTCATCATCATCATCTAAAGTGATGCGGATGTCGCATTCTGGTGTGAGCAACACCAGGCAACATCTCACGCCTGCTCTCCATGTGGTCCGATCCAAAGGGTTGATACCAGTCATGTTGCAAGCAGTCAAGTTAGGCTTCCATGTAAGGGGAGATAATTAGAATTAACTTAGATTTTCTTGTGTTAAACTCACTGCACAGACGTGAGTTCATTCACCCACCTCTTATGATGGCAATGTTCGACACAAGGTCAGTTTATAGTGGCAATCTAGCTCCTCAAAAAAGGGGGGCACTGGTTCATCTGCAAAAATAGCCTTGTTGATTCTGTCGGCACTACCTCACGAATGAAGACCTGTCAGGCAATACCCCGCCCCTCTAAAAAGGAGAAGGTAATACTTGGAAGAAACAGATACTACACTTTGATCCTTGGTTCTTGATCTTGGGTGGAGGGTTTGTATTATAACAATTAATGTTGAACTTAAGATAACTGGAGGTTGTACCAGTTGAAATCTGGTATTCTTATAGCTGACGCACCATGTTTCTGTGACTTTGTGTCATCAACGTTCAGGCAGGTCTCGGAAGCACCCGAGAGTCGACGAAACTATTAACCAAGAAACATTTGCTCATATACAGTTTGTTTTCAATAAAATAAGAAAACAACACAAAAAAAAATTTGCTTTAAAACAGTTGTTGCGGTGTTTATGTTAACAAGAAAGAAATTGACAAAATATGTAAAAAAAAAAAAAAATTGGGAAAAAAAAAAATTGCTAAACAAATACAAACAAAATCATCATTTAAAACTTTCCGGTGCACAAACATTTTTTTATTTAAAAACATTTGATTAACAATGGTTCCTTTGACAAAAAAGAACAAAAATAAACATCTAATTAATAAGTTGTTCAGCTATGGTTTGTCCGTTCTTTATTTTTATATATGTATTTTAGTTTCATTTTCTTTTTAGTAATTTATCGGCGGTCAGTCTTCACTTTAGCGGAACGTTGACGCCGCAGTCACAAAAACACGGTGTGTCGTCTGTAAGAGTACCTGAAATGTTAGTGAGTGAAATTCAAAGTAAATAAGAAAATAAAAATCTCACATGTATTGTAAAAATTAATAAAAATTTAATTTAAAAACAAAAGTTCACATTTTAAAAATATTTTTCAATTAGAAATTTATTATGTATCTTGCACTTATAGACTTTTTGGCCTAAATCTGACAAAAGTTGTGATTATTGTTTATATTATTCATGTAATAGTGATCACAGGGGGAGACAACTCATGGGTTACTTGTTTCATTTTTTTTATATATGCATGTTATATTGTATTTGTAAATATGTTACTTTACACGTGAGAGTATCAGCATAATCTTTTTATTGTCGAATTAACGTTAATTTGATGAAAATTCAATTTATCTTTTTTTTTTTTCTTTTTTAAACTGTTACTGCTTTGGCAGATGAAGTCTCCATGAAATTATTTCTAATTTATTCCACTCTTTAGTTAACAATCATGACATGCCAGTAATGAGAAGCCATTTTCCATAGCCCTACACTGGAACATTTAACGTGACCAAACAATCTCAAGACTTTACATTTGATGAAGGAGGAATATTGATGGGATTCCAGTGAGTTTTTGCAACTCTTCAATACTGATGTGATCAGATAGTTTTTGATCAGTAATGAAGCGCATGATGTGGCTTTGGAAAGTATCCACTTTCTGACGTAATTTTACAGTCCAGTTGACACATTCAAGTCCGTATAAAAGAACATATTCGTTATAGATTTTCACTTTGATTTTGTATGCGATGCGTTTAGAAAATAGAGCAGTTTTGTTTCTTGTGAAGGCAGCCCAACGTAAGCCGATTCTGTGATTTATGGCTGTTTGTCCATCGTTAGATGAAGACAGTTTATCTCCAAGGTAAACAATCTCTGTAACTTGTTCGATTTGTTTGCTGTTGATGTTAAGAGGAGTTTGTTTTTTATCAGCATTTAGTCTTGGCCGTGTTAATAGAAAGACCAACGTCTTTCAAGTACTTCACAAGATTATTCAGAAATAACTGCAAATCGGAGCTAGAGTTAGTCATTGCAGCTACGTCACCCGCATAGCTCAGATTAGACAAAAAATGTCCACCAATTGAACAACCAGAGCTACATTAATGTTCTGTTTTCCAAATAACTGATGCCATAATAATGCAGAATAGAAGCGCTGAAAGGACATCACCTTGCTGTACACCTTTTAGGATTCAGATTGAGCGTGATATATATATATATATATATATATATATATATCACGTCCAGGGTTTCGAATCGTGTGACCGGTGGTGAATAGTCATACTTCTATGCTGATGAGTCTTGATTGAAAAAGACGAAACGTATACGTCCATAGATAAAAATATAAACAATAACAAATATTTATATATATATATATATATAACTTTTTATGATGAAGAAATCTTTCGGGTAAATATCGACTCCAACTGGTGATCATTTTATTTTCAACTTCTATAATACTTCCCATGTCTAAAATTGAGCAAGTTGATTTAAGAAATTATAATTGTGTATTTGAATTCTATTTTTATTCCTCTCTTCTCTTTTTCAGCATCGTCTCCCCAAGGTTCTGTAACATCCATGAGCATCCGTGAAATTGAACAATTGCGAGAGTTTCATGGGGACAATTGGTTGCAACAGTACGAGCACATGAGAGAAAACAGGGAGCTGTCGACGAACAGCCCAGAAATGGATAACTATGAGGAATCTGATCGGCTGCCAAGTCCGGCAGAAGAAGAGAGCAATGCAGCAGCAGTGCCTGCAGAAATGAAACAAGAATCCTATCCTGGCTTTGAAGATCCATTTCCAGAGAATAATAATAAAGAACTATTTTCAGAGAATAATAATAAAAGATCTCCAAATAGTTGTGCGACTCCAGAACAGAAGGCCGAATCAGATACTGAGCAATCAGATGAGGTGTCCATCCTCTCTCATGAAAGTTCCGAGAATAATACAGAATCGGAAAGCAATGGACTCATGTCTGACGAAATAGATTCGGATATCAAGAAAATGGCGTCTGTAGAAAATCCTTACGGTAAGAATCTTATAAATATTATTGTGTAAGCCTCTTGATGGGAATGGGATATGGTTTGAGATTCATGAGATTCATCTTGTTTCTTAAAAAGTTTCAGTTATCTGCCCTTGAAATCTTAAGAAAGAAGATGGAGGCTTAGTAAACGAATTGCTGTTATGATACGCAGAATGGAAAATACTTGTAATTAAAGTTCTAGTGGATAATGTTTTCTACTTTTTTGTACAGTGAGTAAGAATATAACGCTGAATAAGTATATAATATTGTTTTTATAAAAAAATAATTTTTTAATACGGCCGCTGAACAGCATAAGCACCACTGATTTTTGGATGAGTAAAAATTAGGAGACAACATCCCGAATTATATTAGGTGTTGTCATGTCTTGTCCATAAAAATAATAGATGGAACACCCCCCCCCCCCCCAAACAAGAAGGCATATTGAGATTACAACTTCAACTTGATTTACAAACCAGCAGAGTGTACGATATTGCATTAAAATCACTTCCGTTCTAACCTCCGCTTTACAGGTGTGCCATGATATTCTGATTTGAAACCACTAAAAATTTTAGATACAAAAAATAAAGGAAAACCAAAAAGGAAATCTTTCAGATCTCATTTTCAACTTTCGGCCTCAACAGACACCATGTTTTCCACAAGGTATCAACACATGCATCATTTTAATCAGTGTGGTGGCCAAACAGAAAACAAAAAGAGGAAGGGGGGATTATTATTTTTCATTCTTTCCTTTTTGTATATTTAAATTTTTATTTGTTTCAAATCGGAATATCATGCCACGTCTATAAAGTGAGGGTGTGGGTTAGGGTTCGTGTAAATGATTCATACATAAAATCATGTCTTTCCATAAATTTTGAATCTCTTACTTTGAAGGGCCATTTTCATTTTGCCTCGGTTTATTTTGTACTTTCGCCTGATGATACCCAAATATTTAGTTGGTTAAAACTTGAATGCATTTGTGTAGCATCATATTTGTATCAATAAAAATAATTCTATGGTGTTGCCTGGGAGTATTTATACATTTTGAGAGTATACTTAATTTTTGCATTGCCCTGGAAAATTTTGGATGTCTTAAACTGAAAGTGAAATCGAATAATCACCTACAAATTTATTCTTTTTAACACTTAATAATTAATACGAACGAGAGTTTCATTACCGCTTTATTAAGGTTTACGCAGTGGTATCCAGGATCCTAATTCTTGTTTTTTTTTTTTTTTTTTTTTTCAGTATTCTACAGAAAAAATAGTAATAGTAAAAAAAAAAAAAATTTTTTTTAAGTCACTTAATATTGTAATTTGAAAGGAATAAGTTCAAATTTGAACAAAGAGAAACAAAGTAAACACGGCCTGGCCAATGTTTGAGCTCCCAATCTTTGTCTAAGTGTTGCGAGCAAAACCAATCGGCCAACACAGTAACTGAAATTTTTCAAATCGTTTTAATATATAAATCCTTCATAGTATTTGTCTTTCTTATCGAGTGGAAAATAGGTCAGAAGTAATGGAGAATCGTAGACTGCTAAAAGTTGGTTTATGCATATTTCTCATAGGCGAGAGAAAGATTCGGGCAAAAAATTTTGTATATGAGTATTTAAAAAAAAAAAATTAGTATTTATAACACTTGCATGAAGTGAATGTGCTTTGTGTATTTATTGTTTTAACTAAGCAATTTCGTGTTTTTAAATTGAACTGCTGAGATGTTAATGATATTGCAAATTTTAATTTTTTAAATTTGTATTTTTAAATGAGTGATGTTTATGTAAAAGAAAGTAACTGCTGCGATGTAAATTAAATGAAAACTTTGAATAACTACATACCAGACTACTTTTGATGTTTGTATTTTCCATTTGAAACATAGTGATTTCATCGATTATAGAAATATAAATTTACAAAGATTCACAATTAATTTTGATTGAATAATCAATGAAAATTAACAGTGAATCTTTGTAAGTTTCTATTACTAAAAACAATTATCAGGTCGGATAGAATATGTAATCAATAAAATCGATTAAAATTTCTTCATGCAAAGAATACAGATTGAAAAATTCCGTAATTCACTGGCTAGGCAAAATCGGTTAGTCAGATGCAATGCTATAGTGGTCTAAGTTCAAGAATCCAACTGATTTTCTTTATATATTATATCTATCTATCTATATATATATATATATATATATATATATATATATATATATATATATATATATATATAAATTGCAAATATAAAGTTTGTATACATTAAAAAATATCCAATTCTTATAAGAATTTTGTGGGTATTTTTCTTTATCAGTGCTTCTTACAATAAGAACCCTTGGTAATTACAATCAATAAGATTCTAATTTTATGATGCAGATTTTTTATTGTGTGGAAAAGTAATATTTAAGTTTTAGTGAAAACAAACAAGTAGCTTGTTTTTATTTCAGACTTTCAATCTAGCTAAATGACTAAAAAAAAATTGATTTAGTTGGATAATTATCGTCCTTAGTAGTTTATTGTTAAAAATGTTGGTGTGACACATTCAATTTTAAATAAACAACTATTTGTTTTTATAAAAACTTGAAATCTTTCAGAGAGGATTAAAATCGTATTTACGATAGTTAGCAAACACTTTTATCAAGAAACATGGATTCATCTTCATACACACATAAACGTTTAAGCAATTTACAAAACATCAGATTTTTATAAGAAATGTAATACATTTGTTATTTCAGGTGAAGAAACGGAACCGTTTATTGTGAAACGAAGTTTGAATGAAGATGCAGAAGAAATTTTTGTATCCTCAAACGAACGTTTCCTCATTGAAAAAGACCTTCAAGGATGTCAACTTGATAGGTTAGACATGAAATGCGTGACTTATATGTCCCTTTTAAAAAACAAGGGACAAATGGTAGTGAAATTGAAGTTTAATTATGTCAAACAAGATCGGAGAGAAAGAACTTACGTTATGGTTGATAAAGATGAAGCTGAGGTAAGTGTCTGGTATTTTTCTTTTTTTGATTGGATATTTATTTTATTTTACCATTGGATATCTTTTTTTTTTCTTTGGCCATTGGATATCTTTTTTTTTTCTTTGGCCATTTAAAGAGTTCATTGTGGTTATTTAACTCTAAAGGATTGGGTTGACAATGATTAGTTGTTATATAATTGTTGTGGGGTACAAATCACCCCTATTGAAGAACTAATGGAAGCAACCATCTATAATAAATACCATGGTTGCAAAGACTCAAACAGAGGACATTCCTATTCATGTTTTACCGCATGGTAGGAATCCGGTCATCTCCTACCACATTTAGTGGCGTTACTGTATTGCTATGAATAAATACATTGTATATTTTAACCTGTCACAATTTGTGGTTGTTATCTTTGTGACCCCTAGCACGGGTCTACAACACTGGCGACGAGAAATTTAGTAAAGAACATACGTGAGGATTTTGATTTTATACCAGTCACGAATACTGGCTACCAAGATTACTCAAGAAAGTTACGGGATCATTCGACAAAAAACTGAATAACGAAGATTCGGGCAAGGATTTACTTGAAAAAAAAAAAAACGTCAAACAACAAAAGACGTTGTCAAAAAATGTCTTATCTTGCTGTTGGAAAAAAAAGCCACAAGAAGCCTAAACTACGAGTTAAAACGGAACTCATAAATGGCGTGGATTTACGACAACTGAAAAAAAAATTTTTTAAAACGACTTAAAGTTTCAGTAAGTACAAAAAAAAAATTGTTCGTTCTAAAAAGATTGTCATAAAAAGGCATTAGCATTGAAAAAAAAAAAATTTTAAAAGTTACGTCGGATTTTTCCGATTAAAATAAATTTTTCTCTGACTGACTGGCACGTTGAAACAAAACAAACACTTTCGACAAGCAGGTACGGCATAACACTTTGTGTTAATGAGAAAATATGATATTCTGTTACGCACTTAAAGCGGAAATTATGGCCAATATTTAAATAAATGCTATGAACTCGTTTTTTTTTTCACAAAAAAAACGAACTAATTCTTTGTAAAACAACAAAAAAAAATGTACGTTCAACAAGGATTTGAACTAAATACTTACACGTTACGAAAAGAAAATTGAAGAAAAAAAAAAATGGTCAAACTTTTTTCTGTATAAACACAAACGCTGAATTATTTTCTAGTGGAAAATTGCCACACAAAGAAAAAATAAATTAAGGAAATACTCGTCAATATAACCAGATACAAAAAATTGTAAAAGTTTTTTTTGTAGAGTTGGTACTATAGAAAAAGAATTGGTTTGTTTCTGAAAACGCTTTTTTGTCATAAAAAAAAAAAAAAATGGATTTTTCAAAACAGAGTTTGGAAATTATAAAACTTCAACAAAATCAACAATTAGAACTTGAAAAAAGGTTTCGAGAAGAACAATTGATAGTACAGAAACAAAATGACGAGAAGCGATTAAGTTTAATGAAATACTTCGAGGAAAAACAGGGAAGAGAAAGAAAAGAAATGATGAAATATGCCGCGGAAGAAAAGAAAGAAATGAACGAACAAATATTGGAATTGAAAAAATTACATTTAGAGCATCAAAACCAATCAGATAAAAAAATGGATTTGTTAACGCAAGTTTTAATGAATAAGGACAACGGACAGGAAAACAGTACGGCTTTTTCGCAAAATGCGATCTGGTCAGCCATTGATACATTTCGCTATGCTCCTGAGGAAGACCTAACGTTTGAAACATACTTCAGAAGAATTGAAGACTTATTCAAGATTGATTGTGGTTCATGGACGGATCAAAAGAAGGTTCGTTTATTACTACGGAAGTTGGGTGCATCCGAACATAACAAATTCGTGGATTATATTTTGCCAAGAAAAACCAATGAATTGTCGTTTGACGAGGCAGTCAAACTGTTAATGGAGTTATACTGTCCAAAGACAAGCCTTTTCCATAAAAGATGGAAATGTATGAATATTACACATAAGGAAAATCAGGATTATACGACTTTTGCGTCTATAGTTAATAAAAACTGTGACGACTTCAAGTTGTCATCATTAACGGCAGATAATTTTAGATGCCTAATATTCACACAAGGTTTGATAGCCACAAAAGACGCCGATATAAGACGTCGTGCTCTAAATAAACTGGAATTCAAACCTGATTTAACGCTTCAGAAACTGGCTGAAGATTGTCAACGGTTCGTGGCAGTGAAACAAGATTCCCGAAACATAGAGGAAGCAGGTATCGCTCACATTAAAAAGATACGCTCCAAAAATAAAGGACACTCACCCGCCAGCTATTACCAACCAAGAGGCAAAAAGAACCCTTCACAAAATTATCAGGATAGACAAAAGCCTAGGACCTCTTGTAGTAAATGTGGAGGACCTCATGGGTACAATGCATGTTGGTACCATAAGAAAATAACGTGTGACCTATGCAAACGAGCAGGGCACAAGGCCTCATATTGCAGAGCAAAAGTAGGAAAAAAGAACTACATAAAAACTGCAAAAAGGGACCCTTCACCAACAGAGAACATAAGGAAATCTATTACAGTGAGAATCGGAAATAGAGAAGTAAATCTGCAACTTGATTCAGGGTCGGATATATCGATTATAAATGTTCACACGTGGAAGAAATTAGGTAAACCCACGATGATGAAGACGAATAAAATCGCAAGATCGGTAACTGGTGAAAAGATACATTTTGAAGGTGAATTAATTATTAATGTTTCACTAAAAAGAAAGACAAAAAAGTTAAAAGTATTCGTTCTTAGGAACGCATCAAATTTATTTGGATCTGACTGGATCCAAGAATTTGAATTATGGGACTCGCCAATGAATGATTTTTGTCAAAAAGTCGAAAATTTAACGGCCGAAGCCGACAAACTAAAAAAAGATCTAAAAACATCTTTTCCAAGTGTTTTTCTGAAAAGCTTGGATGCTGCACGAAAATAAAAGCGAGATTCGAATTGCTGGATGAAGCAAAACCAATATTCAAAAAACCACGTAGTGTACCGTTCGCTTCAAGAGAAAAAATTGAAGAAGAATTGGAAAGACTAGTTAACGCAGGGATTTTGACCCATATTAACTATAGTGAGTGGGCAGCCCCCACCGTATACATAAAAAAAAATCAAAAGAAATCAGAGTATGCGCAGATTTCTCTACCGGATTGAATGCATCGCTCAAGGACCACCACTATCCGTTACCAAACCCAGAGGAAGTATTTGCTAAGTTAAATGGCGGAAAAATCTTTTCCAAAATAGATTTAAGCGAGGCGTATCTACAGATACCAGTAGAAGACGATAGTTCGAAACTTTTGTGTATATCAACACACATAGGCCTTTTTAAATTCAATAGATTAGCATTTGGGATAAAAGTAGCACCTGCTATTTTCCAACAGATAATTGACACTTTGCTAAGCGGTTTGGATTTTTCAATAGGCTATCTGGACGATATTCTCATACGTAGTCAAAATGTTGAACAACATAGAGATCATGTATTTCAAGTGTTTGACAGAATAAAAGAATACGGCTTCACTTTGAAGGAGGCAAAATGTGAATTTTTTTTTGAACAAATAAAATACCTGGGTCATATATTAAATAAGGACGGGAGAAAACCCGACCCGGATAGGTCCACAGCAATAAAAGACATGCCAGAGCCTCAAAATGTAACTACATTGCAAAGTTTTTTAGGGCTCGTTAACTATTATCAAACTTTTATTAAGAATATGCACAAATTGCGCGCGCCTTTGAATGAACTATTTAAAAAGGACAAAAAATGGAACTGGACGCCGGAGTGCCAGTCGGCATTTAAGCAGTTAAAAGATGTACTAACATCAGATTTATTTCTGATTCATTTCAATCCAGAACAAGAGATTATTGTCGCAACCGACGCAAGTGCTTATGGAATAGGGGCATGCATTCTACATAAAATGCCAGATGGGTCCACTAAACCGATCGCCCATGCGTCGAGAACCTTACTGCCAGCCGAGAAGAATTATTCCCAAATTGAGAAGGAAGCACTGGGGATCATATTCGGGGTTACAAAATTCCACCGTTTTTTACATGGTCGAAAATTCAAATTACAAACTGATCACAAGCCGCTTATAACCATTTTCGGTTCAAAAAAAGGGATACCAACTTACTCAGCCAACAGACTGCAAAGATGGGCGACCATCCTGCTAAATTACGATTTCAGTATGGAATTTCTTGCATCTGCGAAGTTAGGTCACGCTGACGGATTGTCGCGATTAATCCCGAAATCAAGGGAACCGCTGGAGGACACAGTAATAGCGTCACTACAAAGTGAGAAGGACTATACACAAATACTGTGCAATACGATCAGGGAATTACCAGTGACTTTGAAAGATATAATAAGGGAGGCTGAAGAAGATAGTTTCATCAAAGAAACGAAACAAAAAATGCAATCAGATGAATCGGTGGCGGAAGTTTATTCTATGTGCAATGAGGTACTGTTGTACCGAGAAAGGGTGGTAATCCCAGCCACGCTGAGGAAAAAAATTTTAAAGGATTTTCATACGGGGCACCCTGGGGCTACTAGAATGAAGAGCCTCATGAGGTCCTACGTTTACTGGAAGAGCATGGACACTGATATTGAAGACATGGTAAAGTCGTGTAAGGGATGCGCATTGGCTGCAAAAGCGCCCCCAATACAATTTAGCCCGTGGCCTAAAGCTGACCATCCGTGGTCAAGGATACACGTGGACTTTGCAGGTCCATTGGAGGGAAACTATTACTTAATAGTTGTTGATAGCTTTTCAAAATGGCCTGAGGTATTTAGATGCAAGAGTCCAACGACGGATTTTACAATCAGTGCTCTTCACGAATTGTATGCTAGGTTTGGTGTGGTCGATTGTTTGGTGTCGGACAATGGCACGCAATTTACGTCAGCAGATTTTAAAAGTTTCTGCGAGGATTTCCAGGTCAACCACATAACAACGCCAACCTATCATCCTCGATCGAACGGTCAGGCAGAGAGGTTCGTGGACACGCTAAAAAGAGCCCTGAAAAAAGCTAAAGGAACGCCCTCAGGAAAGGCGTTACAACAGTTTTTACAGGTGTACCGAATTACGCCAAATGAAAGCGCTCCATCAAAGATGTCGCCGGCAGAGTTAATGTTTGCGAGGAAAATTAGGCCGGTCTTCGAGAAACTTTTGCCTAAACAGGTAAAACCGCCGAATACTACAGTTCCTAAAAAGATGTATTTACCTGGGGAAAAGGTATTTTTCCAGGTACATAAAAATAATAGTATGATGTGGGAACTAGGAAAGGTCAAGCAGAGGATCGGGCGGATGGTTTACATAATCGAAGGTCCAAAATTCACTCACAAGAAGCATTTGAACCAAATTCGGATGACGACAGACAACCTCCTGTTGAACAAGAAGTAATGGACCATATATATGACACGTTCGACCTGGTAACACCACAAGCAGCCGAACAACGCCGGTCTTCCAGAAAAAGAAAAAGGATCGATCCCATAGAGATCAATCCCAGGAAAAAGAGCTATACGATTATTCCAGGGGAATGAAAAGCTCGGGAGGGGGGTGTTGTGGGGTACAAATCACCCCTATTGAAGAACTAATGGAAGCAACCATCTATAATAAATACCATGGTTGCAAAGACTCAAACAGAGGACATTCCTATTCATGTTTTACCGCATGGTAGGAATCCGGTCATCTCCTACCACATTTAGTGGCGTTACTGTATTGCTATGAATAAATACATTGTATATTTTAACCTGTCACAATTTGTGGTTGTTATCTTTGTGACCCCTAGCATGGGTCTACAACAATAATTTTAGATTTTTAATTATGAACAGTAAATATTAGTAAAAAAAGAAGTTTTAACTTCAAATTATTTCAGTTACAGTTTTTGATATAGTGAGAATTTAAATGTGAAAGAGTTCTTAAAGTGTTGCCCAATCTTAAAAATCCAGAGCAAATACATTGATGCTTGAATAATGATGCTAATAATTTTTATTATTCGGTTTTTGTATGCAATTACCTGACACAATTGTATAAAGTTGACACATTAGAATATCCTTTTTATTCTGACGTGATGTATTCATTTCTCGATGCATTTTTCAATCAAAATGTTTACAATTTTTATTTATTTATTTTTTTTTTTTAGGAGTTGGAAAAAATAATTATGCCTTTCTTGGAGGAACATCAGTTAAAAGTGAATGCAAAAGATGTTTTTCATCTGATGGTAAGTAGATTTCCTGACCCTTTTTTTAGTATGAGTGTTCAAAAATTATCAAAGATTTTTTTTTACTTGATATTTGTATATATAAAAAACAATTTGGAAATTGTATGAAACCAATTTAACTTTAAGTTATTTAAACAAATGGATAAGATTTTTTCTTTAATAAACAGATAATTTCCATGATTGTGGATTTCTTAATAAATAAGTAGGAAAAGAAAAAATTCATATAAATTGATGCAATCTTTCAACTGGCTTTGGACATTTTTTTTTTTTAAGATTGAGGGAAAAATGTCATCAATATCTTGGCGTAAATTATTTTCAAGAATATATGAAAAAATCTTGAGTTGAAAGCTTGAATACATTAATAAAAAGATCTTCTCCACACTCTGGGGAAAACACCTCTCCATAATTTTATCAGGTATATATGGAAAGCTTGAATGAAAAAAAAATGATTTGTTTGCTTATAATCTAAATGGATGACAAAATATAAATATGGATGCCAAGGAAAACAATTATTCATTTGAGAAAGAAAAAAAAAAAATTAGTCAAATGTTTTATTTTTAAAAATTTAACTTTCATTATATCAAGAATAAATTATGGACATTAATTTTTTTTACATACCGCAGCAATTTTATTTAAGAGTTAATAAATATTCTCTGCTTTTGATAACATAGTTGGGCGTGTTGTACTTGAGCATTATATTTTATCATTCTATTTGATATAATAATTGAATCGCATGAAAATTCAAAATCCCCAAAATTGGTACATCAATATTTTTCATATTTTTATAATTTTAGATGTCAGCCTCTATGATTTATTTTGAAAGTAATCTAATTCAAAATGAACAATTTTCACTGGAAAAAACATATGTAAAAATTCATAATAGACGTGTGAAATTGCATTGTGGAATTATTTTTATTATAAAGAAGAATCTCGGCAACACTAAAATGACATTTTTAATTGCGGACCTGTTTTAAAAGGTACACTTTTTGGATAGACTGACTCAAGTTCACCGGAACTGTTTATGGATTTATTACCATTTGTTACTACTTACCGGAATTTATTTACTATTGACAGAAGTGAAGACTTACTATTACTGCTGTAACATACCCCAGTATTGTTTTCTATACATTAACGTTTTTTCCTTGTATATTTGAAATAGCATAGTTTCTCTTTTAATATCATCTCCATTATTTTTCCTTTTTAAGATCTATGAAAGCTTTTTTACAATCACTATTCTTCGGAATACGTCCTTGGAAACAATCGAATCGTTTAGGATCCAACGATGTATTTGCACAAGCAAAACAAAAACGCAAACTCTATATCAAAAATAAAAATTAAATTCTTTGTTTTATTTAAAACAAACTATATTACGAAGAAAGTTCTATAAATATGTAGGGCACCAAAATTTAAAGATATTTTTGATTTATATTCCAGCGTGCAAAAACTGGTGTTTGGTATTAATCATAACAAATAAAAACAAACATTTTTAAACACTGACATCAATTTTAACGCTCGATACTGAAATGACATGTCATTTGTTATTTACCTTACTGCATACTACGAAAACCACAGTACTGCATGTGTTTGCTGTAAAGACCATTAATAAATAAATTTATTTAACATTTTAATATATTTAACATCCAAGTAATGCTGGTTAATAACCGTTGGGGTGTAATATATATATATATATATATAAAGAAAACCAAACTATTAATTAAATATCCATCTACGTTTTACCTTTATAAGTAGGGGTGGGACGTAATGGGTGAAAATTTCAGATTCATATTTTTTTGTGTTCATTTATACATAAATAACACTAAACAATCAAACATTTTGAAAATTTTGCAAAATTCAGAAGGTGCAGGCCAAAAATAGCCGTTAGGGCTCCACGGGACTAAAAATCCATCATTTTTCGGTGAAAAAGTGGTTTCATGGAACATTGCAGGTCCTAAAACATCCTCAAAAGCTATGAATGGATATAGATGGTTAAATCTGATATAGTACTGTAATTTAGGACCATTTTCAGACTGTAAAAGGGTTTTCATGAATGTAAAATAGCCAAAAACTAATGAAAAATAGCCAAAATTTCCAACATAAAAAGCTTCACATGTGCGGGACACACATAGATGTAGAGGTACATGATTGGAAGAGACGTAGCGATCAGCTATTCAATTTGGAGATTCTTCTGAACAGAGGCTGTCATGACAGCTGTCAGTTTTTCCCAAATCAAAGCTTTATTGCACCCTACTGTCAGAGACAAACGATTAAGTGATGCCAAAAAAAGATTTACAATGTTCCTTCGATATTCAACTGCCATGTTTAGTGAACGCAGACGAAATTTCTTCCCACTGGAAGTTTGAATCACCAATGATGGCCACTCACCATTTAGTCTTTTGCGGGTTGTGGTGTCATAGTGGAAGGTTACCACATCAGATGGAGTAGTATCAAGAAGTGCTAAGGCAGCATTCCTTTCTTCCTGGATTGCCATCAAGTGCTTCATCTTCCGAATCGTCTTTGCTGATGGGAGAACATACTTATATTGTATATATTCTTCCTCAGTGGGAGGTCGTTTATTCTTCGGCGGTTCAACTTCATCGTTTTCAACATCATCTTTCAGAGCGTAGTTCAACCCCAGATGTTTCTCAGTCGCAACCTTATACGCCATCCGTGCTGCTTCTAGAGAAATGTTTGCGGCTGATGAGGAAGCAGCCAGTGCAATCTTGATGGAGTCAGTAAATGTTTTGCTTCCTTCACGGAGATTGAAAGTCATATCTGTCTGAACTCCAACTTCATTACAGCTGACTGTGGTACGTACCCTCCCTGACCGCTGCACAGCAAAATTGATATTAGTATCACTATCGTCGAGAGTACTGTTCATTATTGTAACCCTTTCTTCTTCCTCTGTAACTGAAATAGCCATCTCTTGCTCCTCTCTTTCCTCCGTCTCAACAACCATTGATTCATGTTCTTCATCGATATGCATGTTGTCAATTATGACCTTCCGGTTGAGTGCAACTTGATCAAAGAAAAACTGTTTCTCATTTGCATCAAACATCTCCACGTCAACACCCTTTCCCAGAATATTGAAAAAAATGTGATTTTTTTTGTCTTCCATTGAATCAAGTTCGCCCTCTTCGATTCATGGCCCTTCTGAACTTTGCTATTGTACTCTCAAGTATCGATCAAGTTTATCTTTCACTCCTTTTATTGTTGTTAGTTTAATGTCTCTTCCAAATGCTCTTTGCCAGTAAGCTAGCAGACACAGAGAAAATTGATGGAGATGCACTTTCTGTTTTGTAGATCCATAAGTTGGAGCATGATGAACTATAGACAAAACACACTCCTGTACAGTTGGGAGGTTTTCAAGCAAAGTGAAATCCCAATCATCGTACTGGTACTTTGTCCCACTCATCCTATCTTCTCAACTAAACTAAACTGAACTGAAAACAAAAGAAAATAATTGTTATTAAACTGCTTGAATATAATACAATGCAATGGTTTCGAGACTACAATGGTTTCGACTATCTACACCCATTCATAACCATTGTAGAGGCTTGGGAACCAATTAGGTTGCTTAACGGAGGATTTTTGCTAATTTGAGCTATTTTTCACTAGTTTTTGGCTATTTTACATTCATGAAAACCCTTTCACAGCCTGAAAATAGTCCTAAATTAAAGTACTATATCAGATTTAACCATCTATATCCATTCATAGCTTTTGAGGATGTTTTAAGACCTGCAATGTTCCATGAAACCACTTTTTCACCGAAAAATGATGGATTTTGAGTCCCGTGGAGACCGAACGGCTATTTTTGGCCTGCACCTTCTGAATTTTGCAAAATTTTCAAAATGTTTGATTGTTTAGTGTTATTTATGTATAAATGAACACAAAAAATACTACTCGCATGAATCTGAAATTTTCACCCATTACGTCCCACCCATATTATTAGGTTTTATCAGGACGGGAGATTGAAGAAAAAGAAAAAATACAGCAACAAGTACCAACATTTTATATTTCAGACTTTTGTATTTGTTGCTGTATTTTTCTTTTTCTTCAATCTCCCGTCCTGATAAAACCTAATAAAGGTGAAACGTAAATAGATATTTAATTAATAGTTTGGTTTTCCTTATTTCATTTTCCATTATGTCGGAATATTTTTCCATTCTTTATCATATATATATATTTATATATATATATATGTGTGTGTGTGTTTGTGGGTGAGGTATGTTTACAGGATGAAGATCCGACAATATATAGATAACAAAAATGGAGATTAGGCATAATCAAAAGGAAAAGGACTAATTGGAATAAAACATAAATTAAGTCTTGATTTAATTTAATATTTCAGAGAACAGCTTTCTCATTCTTTGTAAAGTTTGTTCTAAGCGAAATATCTAATCATGACTCAGACTAATTTGGACAAAAAAATGATATTTTTGCTGTTTTTTGTTCTTTTTCATTTTTGTTTGTAAATTAAACTCATGAATATTTTAAAGACGATTCTTGAATTAATATCAATTTATTTAAGTTTACTTTGATAAATCCATAATAAAAATGTAAATAAAACAAAATTGTTAAATATCAATAAATTTAAGTGTTGACGATTACAAATATTCTTATAATCCTTAACATTTATTTTATCTATATTTTTTTTAAGTGCTTGAAATGTTCCCATAATTTCACCAAAGTTGTGGAAGCTGCTAATAAAACACTGATTTCCAAAGGTTCTCCAAAAAAAGCAACAAAAGGTTTGGAACTGTTTGCATTTGTTTCATAAAAAATATCAAATAATTTGTATTAACCTCTTCACTTTTATCTTTTAATTACCTGTCCAAAACGAGGCAGTTTTTTTTTTATTTGCGTAATCACATAGAAAAGAGAAAATTAAGTGAATTTGAGAATATTTTTTTATGAATTATTAAAGAATTTTTAAACTAATCTTACGGAAATTTAATCAAATCCATAAGACATTCCATTTATAGAAAATGTTTTTAATAATTCTGATTAACAATGACAATATTAAAAAAAAAAAAAAAAAAAAAAAAAAAAAAATTTATTCAGCGACATGTTTTGAAAAGATAACGTTGCATTCACAACCTTGTGTCATACACAAGTTGCTGTAATCATTATAGAAACATTAAAGTTAACAACCGTTAATTATACCTTGGTTGCCGGTCGGTCCTTGTGTATGCGCTTGTGTGGGTATCCTTCCTGACTGAAGGAATGCTTGTACTGTGATTAAAGCTTCTTATTTATACTTTCAAAAAGAACTAACTCTACTCAAAACTGATGGAAGACAATGGTCATTTATTCAATGTGATCTTTGCTCCAAATCACTGACGAGTGGAGGGGGGGGGGAGGGAACAGATAATCGATAATCACTTATTAATTATATGTTGTCAACCAATGTAATTCCATGTCCGAATGCCTCGTGTGCTTCCGAACAGACTGATTTTGTCTCTGTTTTAGCTATGTGACATCATATCCGTTTTTAGTACATTCTCACAGCCCAAGCAATTTTCAACTCTGGGTCATTAAGTTGACCTCTGCTAACATCTCAGCCATCCCCATTTCTTGTTATTTTCACCTACCTAAATTATATACTAGGGGATCTAACAATAATAGCTTAAATAAAATGCTAAAAAAAATGTGAGATAATTTTATCTTTCTCAAATTAACTCATGCATATGTTAGAAATTGGAAAAGAAAATGTCAAGAATTTTGACTGGTTAATTTTTCTCCAATTCCATATTGTCTGTTTCTGAATTATTTGGGTCTATCAAGGGCCTGTCAAAATTGATGGCAGATTTGTACAAGTTCTTAATCGAAAGCCTCTGTGACATGGCTGCCAAGACTAATAGAAAAGCCACACTGCCACCTTTCATCCAACTCTGGCTTAAAAAAAAACATTTCCAATTAGTTTCGGAATTTTTTAGATGAGGGTTGATAATTTGTAGAATTTGGTATATTCGGATTACTGTTCTCATCTTGGGTGTTTTTATCACAACATTTGACAGAAAGATTCCCAAGTTCGACAAAGTACACCTGAAGAAGGTCAGAGGTTACATCGGCTGAAATGTTGTGATAAAAACACCCAAGATGAAAACAGTAGTCCGAATATGCCAAATTCTACATTTCCAATTAGTATCACTCCTGACATCTTTGTGCAAGATGTCCATCCCACCACCTTGAAATCCACTTTTCTACATTTTTTTTCTGCCTACCCTATTTTGAAACTATTTACTATTCAACCCTGTCTACCCTGACCAGGTCCTAGGTATGACTTAAAACTGCATCTCATTTACAAAATATATTGTGCAAAACAAATTAATTTATAAATATTTGAAGATCATAAAAATTTGAAGCATGAAAACTTTTACCAAAATAACTGAATTCAGCATTAAATCACCCCAAAACGATTGATATTTTGCAATGTTATCAGAAGGTATTTAATAACTCGAATGGCCAACATGCACATGTAGTTACAAGTTGGGTAATTGACTTGTAATGTATATGGGTAATGGCCTGGTTGTGCTTTTACTGCTATCATATTCCTTCAAGACTAATATCTTCGTCATCGATATGCTCCTCAGAATAGTTAATTATATAAGGAAGAGTTGCTAATACTAACAAAATAATCGTACAAAACCAAATCAATTAATGCCACTATGTACCACCAGGTGGTCTCATTAGTGAGTCTAGCTTCTAGTTCATGCAGGGATAAGGTTTCAGGTGTACGACTTTTTTTTTTGTCACTGCTTATCAAGACCCAAAAGTCACACAAGGAAAAAGGGTTGATGCGATTGTCAGTTAAACAATGAACAACATCATGAGAGGATTGGAAACAATGCGTGAAATGGACAGAATTTGATTAATTTAGAGGACAACTCAACAAGAACTTGTTAACATTAAACTTGAAAACGACCATGTTGCAGTCAGCTGGGATGCAGCCCCATGGTATTGTGTTTCACAGACAGGAAATTCTTGGAAAGAAACTTTGTTCGTGGAAGTTCAGTTTAGTTTTAGGTACACACAGGAAGAAAGGAAAATTCTTTATAGTGGTTGTAGCTAGACGAGTTTTTGTTGTGAATGTTTTACAGGGGGGGGGGGCAGAGGTTGAAGCTCAGTTAAGCACCTACCTTGAAAATAACGATAGAGAAAGACTAGCAATGTCTCTTCCATGAAAAAGGTGTTATTGGGAAGAGAAGAGATCACCTCACTAGATTTCAAACTCGTTATTAATTAACTCGTTATTAATTAACTAACTCCATAAAAGAAACTTCCACTTCTGGAAAATGTTTACAATAATTTTGGTTAACAATGACAATATTTAAAAAAAAAAAAAAGAAATCAAAAAAGTCTCAAGATGTCGTTATAATCTTTTTTTGGTCATCTCAAGTTTGGCTTCCTGCATTTGTATCTGTTGATTTAAAACTTTATTCTGAATATCAAATATATCCAAATGAAAAAAATTGGGTATTCGTCCATGGTGGGTACCGGCACCAAAAACTCGATTTCTAACTTAGTTTCAATTTTTGAGTTTCAATTCGTTTCAAAGATTGTCGAATAAGAAGCAAAAGAAAGTCAAAAATAAAGTCTGATGCCAAAGCAGTCGAGTATCGGTCACAAAATCCTCCCTGAATAAATAGCTAACAATAATGACTTAAAGCTACCTTAAGGAAGGCCAAACACTCTGAGAGAAATATGAAAAGCTTCTAGGCAATATGCAAAGTTCTCTCCTCTTGGGAGATAGAATAGGCGTAAAAGTTTACTATATATATTTGTAAAAGATAGTTTATTTCTCTCCTGTTTCATGTAACTGTCATGACAGCTGCATTGATAAGGAGGTTGGATGGGAGTCAATGTTGACTAGAATTCAAACTTTGAATTGTGTGACCGGCAAAACAGTTATCTATCTATCTATCTATCTATCTATCTATCTATCTATCTATCTATCTATCTATCTATCTATCTATCTATCTATCTATCTATATATATATAATGAGAGAATTTATAAACGAGCAGTAATACTATGGTTTAAAAGCAAGATTCTAACCCCATTTATTGTTGTTGAATCACTTTCAACTGCTCGCTATACGCGCTCGCTGATTTGGCGTTTATAGATTTAAATCCCTCCTAATTATCATATGGATTCTCGTCGGCCGAGGGAAAAGATACCCAACTGCAAATCTGGCGATTTGTAAAAACCGGGTTCAAGCCTTCCGACCAACGTGAATTAACATCCCTACACTGAAGATTGCGTAAGCATGAAACATTGATGTCTGTAGGTAAAAATAATTAATATTTACTTTCAAAACATATATATATATATATATATATTTATATATATATACATATACATAGCCACACTGATGATTGTTAGTATGAACATGAAACATATGTCTGTGGATATTAAATATTTATTAAAAAACAATGAATATATCTATATAAACTTTGTTGAGTCGAGTCCAGCTTGGTTGTGGAGTAATATAGACAAAATCTTTACAAGTATCACACCGATTCCATTTTAGCCAATAATAATTATTTCTAGTATGATAGGTTGTTTATGGTTAAAATAAAAATGGCTTATTCAAATCTTTCAATTTTATTTTTTACTTTTCCTTCAACGTAAATTAAAATGATAGGATAAAGATCTAAAGTAATATTTGATAATTTAACTATATAATCTGTTTATTTAAACTTCAAATTGTAACTCTTAAAAAATATTTTATCTTTTTCTGATTTTTTTTTTTTTTAGATATTTGTCCAAAATGCAAAAGTTACAATGTTGTTTGCCAGCCAGCTGGTTCTGTCAGAAGAGACGAACTCCCGCAGAAGTCTTCGGTTTTGGCGCTCTTCTCTTCGTAAGTTTTTTTTTCTCTTTTCACTTTCATTCTTTCAATTTTCCTGCATTCTTATGACTTCTGCAGCTCTTTCGGGATCTAAAATTATTAGAACTTGTTCGTTTGTAGTAATTGCACATTGCGAAACAATTGTAAGACCATCAGCAATTCTACCATTGCAAAAATAAATGATATGAGAAAAGGCTGAATTTTGGTCATTGGAACTTAAATAATCATATATATATATATATAAAATAGAAGAATACCTGTCCCAAGACAGGTAAAGTTAATTCCATAAACAGAACAGTGTTGCACCAGTTTTATGTTCCCTTGTAAGGCTTAAAATGATAATAATACTAAAATTTATGTCTAGAATCTTTATTCTAATTTTTTTTAATCTATTATATGATTTTGATTCTAGCAAATGTCTAAAATTTAAGGCTTAAGCTTAAAGGGTCTTAAGAAGAAATTGTCATCAAATCTTACTTGACTATGGATTCAATTTCTTAGGAAAAATAGACAAAGTAAAACTCCCAAAAGGGAGACAAACTGCCTAACCAGGGTTCCAACATGGTTTGTAAAGAAAGGATTAGGGGTAGGCTAATAGAGGCACTTATTGGCACTGGATTGGAGGTCTAACTGCTAAAAACAGCAGTTTTTCAGGACCAGGATCTGATCCGGATGAATGATGCTTTCGTAGTCCTACAATAGCGCTAGGTCTGTGCTAGAAAGTCATAACAGTTTCTCAAACGAAGGCACAGCGGTCTCTATAGTGTTTCATGACTATGGATCAAATTCAATGCAAATCTGAAATATTTAAATTTTTAAATGGGAAGTTGTTCCCATATGGTACCCTCTAAAAATCCTTTAAAATACTGCAAAGAAACTGAAATTTGGAATATTTATTAATTGATGTGCAATCATTATTGCTAAAATTTTACAAAATTTGAGGGTATTTGAATTTTCACGAAGGACCCCCCCCCTTTTTACCCCCTTTGCATTAAATTAAACTAAATATAGCCCACGTTACCCATTCTTTCACCTAGCGTCTTTGTTCAAAAAGTCATAATGATTGGTTAACTGATTTAGGAGTGACTCTTACAGATACAAATATATAAACATACCTAACTTTATATAAATAAAGATAATGGAAAAAAGGAAATAAGCAAAGAGACTAAAAAAAAAAATGCAGATACATGTTGGTTTTAATATTTATTTCGCTCCATTGAAGGAACTTTGTCAAGAAGAGCATATTGGTTTAATAGTCAATAGATATACATACTCTGTTAAAGCAACATATTTTTTCTACAAAATTCCTTCAATGGAACAACATATATATATATTGAAACCAGCATGTACTTTTTTTTCTTTTTTTTTTTTCTTTTTTTTTCTTCTTTTTTTTTTTTTTAACTTAGTTCACCCCCAAACAAGGCAAGTTGCCACTGTAGACGTAAGGGGCTACTGAGAATTAGGGTGAAAGGTTTGGGGGTCATTCTAAATTGGGAGCTGTGCAGCAAGATGTCTGTTCAGATTAGTTTTAAATTTCTGCATGTCAGTACAGTTGGGGAAACAGGAAGCATGGAGGGAGTTCCAAAGACCGGCAGCTCAAGGAAAGAAGCTATTGGAGTAGAAGGCTCTCCAGCATCTAGGGATCTCTAGTGAATGGATGGGATTTAGTTGATTGTCGGGTTGATCAGGTGTATTTACGTTGGGGGGGATGACACCAGAGCAGCAAGTTCATCAGAGCACATTCTACTGAAGTATTTGTAAAACAAGCATACGGATGCAACATTGCGGCGATGAGGCTGGAGCTTGGTGGATAGTGAGACCTATAAGATTTGGACCTTGTCTAAAAGGAAGAGACGAGTGGATCATGCACCAGCCCGGATGTGACAACAATACTTCATGTATGAGCGGCTCGTGGCTTTGTAGAGATATAGGATACTGTCAGGTGTGAGACGTTTTCTAGCACGGTAGAGGGAGCCCACTTTATTTTTACAACAGCCTTGGCAATGTCTTCTATGTATTTGTTCTATTTACTCTCTTTGCTTATTTCCTTTTTCCATATTTTATCTATACATTCTGTCAGATATCCTCTGAACATAATTTCCGCATGCACACATATAAAATACAATTAACAAAAATAAGGAAAAGTTTCAACAAAACAAGATTAGGGGTAAGTAAGGGGTTTCTTAAACAGGGCTAAAAATAATAGAAGTAGGATTAGACTTGTATACTAGTTTTCCAAACGAAAACTTTAAAGAGTAATAGTATAACAAACTGCAGGGAGTGAGGATCTTGGAAAAGGTTTAAGTTGGGACAAGATTCCTTCACTTAATTAAGAGCAATTAAATAGAACTTAATCTAGCTGGGATCTCAGAAGATCCAGGCAGCATGTGCCATATTTAGGAAAGGAACACATGTTCCCACTTGACTCTCTTCCGTACAATCAAAGACTTGCTGCTTGTATCCAATGTTTACCAAATTCTATATAATGCACTCTTTTCCTATTACATCTAATTTTAACCTTAAGCTGATGCTTGAAGAATTATATATTAATGCCACATGATGAAAATAGATACATTGATAGATATATATATTAGTTGTTCACTATGTCCGACGATGATGGTCTTTCTTCGGCTACCGATAAATTCTTGTATGGCTGTACTATCCAAATTCAGTTTACTGGTTTCAAGGTAAAGGATGGTACCTGCACAAAGCTCTTATTTAGGGTGTGCATATTTCAGTAACATTTCTTCACTGCAAGAGAGCAAAACCTAGTGGTAATGGGGAGACTCCACTTGCACTCTTTTTTAGCTGTAGAAGATAACTGAAATGCCAGTTCATCAAAAGACTGCAAATCATGCATTGTTATACACATTGATATTTTATGTGATAGATGGCTGTTGACGGTACATATCTGTTCATCCACCTTTTGTTGTGTCTTGATTTTTATTGTGATGAGTGACTAGCCACTCTCCTCACCCATGAAACCTGGTGGTGGAACCGGTCTTGTCACTGATAACTCGACTATGCAGCAGGTAATATTGGATTATATAGAACCAGTAGGAGCCTTTAGAATGTCCAATATCAGGTCCTTTTCACTCATTTTTTATGTGGTTGTGAACGTTTTGATATGAAATAGATACATAATACCAATCTATTGAAATTTAAAGAAAAATCAAAGACCCCAAAGTGTTAACTACAGGAATTTAGATAAGATCTGGCAGGAAATGGAGTGCTGAAGGAGAGTTGAAAGTTTCGGAAGAAAGACACCGGCATAAATCTATATTGAGGACATTAGCTAAAGACAAAGCAGGGTTGGGTTATTTCTCTAATCCCAAATCCAAAGTTAAATTCGATTTTGCTAATTTTTTAAAGTCGGATTCTTCATACTCTTTTGATTTATTTATACATTTCCATAATAGAAAATGAAATCTCGTAGATTTTAATTATTTAGTTGCATCATTTGGTAGAAATATGATTGTTGAAGATTAAGCCAATGTGATAATGTGAATTAGCAAAACAATTGAGCATCCAGAAAGTTGTGACCAAATTTTGACAGTTATCTTCAAACATTTCATAAAAGGCTGAAGATAACATTGGTAAAGACTGCTGTATTGACATTACTTGCATTGTCATAAGCGACTAGTAAAGTCAATCTTTTATTTTTGTTAGCCATTAAAAATAAATGGATCTCCCATTTCATTGGTTACTACACCAAGATGTAGGAGAGGGTGCCATTCCTTTCTTTAGGTTGCTCCACTTACCCTTGATTCTCACCTTATGGTCCTGGGTATGACCTTAAAAGACATCCAGTGGTGAGGCCTCCATTTGGGAGCTGTGGGGAATGTGGAGTTGCCCCTTAGTTGCCATTGCTCCCAGGTCCACTCTGGCCCGGAGTGGTAATATTTGTCAAATATAATCTACTGGCGCTACCAAATCAGGCTGTCTGAATTTATTGACTTCCTGACTCAAAATGCACCAAACATTGATGTTTTATTGTTTTTTTAACTTTGCAAAACTCAATCACGTTCTGAAAAATCGAAAACAAAAAACAATTTCCTTCCCTCTTCTCTTCTTCCCTCTTCCCCCCCCCCCTCACTCCAAACACTGTGAATAAATACTTAAACATATAAAGAACTTGAAGCATAAAAACCTTCACCAAAATGACCGGATTCAGCATTAAATGACCTGAAAAGGGTCGATATGCCGTGAAACAAAAACAACCAAACCGATTAAACATTTGAAGATATAAAGAACTTGAAGCATAAAAACCTTCACCAAAATGACAACAATTCAAAATACCAAAGCTCTTAACTAATGACTATAAATGACCCACTGACTTAAGACTCAAATGAAGGATATTCCTTTCTACACTCATGGCATGAAATGACCCTTAGCAATTAAGCAATATCTTACCTTATCTTACCTCTCCTGCGAGGTATATATAATGTAAATAATTTTTTGGGAAGAAAAATTGCCAATCACCAGAGTAAGAAACATATATTTATTTTAAAAGATATTTACATGTTGGAATTAAGCAATATCTTACCTCACCTTATAATGCTGAGTGTTTTACAAGGAGACATCAAATACCATTTTTTCTGCGTCTTTGGTATGAGTTGTCCGAGGATTGAACTTCGGTCTCCTGGCCCATTAGCGAACATTGTAACCATTATGCCAAATAAGCTGGTAATGTTGGCCATTGCCAAGTTTAAAAATGGAAAAACTGGATAACCATAAGTTGCTGCATTTTTAGCGCTTATTGCTTTTCTGACTTAAGAGCCGAAATGTGTAAAAGAGCATGTGTGAAGTGTCTGGTGAAGAGTTGCAGGGGAATCGATGGTGCACAGATGGTTTACGGAATTCAAATGTGGAGATTTCAGCCTAGAAGATGTAAGATTACTCTGAAAGACCCTCAATGTTGGACTACAATCTTTTGAAGTTTAAAATTTAATCTAATCCAAAAATCAAAACCGAGGAGCTTCCAGAGATGTTGGAAATTCCCCCCAAATTAGTTTATCAAGACCCCTTTCTCATTATTCATTTAGCATCACGTTTTCCTTATCCTGCGGTCAGATGGATTTTGATATCTTGCAAACTCATTGTCCAGTCCTCATAGTTCAGCAAGTCAACTGTTTCTAAATTCTACTTTTATGTCTTCCTTGACCAGTCCACATTACTGAAAATTATTGCTGTGTAAATAAATGTTTTGTTTTCATCTTTCAAAAATGCTTGGAACTTTCTGGATACTTTTATGTCCCAATTCAAAAACTTTTTTTTTCTCCACTTGTTGCAGGGTTTTTAAAAGTAAAAGAAAATGGCATTTGAATTTACCCCGGGAAAAATTTTAAGATATATTTTTTATATAGAATAATATTTTCAAATTGTTACCTAAAGTTAATTATCTTTTTAGATTTTTACACAAAAATCTAAACATTCGATGTATTTTATAAATATACAGTTTTGTTTGTAAAAACATTTTTGTAGAAAATATTTTTCTAATTCACAATCGATTCCATGTTGAATGCTTTTGATATTGTAGTATTAACTATGTACAATATTGTTGAGAATTCATTAATTCTTGTATTTTAACTATTTCGCCATATTGTAATTGATACCAAAGCGGCCATCTTGCCTTACATTGAATTATAAAGAAGAAAAAAAAATTGGGGCAACTTCGGAAAAGCCTCAATAAGGAAAAACAAATAATAAATACATATCAGTATCATGTATGTGACCGGGGGGGGGGGGGGGCAAAGATATTGTACACCAAAAATTACGTAAATTGATCAAGTAGTTTTTTTTTTTATCACACATAAGTCAGCCCAGCGTTACAAACCCAGCTTGTCGTGACAAGCGAGTGTGGAAAAACATGACAAAATTTGATTTTCTGTGATAAAAAAAAAACTACTTGATCAATTTACGTAATTTTTGGTGTACGATATCTTTGTTCCCCCTCCCCGGTCACATACATAATACTGATATGTATTTATTATTTGGTTTTCCTTATTGAGGCTTTCCGAAGTTGCACCGAAAATTTATTTCAAGCCTGGGAAAAGGTTTTTTTTCTTTTGATTATTAATTTTAATGTGAATTCAAATTTTCAAACAGTTTTGCTCCATTCTAGTTTTGTTTCTTCCACACTTTCCTGCTTTTACTAGAATGCATATATCCATAATTCAATGCGTTTATTTCATATATCAAAAAACGCATATTAAAAAGAAAAAACATAACATAGATTATTTCTCAAAAAGGATATTTTGGCATGTCATCAACCTGCCAAAATATTAATTTGAATTCACCGTATGCAAATTGATCTTCGATTTTTGTAATTTATTACTGAAATATTTACATCATTTACACCTATGTCAATATGTATATCTAAAAATGTATAAGTCAAATGTGTTATTGTATCTGAAAGCAGCATCTGAAAAATTGGGGGAGAACACCTATTTTTATGCTGACGTCAAATTATTTTGTAAACGAGTTTTATTGATAAACCGACTTGAGACAAAATATTATTTTAACAAAATGGCTGATATTGAGAGTTTGTCAAAGTTTTCAGTATTTCATCGTCATTGATACATAAATAAAGATTTTTGTCAATGTTTACTATGGAGACATTGGTGAAAAATATATTTTTTAAATTGTGTACTATAATTTCTTTTTCCAGTCTTAATATATGTGACTGGTTTTTATTTTTCTGATATTTTGATTCCAAGATTTTTTGTTGAATAAATTAGTAACTTGTCATTGTTTAATGGTAAACAGATTCAGTGAGATATTTTCAATTATTTCTGATTAAAATAATAAAGATATTTTAATGGATGAAGTTTAAGATAAAATTAAAGTAATAATGGTTTATTAGAAATCAATATTTTTTTATTTGTTTGATTTTATGTATTTGATGAAGATTCATTTGGATAAACTGAAATGTCCTTAACAAAATAAATATGAACACACACACACACACACACACATATATAGGTAACAGACATTGAAAAAATAATGAAAAAGTAAAATAAAAATAACACTAATTTTAACAAAGAAATTAACAACTATGATTTGATTCAATATTTTGCTCTAAGCACAAGCTTTATCAAGAATATTTATACATTAGTGCCATGTTGGGAGTAAGAAAGCTCAAATGCAAGGTAGCCGGGTAGAATAAAATATTAGTTGGAGAACTGTGTGGGTAATAGAGAAGTGGTGGTTGTTTCAACTAGAAATTGTTGATAAGTTGAACACTTTTGTAGCAATTTGCTAGTAATGTGGATAGGTAGTGAGTAGGGAAAAGGTGTCAGAAATGTGATAGCATTGTACAAGAGTGTTAGTGGTTTGTGGATAGTAAGATCATGGTGGTTTCAGTAGTGAGGGGAATTAGGAAGGTGGATAAAAGGTGTAAGGATGATGTGGTTACAGTGAAATCTGAAGTAATTTTGATTGTAGTTGAAATTCAAAGAATGTTCATATAGGATATTTTTCGCAGTGACTGGGGGGGGGGTGTAATCAGAAAGATACCTGGTAACAGCTTGATATGATTATTTGATTGTGAGATAAGGCTTGCTTCGATTTGGCATCTTTGGTTGGTATTGTGTGCAAATTTATTTATTGAAGCTTTATGAAAATTAGATTTTGAATCAAATTAATATGTGCGAACACAAGGAATTTTTGGTGTCATCTAATTTTATGGATCTGGTATGTTCATATATATTTTTTTTTTTTGTTGAAGGGCATTGGGTTTTACCAATGTAGCAGTTGGTACATGAAATTGTGTTGTAGAGGTTGTGCCAGTGATTTTGTGTTCGTTGAAAATGTTTTTAATTATGAGTGAAGTAGATTGTATGGCCCTGAAATTATATCTGGTTAAGGCAGTCTAAAAATGGTTATTGTATATCTCCAATCAAATCATGACCCTGTGTTAATTTCTGTTTGTTCAAAATAGTCTTGTTTTTTTGCTTATTTCCATGTTTGTTACCTATACATTATCGGATTATCAGCATCCAAATATACTTCACATACACACACACATTATAGAAAAAGTTTAGATAACATTTGACAATCTAGAGACGAGTGAATAGACCCAAATGCACTCGAATCAAATAATGAGATTTTTTAATATTTTGTGTATATCGTTCAAGTCTTTCATTAGAAATGTGTGAAAAAAAGTTATATCCAAATTTTTACAAAAATGACTTTACCCTCTTCTCAATCTCCGCCCTTGTCTTACTATCTTGCCTTTGCCTCTCTCTATCCCCCCCCTCAATCCCTTGTTATTTTTGGTAAATATCTAAAGTCTAGAAAAACATTTTTTTTTACATCTATCATTCCTAAGTTTGCATATATTTTGACAATTATAATCTTGTCCATTCAAAACTTGTTTGTTGCATAGAGTAACAAAACGGAATATTCTTAAGATGCGTCCATTCAATCTGCGCGTTTAGCGATGAAAATGCTATTTTAAACAAGTGTGGCCGACTGACAGAGCCTCTGATATAATCATCTAAAATCACAGACAAAAAGAAGCGAATCAATCGGAGAAAACCCTCAAAGTTCCTTCATCTCATCACCAAACAAGGAAAAGAAAAGGTCATATGCAATGTTTGGATGAGTCGACTTCAGTATCTTTGACAGAACTTTGCATGACTTTAATTATTGCCGTGGCAGTCAACACTTTTTTGAATATCGAAGAGTGAATAAAACAAAACGACAATGTTTCTCTTCAGTCAAAGTATTTGACTTCTTCAGGCATCAAGTTAACATTATTGGAATTATATATGAATTGTATTAAAGTTGACATGCATCAAATTGTAACTATGTTTGTATGAATTCCCTTTTTTTTTTTAAATCGTTGTATAAATTCGTTTTTGTATAAACCATTTATGTTCCCAACACTTTGGCCATTGCCTCCTGATGAACACTTAACATTTTTGTATAAATGTGTTTCTCATAATGCCCAATAATATTGCACTTGTTATTGTTAAATTGATGCCAGGTTTTCACAAAAATCTTCTGATTGGCAAAATGCTTTTTGTTTTCTTTTTCTTTCTTTTACTGGAAGAATGGATTTAAAAAATCTTTCATCTTTTTGAAAAGAAAAAAAAACAGGATTTTAATTTTTTTTTCTTCTTCAATATGAAATCTAAAAAGAAATGAACTCTACAGAAAATGTGCGAGTAGTTTTTAAAACAAAACTAAATCTCATGATAGAACAGGCAGATTAAAACAAATTATTTTAAATCAGCTCAATATTTTTAGAAATAAATTTTTAATTGACTTATTAATGATATACATTTAGAAATTTTAAAAATATTTCATAGGAAATTATATAAATATTTTTGTTTTCAAAAATATTAACAGTAAACATTTACTAATATAAATAAAAACACGAAAACATCAATAAACCTTTCTTCCTCCGTGTGCCTAACATCAAACGGAACTTCCATGAACAGAGTTTCTTTCCAAGAACTTCCCTTCTCTGGAACACATTATCACATGACCATCTTCAAATCCAATGGCAACAAACACTTGCCATAAACCGTCCTCATAAGTAATAAAAGTTTGTCCATTCATCATTTTCAATCCTCTCCTAATATTCTTCATCATTCAACTGACAATCCATTCATCTCATTAATCCTTATCCTTGAGTATCTTTTTGCCTTAAGTGATGACTCATAAATTAAAAGATTTTTTTTTTAATAATTTTTACAAATTTCATCTCTAAATGTCATCAAATTTGCCAACCCTATTTTTTAATTGTTTTATTTATTTTATTTTTTTATCACAACCTCACTGTTCTGTATTTTCGAATTAAAAAAAAAAAAAATTTTTGCATGTTTTTGTTGTAATTTCAATCCTGCCCCCCTCCTTATTAAAAAAACAAATATTAGTTTCAACCAACTTAGAATGAAACATTTTATGAGATTGACATAAAATAAATAAAATCTCTCGCTTTATCTTATTAAGGCTGCACTGAAAATAGTTTTTATCCCCTTATACTTCATCTGAGTTAGTATGATCGCACGGTGGGACGGGAAAAGAAAATTGTAAGGAAGGCATATGTAACTCTATTGGAAGAGAAAATGGGCTCGGGAAATATTGAAATTTACTAGAAAGTTAATAAAATAATTTAAAAATGAAGTAATTAGAATGGAAATAAAGTTTAATAATTTCATGGTTTATTTATTTAATGAAATAATTTAAAAAGTAAGTAATTAGAATAAATATTGACTTCATGGTTTATTCATTTACGAGTGTTAAAATGATGACAGGAAAAAAAAGGCTTCACGCTTTTATTCATATAAAATAAAATCATTTATTTATTTATTTTTTTAAAACTTAGTTCACCCTGAACAAGGCAGGTTACCACTGTAGACGTAAGGGGCTACTAAGAATTAGGGTGAAAGTTTTGGGGGTCATGCAGCGAGATGCTTGTTTACATTATTTTTAAATTTCTGCATGTCGGGGAGCAGGGAGGCAGTTCCAAAGGCTGGCAGCACGAGGAAAGAAGCTATTGGAGTAGAATATGCTCTGGCATCTGGGGACCTCCACAGTGAATGGATGGGATTTAGCTGATTGTTGGGTTGGTCGAGTGTATTTATGTCAAGGGGGCATTGGAGCACATTCCATTGAAGTACTTATAAAACAAGCACAGAGATGCAACATTGCGGTGGTGGAACGGGGGAAGTTTTTTTTTTTTTTTTTTTTTTTTTTTTTTTTTTAAGTCTCAAACTGGGAAGTTTAAAAATGTATCGATCGGTATAGAAAGAAAATGTCTCATTATGTAAATAGAGAAGGATTTTTACCAAATTTATTTTAGACGGTGCAGAGTTAGTTGGACTTGCTATTTGCTTTCTCCTTTCCCATAAAAAACTTGAAATGGTCTTGTGTGATGGGGTGGATATATATTTATTATATATATATATATATATATATATATATATATATACACACACACACACAAATAAATACACATTGGTCTTTATTATAGAGCGAAGGATCGTTATTTTTTTTAATCAAATTCAAAATTTACCTTTTGTGAGAGGGGCAATCATAAACTTGGAAAGGAAGACAAAGTAGAATGCAACTACAATGATTTGAAATGTAAAGAGAAAATTTAATTAAAAACTGATTAAATAATGAATTTTGTAAGTGTTAAAAAACTTGTTGATTCAAAACTATTTGTTCAGTTTATATATGATGGCATAGACGTTTTTTATGGAAATATAGTGGTGGTGTTTGACATACTACGATTTTTGAACGAGGATATTAATTAACCTAAAATTTTTATAGGCATGTTAATAAAAACATGTTGGTTCTCCTTGAGATAACAATCCTAAATAACTACCGTAAATACTATTCTAATTTTATGTTTTGCTGACTTGTTATTGTGTAAAAAAAAAAAAAAAATTCAAATTTTAGGAAAAACAAGCAAGTAGTTTGTTTTTTATTTAAGAATTTCAAATTGTCTCAACTTCCCTAAATTCTCATCTGCCTATGTTAACACAATCCGAGCTAATAGAAATAATAAATAATGAAAAAGAAAAATTTTTAAAACTATTTTGCTTGGATTTTGTCCTAATTTTGGATTAAAATTTTATATGCTTTTTTTTTTTCTTACACCAAACATTACTTTTAAAAACTATTATACGCAAAAAAAGATTTCTGGCAGAAATAATAAACTTGGAACATTCTTTTTACACACAAAAGAAAGGTTTGAACGGAATTTAATCAATTTAAATGAAACAAAGGAAGACGTTAAACAATTATTATAGTCATGGCTAAAATTTTGCTAACTTGTTCGACCCCATATCAAAAAAATAAAGATAATTTCAAAATAAATAAATGATACTCAATGAAAAGTTTTATTTATTATTAAGAAAACAGACTGTAAAAAAATCTCATGTAAAAATTATTTGTTTTACAGTTTTAAAAACTTGAAATTGAAATTTTCGACTTTCTCTGATAGACATATGCGCTAGGAATGACCTAAAAGTCGCCTTTTTTAAAACTCTTATAAAAAAAATATAAAGTAAAAAGAAAAATAATTCAACATAATATTTACTGTATTATCAAGAAAAAGGATTATGAAAAAAAATCCCTTTTAAAAAGTATTTCAAAACGGGTGAATTTTTAACCTAAAAATGGCTGATTTAAGCCATGTTAAATTTTGTTAATCGCCACACTTAAAATTGTATATAGATTGTCAAAATAAATTAAAGAAGCAATGTTATCAATTAAGGTAATGAAATTACTGTAATTAAGTTTTAATTAAATACACTTTAAAAAATAAAAATGTCTTCACTTACTGACCTGTACTTGTCCAGAGTAAAATGAATACGTCAGGACGACAGATAAAAGGCCACGGAAATGGCCCAGTTTCTGCCGGACTGATTGTTAAGAACAGATCCTCGACTGGTATGTTGCGGTCAGAAGTCTCTAGGTAACTGAAGCTGCAGAGAGATCGCTTCTTTATAACACAAGCTGCAGGAGAAAATCTTTTTTAATATGGGTCAAACAAACAAAGGACAGTCGTACGAGGAGAGGTCCAACCATACTAAGTCATCATTGCAGTCATGTGATTCTTTTTGTTAACTAAAGCGATGATAAATGATGTTTTGATTAGCATGATGTCTACTATGGCTGCTGTCTCGAGAGGCAACAAATAAACAATATCTTTCCTCCTTAATGGAAATAAAATCAACGAGCTGGACCTGTGAAAAATTGATGGAATCAATTCAAATACATTTTCGAAAACCGTGTTACCTACAAGAGTATACCATCTCCTAGTTCTTTTGATTCTACAATCTCTTCCCTTCTCAATAATATAGAATTACCCTCTCAAATCTTAACAGAATATTTGAACTTTAAATAAAGATTTTTAAACGATTCATTTGTATTTCGTAATGTTTTAAATTGTTGACATCATAAAAATGTTGAACAATTCTTTAGTAGATTGAGTTATATCATAGATATAGAGCATAACACCCATAGGTAGGCAGTATTAATATATATGCTCTGTTTGGTCGCATAATTTTGCTGGGCTACCACTTCACCCCCTTCTCTCACTGTCTGCGAGACGATGTTCCTATTTATTTGTCTAGAATTATATAATTGTGAAAAAAACTACATACAGTACATAGTTAAAGCTAAATAAATTGTTTTCACCCATTAAGATAATTTCCAATGATATTGATAATGTTTACCCATTTATTTACTTTTTTAAAATTATAACTTATGTTTGAATTCATGTTTTGAAACATGACGTAAATCATAAATCTATGACGTCACACCAAAGCTAGAATTATTTTGTTACGGTAATGGTTTAAGCTATATTTATAAGAAGTAAAACGTCAGACTGAAGAACTCAACATTTTGGTTTCGATTTCTGGTCATGGCATCCGCTGTATTTGTTGGGAATTTATTATTTCGTATTAATGCAATATTTTCCATTTCTAAATGAAGTTAAGATATTTGTTTAAAAAAAAGATCCTGACGGCCAGACGGACAAACCCACACAACCACAGAGAAAGTGCTCAATAACAACGAAGATGAGAATAGTAATCCAAATAATACAAAGTATCAATCCTCATCTCAAAAACTCTGAAACATAAATGATTATATTATACAGGAAGCTGAATGCTTCGTTACTTGGTGAAAGTCCGCTTTCTTGGAAACTGGAAAATGACGATTTCTGCCAACATTGCTCGTCTTATCCTAATAAGGAGCATAGATTCCATTTATTTGCTTTAAAACTGAAAAGTTAAATTGTTTCTATAAGGGTAGATAAGTAATTTGCGAGGACTTTGATTTCAAAAGATTTTTCAAGGTTTTCTTAGAAATGAATGTACAGGGATTGGGTGTAGAAAATAGGGGTATATATGCTTTTAGATGTTTCATCACAGAAAGCTACGTAGTTCCCCTAATTTTTACTTATCATAACCTCACATGCAACACTCGCGACTATGCTTATAGCTCCTGTGTTCACAGTGCAATGCTCTGTGCAATTAAGACCTGGCCCTTGGTTAAAGCAGACCTGCAATGATGGCAACACAACGATAGGGCAATGATTAGACAGATTTGCAATGTGAAGCCAGAAGATGGGGCAACTGTACAGTCACAAGATCTGCTAGAACAGCTTGACTTCATGGACATTGGTGTCATTAATAGAGAAAAAAGGCTTTTATGTGGAATAAAACCGTGAAACGCTCGAGATATGGAAGTCCCTGGTAGACTGGGGAGAGGCTGACCTAAGTAACCTTGGAAAGAACTGCTGCAGAGAGATCACATAGCGTGGAAGCTCTCTTCAGTTGATCCTCATGATAGAGTTTCTTGGCGGTGTGAAGTGAGATCTGCCATGCATACAGCTCGCCAGCTACCAGTGTAGATGATGCCCTTCAACCTGCATGTTAATAAAAAAAAAAAGAAGAAAACTGATGATGATAGGAATTCGTTTCATTGAAGTAGTAAAATCTGCTGAATAGAAATCAGTGTGAACTTCTGACTTGGCTTGTATAACTTAGTACTAAAAAGTGAAAGAGGTGGCTTATGAAAATGACACCAGCATAAAAGATAATGATGAGCTGGTTTCCTCATTCAATGCCGAGTCTTCCTGTTAATCATTAATGCAGTCATTCATTTCGTATGAATCAGATGATTTTATTGTTGGCATTGGTTTCCCCGATATTTTTCTAGTCAGAATTCTTTCTAGAAAGAAATCAGATACTTACAGGAAGGACCACGTTAAGTTTGCTAACATCCTCAGTGAAACTGTTTCTGTGGAACAAACTGGATTCGAACTTATCGCACCAAGGTTGTCAGTCCATGTTGTTAACCACTTAGCAACCATCACCACTCCAGAAACAAATTATGCTCACTTAAAAGTTAAATCAGTCGCTGATAAAAAAAAAAAATTCTTAAGATTGTCGAATCAAAATTACACTTACTGACATAAGGGCTTCAATAGCGTCCAGTTGACAAAAAAGAACTCTTGCTTAAATAAAACAATATTTATACACTAGAATATCCACTTATGGACTAGCAACCAATCATAGCCCAGAGAATGGACTTGCCTATGTAAACACAATAGAACATCCCAGCCTGCTTATATACCAACTCTCTGGCTACTGATCTCTGAGTTCTAGCTCAGCTGGTCAGACAGTTGAGAACTGGTTACTAATTCAAGTCAAGTGTTAAATATTTTTTTGTAAAATTCTGACTTTTATTTTATTACTTAATATGAAAATATGAACAAAGACCTAAGAGGTGTCGTTGTTATAATTTATAGATCGACAGTCAGATACGTGCTAAGATGGAGAGGTACTGCTGCCACATCTGGGGAAGTGGCCTTGAAAGCATCCTTTCTTGTCTTGACAGAGTACAAAATCGACTTTGCAATCTAGTGGGGAATGATCTCTTATGCTCTCTACAGTCTCTCTTTCACAGAAAAGACATTGCTAGTCTTTGTCTACTCTATCGCTATTTTCATAGAAGGTGCTCTACTGAGCTTTAATCTCCGGTTCCTCCTTATAAAACATTCACAGCAAGAACTCGTCTTATTAACACCACTGCAAAGAACTTTCCTTTCTTCCTTCATGTGCTTAACATCAAATAATATTTCCATGAACAGAGTTTCTTTCCAAGAACTTCCCATTTGTAGAACTTGTTACCACAGGATTACTTCCCTGCATGCTACAACATGGTCATGTCAACAAATACTTGTCATAAACCGTCCTCATAAGTAATCAAATGTTGTCCATTCCATTCATTACTTTCAATCCTCTAATAATATTCTTCATCATTAAACTGACAATCTATCCCATTAACCCTTATTTTTGAGTGGCTTTTAGCCTTGATAAGTGGTGAATCATTAAGATAGCATGTTTTTTTGCAAAAAAAAAACATGCTATTTTTGGTGTCTCTGTTTTTGTAAACAAAGGCAAGTCTTTCAATGTACTAGGTCTTAACTTTATTTCTAAAACTTTATTTTGTTTTCTTATTGTAGTAGCAGCAACCCCTCATCTGGTTCGACCACGCCTGTAAATAACGCATCACCTCTCCTACGACGTAAGGGTGCCATATCCAAGCGCCGGAAGCATCTCACTCCAAGAGATATGAACTCTCTCACTCCGTACTCAGATGATGCTCAATCTCTACAGAATTGGTCACAATCGGCAGAGAATATCAGTCAAATCTGCGTCGGAGATTCACCAGACAAAGCACGCCCAGCAAGTTTTAATCTGGAGGCCACCCAAACCTGGTCGGAGACTCAGGATAACATCGATATAGTTAATACTGATGAGGATCCAACAGTGACGAGAACTCTAGAGTCTGAGAATACACCGATATTACAACTTGCCTGCGAGAAAGTGCTCAAAGAGAATGTGCACTCTTATGCTATCAACATGCAGAAACGTAAAGGTCTTTGCCTGAATAGCAGCCCCAGCCTGAGTCTGACCCCGCCCGACTCTTTTCTCACCAGCAATGTCTGCCACAGTATGGTGTCTAGTGTCTACAAGCACACTCTCCAACCAGTTGGCAATGTTGATGGAGACATCCCCAAGATTTCGGTGGAGGAATTTGACAAGACGATCGCCGAAAGTGATGACGATCTGGAAGAATGCGATTCCCGGACTGACAAAGAAAGTTCTATCCAACCGATCGATGAGATGGCGGATGTCTCTCCTCAACTGACTCATGACGTGACAGCCGATATGGTTTCTCTGTCTGACTCCACGGACACCAACTCGGACATTACTGCACTCAGTGAATCCGTTGACCCAGAGGTGCACAAAGACGATATTGCCTGCATCCATTTGGATCACCAGATTCATTTATATTTGGTCATGAAACATTTCCAACATGCAGAACGGTACACGTTCAGCATAAAGGTAAGACTATTTCTGTTACTCTCATCAGTAAAGGACGGGACACTTTATTCAATATATATATATATATATATATATATATATCCATTAGAGATGGGCGGTTTTACCGAAAAACCGCGGTTTTTCGGTTTCGTCACCATACCGAGTACCGAATCGTTTTTTTTTTTTAAAAACGTAACCGTTCGGTATTGTGTTTTTACTACAGTAAGCCACCATATACAAGGAAACACGGTTGAAAAGATTTTCCGATTTGAATAAAATTGAATATTACCAAAAAATGTTATATTAGTAAGAGGACAGATTGAACAAATATATGATAAAAACATTTAATTGACTTGTAGGAAGAAATTTTTTGTTTACAGTTTGTTTATCATTAACATTTTGAATTTTCAAATGAAAAAAAGAGAAATACGACAGACAACATGACATTGTATTTTTAGCATAAACTATTTTCAAATGAAAAAGAAAAAATCAAACGCGTTCCGTATGATGTCGAAAATCTATTTGATTCAACTCAAAATTGTAAAATAATTATTTATGTTTGTTTCAGAGTTATCTAAAAAAATAAGTTATTAAAATGAAATTTAAAAAAAATACTTGTTGTAAAAGTAAACGAAAAGTAGCAAGCGAGTATAAACATTTAAAAAGAAAAAAAGTAGTTGCCAATGCTAGTATCACTTTATTCGGATTTAATAAATTATTTTAAACATTAGGCATTTCATTGTTTACTTTTGAAAAGCCACTTCATACATAAATTGTCATTTCTAGAGAACTATCTCTCAAGTATACCGTTTTCTCTCCTAAAAATGGGTTATTCAAAAAGTTGACTATGCAACGATTTATATTTTACTAAATTGTTAATATGGTATTTATTTAGAGTTGACAATTTATTCGAAAGTTTAATTATTAAACTTTAATCCAAGTCATGAATTCTATGACTAAAATTACCTTAAAGCTTAAAAAATGACTTTAGGTGAATTAATAATCTCTACTTTTTTTAACCATCCTTCCTTTTCCCTTGGCGCGGTTTTCGGGTGTACTACTAGTCTTTTATGCATGTCTATAAAGTTTTATTACCCTGTCTTAAAAACAAATATTAATAATAACTAATCATCACACAAGAGAATGAATAGCTTCCATAGTAAAAAAATTTTTTTAAAAAAAACCCGAAAAACCGAACCGTAAACCGAGGTTTTAAGGGAAAGAAACCGATACCGAAACCAAAATTTCAAAACCGCCCAACTCTAATATCCATATATATATGTAAATTTCGCGTACAACAAAATCATAGGATAAATTTCAGAGAAAACATTTTTTTTTTTTTAATCAATGAAACAAGCAGGTGGAAAATAAAAAGAAAATTGCTAAAATTTTCCTTAAGGAAAAATAATATATGTATATTAAAATAATTAAATACTTATATCTACAGACAAGCATTTGTTTCGTCTTTATAAGACTCATCAGTGTGGCTACATATACAACTGACCTGCCGACCGCACGACTCGAACCTTAGACCTTAGGCTTTAGTCACCACTAACTAAATATTTAGGAGAGTAAAAAGTGAACCGTGGGTTTACTTTTGGCAGCCTCGTAACTCTCGCTTCCCTTGTTTTGTCCTTTAGTCCTCACATTCCATGAGCGATATTTCTGACAAAGGGGGAAGAATTGCTGTTTTCTGGGTTGGAATCTATCCACCTGGTTAGTTTTTGATCATGAAGTAGTATTTCTTTTTTCTTTAGCTTCTTACATCAAGTGGCTTCATGCCTTGTCTGGAGCGATTTACATAAAAAAAAAACCAAAATCCTGTAATAATCCGGATGTCTTAATTAATGTGCCCAACGTTTCAGCTGAACGAATACAGCACTTTATTAGTATATGTTGCCCCTAAGAGGGTTCAGTCTTAGGGGCAAGGGAGAGAACTTTGCATTACAGTTTAGTCGGAAACAATTAATCTCTATTTGAACAGATATCGAGCCCTTTGTTTGTGCTAGGTCTGCTGTCGTAAATCGGTTCTATTCTCAGTTCAATTTCATATTATGATATATATTTCATATATATATTATAACTTTGTATTTTTATTCAACAAAAATTTAAATAATATCACAATGTTTGTCATTAGCGACTGTCCTACATAAAAATAGATGCACAATAAAACAAGTTTTATAAAAATTGTATATTACTAAATTTCAATAAATTTTGTTCCTTGATAATTGTCTTTTGACAACAAAAAACAAAAAAACAACTCCAAACTCAGACATTTTCTCCTTTTGCGTATGTATTTGTTGATTGTTGCACTAGTGATGACCATTTTAGTTTTTTATCACATTTCAAAAAAATCTTTTAAGAACTTTTTCAATTAAAAAACAAAAAAAAAACAACTTTCCTTCTTCTTTTTTTCAGAGCCCAGTTGTACAACATATTGTCGGGGAATACAATGGACTCATGGTTATGTCAACTGTGAATATCTTTATATTTACGCTAAAAGGACCCAACCCCAGGTAAAAAAAAATGAAGATATTTTTAAAAGATTGGAAGAAAGCAAAATGTAAAAATACCATGACTGGAAAGCATCTGTATTGATTGTAGGTCGATTCATTCGTAGTTGTCAGTCACCACTGAAAGGAGGTTATGTTTATTCTTAGCACTTTATCTGGGTTAGTATAGCTCAGATGAAAAGGGATTGGGAGAAAAGAGGTAGGATGAGAGGGGTGGAGAGAGGGAAGATGTGTGAATATATATATATATATATTTCATGATTTTTTTGGGAGTACAAAATTTTATTATCGTAAGCATGATGGGAAGACAAATTTTAGCGTTCATGATTAAAAGTTAATCAAGAAAAAAAAAGAAAAAAGAAAAGTCAGCCGACTGGTTTCGCCCTCTCTTAACAAAGGCTGTATCGAGGGATTTAAAAAAACGAGGGATTTAAAAAAGGGGGTGAAAAGAGAGAATACAGAAAATAAAATAGCATTATGTTATATGTACAATGGAGGATGAATCTTAGAGACTGATCACATCTAGTCCCAATAGACATTCCCTTTGCTTACAAAGGGAGGGACGTTTAAGACGAACGTGGATCGTTTCCAAGATTTTTAGATGGTATAATGAGTGAGCATAACTGAGAATGGTGAAGAAGTTCATACTAAAATTCCTAGCGCACGACGGGTTTTTAAGTAAATGGTCTGTAATGGAAGACCCTTCCATTACAGACCATTTACTTAAAAACCCGTCGTATGTGTTATTTTGAACGTCCGTTGAGATATATATATATATATATAGAGAGAGAGAGAGAGTAAGAGAAAGAGTAGAAATTGAGTGTTTGTGTTTTAAAAGCATTGTTGATGTATAGGAAATTTGAATTATTAAAAATAATAAACTGTTAGGAAAACCATAAAATGCAATTTTTTTTTTTAATTTTAAGGAAAAAAATTTTTTTTAATTGCATTGTATACTTTTCCGAACGGTCATATATTTTGAATAATTCAAATGTCATATACATAATTATTTTAATAATAAATATTTCAATATTATCTACATCATCAGTATAGAGATAACCATTCACGCTAGTCACACAATTCGAACCCACAATATGTTATGCATCAGGCTGCATTTTTACTGATGATATTGTTTGCACGGATAATATTACTAAACAAGTGATTATTTAGTTTGCGGGGCTGGAAATAAGCAAAGTATACCACAAAGTAAAAAATGAGTCTTTTGTGGCATTTTTTTCTTTACAAACAATAAGATTAACAAAAAGCAGCTTAATAAATGACATACTGTTTGGAATAAATTCCCAATATTATATATATATATATGATTATTTTTATTTACACAGACATGTACAAAATCTGCGACACTGGCATGTCGATGTTATCGATCAACAGCTATTATAAACTGAGATCTCATTAGGCATAGTTAGAATCCGATCTTAACCTTAGATCATATTTGGAAATTTGTCGCAGATTTTGTACATGTTTCTGTAAAGAAAAATAATTATATATAAAAGCTCTATTTGATATTGAGCACTTTTTATAAACTCGGTTGAAATTCTTTGGATTACTACCCTGTGGATGTTTTACCTGGATTATTATATATATATATATATATATATATATATATATATATATATATATATGGCCGTGTGGTTAGAACTCTTGCTTGCAGAGTCTAAGGTGACTCTGTAACTGGGTTTGAATCTTGCAACCATCTAAAACTATCATCTCCTATACTGATGATAGTAAAAGCTTGAATCACCCATAATGTAGGTAAAAATAATTTAATATTTACTTAAAGGAATATATATATATATATATATATATATATATATATATATATATATTATAGAGAGAGATGGAGGAGTGGTGTTAAATGCTTATTTATATATTGTGTCTACATGAAAAAAACATTGAGAAATCTATTTTTTTTTACAATAATTATAACCCACTATATATATATATATATATATGTTATAGATATTAATGGAAAATCTTTTTATGTGAAAAGGCTGTAGTAATTCCATATGACATGTTTCGCTATATTCTTTCGATATATAAAAGCCATGAGAAAAAAATTCACATTGTTGATACCATTATTAATCAATAAGGAAAGATAACTGTCAGGGGAAGAGAAAGGAAAAGGGACAAAAGAAACGGGTGGCCGTGGGGTCATTTCTGCTGACCACTATCTTCTTTTTCAGCTTGTGAATATATTCTTTTATTATCTTTTCCGGGTTGGCCAGATAGAAAGGTGACGCAACAAGGCTGATTCACATGTCTGTATTTTCCTGTGTATGTATGTCTGTGTTTGACAGTGATGGTGGAGAGAGTTGCTTCTTGAAGTTGATTAAATTTTTTTTTTTATATATGCATATATGGGGTTCCTTCCCAAAAATGCCATCCATGAATTGTTACTAAAATCCGCAATCCTTTATGAAATCCACAACCGTATTCAGTAGAAATAGACTTCTGTCTATGCCTGATTTGTTCTCAATAAGTTTCAGTCATGATTATCCAACAGTCTTTGTTTTTGTTAGGTAGAAAGCAATAAAATAATGAGACATTCAGAATGGACATATTATGGGGAGATAACTTGTCAGACTTGCTTTCGAAATTGCAAGAGTTACGTCCCCTTGGCTTCCAACGAGATATAGACATTCTGTGATAACGTTATCGTTTCAGCTCCCACTATAAATGTCAATTAATTAGTAAATCCTCTTCTTCCAATTGTAAAAAGTAAATAAATAATTGATTCTTGACCATACAAAGTTTTCTCATTCAAATTCTTTCTCGTATTTTTGTTTATTAACTCACATTCACATATTCAAAGTTACACCCACTCAAGCATCATTCAATAACCCGACACATTCAGATCAGTTTTATTGCCATTTAATGATATGTGGGAACACTTTAGTGCTCGTCTCATCAGTAAGAGGCATGATTCTGAATGGACTTCATAATCACTGGATATTAATCCCTCTTCCCCCGCACGCACAGATTTTTATCTGAAGGATTATCTCAAAGATAATATCTATCAAAATAATCCCCAGACTGTTCTTGAACTGAAGAAAATGGCCATCACAGAGTAAATGAGGAGAATGCCAAAGAGAGGATTGTTTCAGAGTGATTGACAGTTTTGTATGTTGCATTCAGGTGTGCTTGCAACAGTGTTAAAAATACACTGTTGGATATTCATGAGTTAAACTTGGGGGGCAAGTCAGGTATAGACTAAAGGTTTATTTGTACCAAACATGGTTGCATTGCATAAAAAAATTGTGAATTTTATTAACGATTCCATGAGTGGCATTTTTTAGGGAGAGGGGGGGGGCGGGGCGCCCTGTATGTGTATTTCTATGTTTCTCTCATGTGTTTGCAAGTTTGTAAGGATTATTTAAGATTTAAGGCTGTTTATCAGGTAAACGATATTTGGGGGGGAAATAATTCGATAATTTTGCTCTATTTTTTTTGGCTTGGTGTATTTCTGATAAAATTTCTTTGAATTCCGCTCGTAATTTTGTTCTGTCAATTTAAATCGGAACAATTAAAATAATTTTTTGGCACGATGATAAAATAAACAAAAAAACTTTGTATGGGGCTCTGCAGTCTATTTAACACTACAATTTAATTAAGAAACTTCAGTTGGGATCTATCAAAGTTCCTATTCAAATCACCGCGTGTGCAGCATCCCGAGGGAGGTGAGATTATTGCCACTACTCGTTCTTTCTTCATCAATTTTGAATAAATAACTAAAATGACTTATATTGAATTTAGAAATTTTTTTCATGGTTTTTAAAAAAATTATTTATCATTTGTTTCTGTTTTTGTTTTTAAATAGTGAAAACCCGGAAAACTTTGTCAAATTGAAAAACAAACATGCCATAACAGATTTGAAATACATCGATATTGGTCTTGGCTATCAAAGTTTCCGTCTTGAATTTGACTTTGAATGTGGAAGTTACTCATTCTTGGTGAAAGATGAACATGTTGTCCGTAGATTTGTCAGCGCGGTTGTTGGTAAGAATTTTTAATTAAAAAAAAAAAATTTTGTAAATCATTTTTTCTGTTTATTGAGATAAATAGAAAAGAAAACAAGCAAGAATGTCTTTGATGATGTTTCCAAGATTACTGATTATTATTACTTACATTATTTGAACTGTTATATACATATAGCCAGGTTGTCAGAAATGAAGAAACTAGCACAATAAAACTCTATAAAAAATAAAAGTCTTTCTTTATTAGCTGTTTTTCTACATTTACAAAGTCAATTTATTCCATATATGCATTTAACAATTTTGTAACGAATGTCATATTCATAAGTACAACACTTTCGGCCGTCATTACTTTGGCCATTTTACTCTCTGACCTTCAAATAAAAGGTTCAGTTCAAAATTACAGGAAAGCGAATGCACCCAAAGAAAACCGGAGAGTACAATGGCCGACATGTTGTGAATACAACAACAATTAATATAAAGACAACTGTTTGAAACGTAAATGAATAAGAATGTTCTTTTTTGTTTTGTTTTTTGTAGAAGAGAAAATAAAAAGGAAACAAAAGAACTATTGTTTTCTATGATTTCTCGATAAAAAAGTAATATTCAATTGCTTGTGTTTGTGTGCCAAAATTGTCAAATTTCAGAAATTTTCTGTTAACTTATTTTATTTAAGCATTTTTCTTTGCTTTTGGCTAAGAACTGGCCTAACAGTGGAATGCTTGCTTTGCATAGTAAATTTTAAGCATCCTAATCTCATAAACTCTGCTTACTCTTGCACTGCTTCCAGTTGTCTTGGATTTCTCCTTGCCATTGGATTTGAGTTATGTTGAGTTAGGAGAAGTGTGGTTTGGGATTGCGCAACTCTTGCTTCACTATAAACTTCTAATCACATTATTAACCTTTCAGAAAGTGGCCATTGTCTTTTGAGATAGAGTGGGGGGGGGGGTCATTCAGTCAGTTTAGATAATTCAAGTGTGTCCCAGAATTATGGAATCATCTTGTGAATGGGTATTCCAACTAGTATCAAATAATTATAAAATTTATTAACGCTGGCATATCTGAACTATCTATTTTGGGCTCAACTTTTTTTTCCTGGTTTTCATTAATGACCTTCCAAATCATGTTCTGTGATCATGTGTCATCATCTATTCAGATGACACACTTGTCTATGACTACACTTTGAAAAGCATTGATGATCTTTCTCTTCTGATCTGGAGAAAATGGTTACTTTGAACACCTCTAAAACCCGACGTTTCTTTCCTTTCACCATCAACACTGCACAGCTCCTAAATTAAACCGTCACCCTTTTTTTCTCAGTAGCCCTTACGTCTACAGTGGCGGCCTGCCTTGTTTGGGGTGAACTATGTTAAAAAAAAACGCTCAGATCCTTGTTTTGCTCCAGTTGAAATGAATGGCTCTCTTTTTAAAGAAGGAAACCCCTTGTTTTGATAAGCTCCTTGGACTGATTTTCATTTCAGACCTAAAATGGAAGACTTATATCCAATCTTTCGCTAAGGTTGCTGGGAAAATGGTTGGGTGTTAGATCATTCTACCACATGAGACAATACCTGACCTCTAATGCAATCCTCTACTTATCTAAGAATCAGATACGTCCTAAGATGGAGGAGTACTACTGCTACATAGAAGGAGTTGCTACTTAGAGCACTCTTTAATAGAGTTGTAAGTCAACTTATCAATCTAGTGAGGGATGGTCTCTTCTGTTCTTTACAGCCTCTTTATCACAGAAGAGATGTTGCAAATCTTTCTCTATTCAATCGATATTTCCTCTTTGTAAAACATTCATAGCAAGAACTCGACTTCTACCACCACTGCTCTGGTGTCCTTTCGACATAAATTAAAAAAAATTTTTTTTCATTGAAATCGCTCCAGACAAGGCATGATGCCACTAATGCAAGGAGATGAAAAAAAAATACTACTTTAAAGTCAAAAACTAGCTAACGATAAATGTTAGATGGATAGATTCCTACCCAGAAAACATCAATTTTCCCCCTTTGTCAGAAACATTGCTCATGGAATTTGAGGACTAAATGACAAAATAAAGGAAGCGAGAGTTATGAAGGTGGCCGAAAGTAAACCCAATGTCCACTTTATACTCTCTAAATACACTAAATACAATCGATCAACCCGACAATCAGCTAGATCCCATCCATTCACAGTGGAGGTCCCCAGATGCGGGAGAGCCTTCTTCTCCAATAGCTTCTTTTCTCATGCTGCCAGCCTTTGGAACTCCCCCCCCCCCGCTCCCTGTTTCCCCGACTGTACCGACAGACAGAAATTTAAAACTAATGTGAACAAGCATCTCGCGGCACAGCTCCCAATTTAGGATGACCCCCCTAAACTTTCACCCTAATTCTCAGTAGTTCTTTACATCTACAGTGGCAACTTGCATTGTTTGGGGTGAACTAAGTTAAAAAAAAAAATGTGCAGTTTCCTTTCTTCCTCTGTTTACCTAATATCAATGAACAGAGTTTCTTTCCCAGAACTTCCCATCTGTGGACCACGTTGCCACAAGATTGCTTCCCCGAGGGCTACAACATAGTCCTGTTCAAATATAAATATCAATAAACACTCATCATAAACTATCTTCATAAGTCATTAAACCTTATCCTCGAGTGCTTTTTAGCTTTGATAAGTGATGACGCATAAGTAAAACAAAAAAAAGAAGTTAATCAGCCTAACTATTTTTGTAAAAAACGAGATGAAGTACCTGTCAACACCGGGTTTCTCAACCCCCTCTCTTCTGCCCATGAGTTCAAATGAAAAAAAGTTTTTTATTTTTTTAATTTAAATCGCAATAAAATAATTTAACAATAAAACAAAACTTTTGAACGATTATAAATAAACAACTGCATTATTCAGGTTGATGATGATGATTGATTGTTGTTGTTGTTATTGATTTCCCATGATGTCCTCCGGGCGTCAGGCAGATACTCTATCTGTCCTAACTTTTTCTGTGGGCATGATAGAACCATATCCTCTTCTGGTGTTCCCAAATGATCACCCATTTAGTACTGGCCAGGCTTAACGTTGCTTAACTTTGGTGATCTAACGGGAACTGGCGTGTCAACGTGATTATACCATATATGATCGATACTGGCTAGGAAATAACTGGAACGCTAAAGCAAAAAAAACAAAAAAAACAATTGTCTAGTGTGAGATTCGAACCCTGAAAGATGGCTTAAAATATTGGAACTAAAGATGAACACTTTATCCAGAAAAATATTTTGCCTTTTTAACCTACTCAAACTGTTTATGAGTTTGGTGTAGGGATACACAATAAAAAATCTGTTTTACCCCTCCGCATAAATTTAAAATAGTTTGATTGTTAAAGAAAAGTTCCATTTTTAATAATAAAACTGTCAAATACGTACAAGAATTTGACTAAAAAACACTCATTTACTCATTTTTTTAATGTTTATTTATTAATTATTCTTACTGAGAGTGAAAAGGTTCAAATTATTATAAGTATATTGTTTGGTCGACTAATAATTGAAAATATTAACCCTTAAATGCTTTATTTTTTTATATTGGTTTCAAAAAAAAAATTTTCATCAAAGATACCGATTATCTATTTAACGGGTGTGCTGATGCAACATCATACTAATACCTACTCACACTTGCAAACAGGCTCGTTGCAGATGTGAAACAAGTTGCAGTTTGACACATTTTCGTTGAATATTTTATTAAATCGGCATTTTGTTGGAATGTGTCATATTTGAAACAAAAAGCATTTAAGGGTTAAACTGGAAAGGAAATGTTAAAAATGATGGAACATTTTCTTCTAGTGTTATTTTTTTACACTTTTAATTTTGAATAATGAGTTTTAAAAGATTCAAGAACTTTTGACATCGATAAGGACATCGGATCAAAAGTGCTGGTTCCAAATCTGCGGTTAGTTTAGCTCAACCATTTGACTCTGATTCTGCGACACACATATACACATACAGAAAACTTTTCTTTAAATATAGAAATATTTGCTGATTATAAACTTGCATGGCTTTCTTTTTGCTTTTTTTTTACAGAAATATCACAGAAGTTTGTGAATCTTGGCCAGATGGGCCCAGTTAAAGTTGGCCAATATCATCACGAGACAATGGAAAATATCCGACAACTGCTGCAAAGGAACGACAGTAGTGACAATATGGGTGTCGATGTGGAACATCCGGAAAAGAGCTTGATCACTTACTTGATGGCAACACAATTGAAAGATGAAAGAGGTATTTTCTTTTTCATTGTTGTTTTTTTCTTTTATATACGTCTACATGTAACACGATATGCTGCCCTCTCGACAACCACCGACCCGAATGCTTGTGTGTACAGTGGTTTTCTTTTCCTTCATCGTCTATTCTGGCCGTGCCATCTTGGCGATCGCCGAGCATGTAAGCACTGGTTTACTAGTTGAGAAAATCAAAAACAAAAGCAACAGATTTACAAGAGAAAACACAACTCCAATCCAATCAGTCGTGCTCTGAGTGTGTATGATACCGTTGCGTAAAAGAAAGGAACCTCCAACCGCAAGTGTCCATGTCTTAGTTAAGATAATTCATTAGTTGAGGCATCACCGTCGCTCGGTTAAAGTCAGCTCATCTCGAGCCTGCGCCAATCTGCTCTGCTCTGATCGGATCGTGTCCTCTCTGAGCCACTAACTGCTGCAAAACTAATTAAAACCTCGTCAACTGCTGCAAACTGTCAACTGCCGCAAAACTAAATCGTCGTGAAACTCAACTGTCGCAAAAACTCAACTGTCGCAAACAAATCTGACTCATAAATATATTTAGTCATACTGGAAATCATATGTCCGGTCTTTTGTCTTCTCAGCCACTTCCCAGCTGACTACCCATCCTATTTTCCGATCACCTTTGTGCGACTTGGTGAATCATTTTCTCGGCTCTGGAGGAAGGGGGGGGGGCAGTCTATAGTATCATACACATATCTCTATAAGAGGCTCCGGTCCATCGGTCAGCCGGTCGTTCAGACGTTTAAGTTTGAAATGTCATTTTTATTGCTTAACAAGCATCTTAAAAATTCTGTTCATTTTAGCACCTCGATGCACCTACTGTGATTAACTACTCACAGTCAAACATATTTTAATTGACCTATATAAGAATATCCGCAAGAAATACTGACACACCTAACCTCACGATGCTGTTTGAAAATGTGCACGCACCACAATTAATACCTGAAAGAATACATCACTTCCAGCTCCTATAAGAGAAATCAAAGATAGCATTAAATAAGTTTCCAGAACTTATCAAATGGCTATTTTATAGATACATTGTATGGCACAGAATGACTTATAGGGTTGATGTGCCATAAAACAAACAATCCCAATGCCATTTTTTTTATTTATTCGTCACTGATTTAGTTATTTAGTGGACATAAGTGTTTCTGGAGTGAATTGAACATGCAGAAGAAGGGGAAACATTTTACTAAAGACTGGCAGGAAGACTTGGAATTGTCCGGAATTTAATGAAGAATCCTATGTCTGTCACCATATTACTGTTTTATTCCTATTTTTTACATTTTGTAATATCCAATTTTTGGGGTGGGGCTGAAGGATATACCAACATTGATTGAATGAGAGAAGATGTAAGTAAAGTGACGGTAAAAAATAAATTTTGGTAAATTTATAGTCTTTAACCGCCTCTTAGCACCTATGTACCCCTGCTCCTAACCCTGAACCCCTTATTAATTTCTATTTCTATTTTTTGATTTTATAATTTTCAAATTATGAATAAAATAAAGTAAAATATTGTATTTCCTTTCTATAGATATTTTACCTCTTTAATCAAAATGAAATATACTTATCCAAATATCCTGGGTAATGTACTTTCAGAATATATATGGTTATGGGGTTTCTATCTCCAAACCATTAGGACGAGTTCATGAACAAACAAACAGACATGAACTAAAATTTTATATATAGAGATTTTGTTTTTTCTGTTTTATGGCATCTAACGCCTTTATTGGTTTATTTAATGCTGAAATTCCATAAATATTGTAAATGATTTATGGATGCATCTTTAAGTGTATCATACATTAGGATAAAAAAACTCTGGTCAATAAACTCGAACCTGATCCCTTGTAATTGATTGTATCCTAAAATAATAATTGTTCTATTATTATAGTCACAATTATATACTTCTACTTTTGAAGAATGTCAAAGTTAATTAAAAAACACTCAAACCTTTTGAAAATACTCACTTTTTATTGCAAAATCTATTTTTCTAAATAACATATTTTCCACTGAATTATCTTTACCAAAAATATAAATATCTTATTACAAGGAATTAATTAAAAGAAAGTTACTGCTGTCGACCAACGAAAGAGTCTATCAGGCATGCGTTCGCAGTGTCATGATGTATAGAAGTAAAACCTGAGGACATGCATTGCCTGACGAGAAATGACAGAATGATACAATGGATGTGTAATGTGAGCGTTAAAGACAGGCTTAGATCTGGTGATCTCAGAGGAAGATTAAATCTGAACAGTATAAGGAGATGTGGGCAGAACAGGAGACTTTGTTGGTATGGTCGCATTGAAAGAATGGATGAGAGCGTTTGGCTTAGTAGATGTAGAAGAGTTGAGGGAGCAGGGTCAGTTGGCAGGGGAATGCCAAGGAAAACATGGAAGGAAGTGAGAGATCACAAATAGGTTAGTTTGGAAGTCAATTTCCTAAAGCTGCCCAACACATGTCAGCATGTAAAAACGGGCATTAAACCTAATATGATGATGATGATGATGATGATGATGATGCAGACAAAAACTGGTGAGAGACAGTGAACGAAACAAAACTGAAAGTTAAATGACTCCCGTGCAACGCCAGGTGGGGACAGCTAGTATTACATAAATCTAATACGTCTTTCTGCCTATGAATACTTACCATATTGTATTTTTTATGTTTACATTGTAAATAATTAATTTATTATTTCTAATTGATCTGTCATAATATATTAACAAACATGAAAGATTTAAAACCATATTTTATTATTTACACTTGCGGCACAGATAGTCCGTGGACTCCACATAAAGTCCTATGAACAATGATTTGAGGCTCTCAACCTGTATTCGCTAAAGCGTAGGCGGCTGTGTGGAAAGCTCATTCTCGCCTTTAACATAATGCACGGCAACTACAATGTGCAGCGTAACCTCTTACCACACTAGTTCCGCAGAAAGGGCTTTGTAGAAACTCAGAGGTACTGTACATGAGACGATTTCGGCTAAATCATTAGAAGGCGTCTTTTTCGGTTCGGGTCGTTGCATTGTGGAACAGTTTGCCAGAAGCCGTGATAAGCCTACAGATGACCAAACAGTTGAAGGCAGCGCTGGATGCATCGTGGCTGCTGATCTTTGGGTAATTATTTCTCACTTGAGCAGGGGAGGATGCATGGGGACACGTTTCTGGCGTAAAACATGAACCAGAATTTAAATATACCTTCCGAAGAATTTTTCACCCCAGAGACAAGTCATAGTCTCCACAAAAACCAGCAAAGAATGTACCATAGTTGGTCTCATCTCCTTAGAAGACAGGCAGCATTCTTTGTCTGTGATTCTGCTTTGTAGTAACAATGTCTACCATATCCTGGATTAAAGTTATGTTGGAAAAAAATTCAGATGGTATTTAGATGTACACATTTTCCAATGTCCATTTTTCTGTGGCTTGTTGCACTTTGCTATTTTTTGCCATTTTATTTGATTTGATAAGATAAAAACCTTCTTTTTTTAAGTGATAGCAATGATTTATTTCTGAATTGCAAAACATTTTTCTCTCCAGGTGAACAGAAATTATCTGTCTCAATAGCAGTGCTCGGTACACTGCTCTACTTGCTGATTGAAAACCACCAATGGCCAATGCCTAGGCTGCAACCAAAAATGCCTTACGACAATGTAGGACATCAATTCCTTGTTCTCGACAAACAAAACATTTTGGATATTACAAGTTTGGTAAGATTTGGTTTAATTTTTTCAAAATAGTCTCAGATTTAATTTTGATGATTTTTTTGATTGAATACAGAGGTGTCACTGGGGAGATGGGCTCGTCCATATTTATCCCTTTGTTAAATACTGCAGCTTGGCTCTTTTAAAAGACAACCTGCAACTTTCATTTCTCGGCTGCTGGTTCACTCTGGTCTAACTTAGGTTACTCAGCTACTTTTTCGATTTGTGGCAATATTTAGTTGCAGATGTGTGAAAATAATGCTTACAACGGAATATCCCATTTTAGGTTAAAATTGGAAATTTCAACGTAATCTTAAAATAAAGAAAGTTTAAAAGGTGCTTCTGCTGTTTAGCTACGGCATTAAAATATAGTGCTTCTGCTGTTTAGCTACGGCATTAAAATACAGTGCTTCTGCTGTTTATCTACGGCATTAAAATACAGTGCTTCTGCTGTTTAGCTACGGCATTAAAATACAGTGCTTCTGCTGTTTAGCTACGGCATTAAAATATAGTGCTTCTGCTGTTTAGCTACGGCATTAAAATATAGTGCTTCTGCTGTTTAGCTACGGCATTAAAATACAGTGCTTCTGCTGTTTAGCTACGGCATTAAAATACAGTGCTTCTGCTGTTTAGCTACGGCATTAAAATATAGTGCTTCTGCTGTTTAGCTACGGCATTAAAATATGGTGCTTCTGCTGTTTAGCTACAGCATTAAAATATGGTGCTTCTGATGTTTAGCCACAGTATTAAAATATGGGACTTCTGCTGTTTAGCCATTGTATAAAAATATGGTACTTATGTTTAGCTACGGCATTAAAATATGGTGCTTCTGCTGTTTAGCCAAGGCATTAAAATATGGTGCTTCTGCTGTTTAGCTACTGAATTAAAATATGATCCTTATGCTGTTTAGCCACGGCATTAAAATATGGTGCTTCTACTGTTTAGCCATGGCATTAAAATACAGTGCTTCTACTGTTTATCTACAATATTAAAATATGATGCTTCTGCTGTTTAGCTACGGCATTAAAATATAGTGCTTCTGCTGTTTAGCTACTGCATTAAAATATGGTGCAACTGCTGTTTAGCCACAAAATTAAAATATAGTGCTTTTGCTGTTTAGCTACGGCATTAAAATATAGAGCTTCTGCTGTTTAGCCACGGCATTAAAATATGGTGCTTCTGCTGTTCAGCCACAGCATTAAAATATGGTGCTTCTGCTGTTTAGCTACAGCATTAAAATATGGTGCTTCTGATGTTTAGCCACGGTATTAAAATATGGGGCTTCTGCTGTTTAGCCATTGTATTGAAATATGGTACTTATGTTTAGCTACGGCATTAAAATATGGTGCTTCTGCTGTTTAGCCAAGGCATTAAAATATAGTGCTTCTGCTGTTTAGCTACTGCATTAAAATATGATCCTTATGCTGTTTAGCCACGGCATTAAAATATGGTGCTTCTACTGTTTAGCCATGGCATTAAAATACGGTGCTTCTACTATTTACCTACAATATTAAAATATGATGCTTCTGCTGTTTAGCTACTGCATTAAAATATGGGGCAACTGCTGTTTAGCTACAAAATTAAAATATAGTGCTTTTGCTGTTTTGCTACGGCATTAAAATATAGAGCTTCTGCTGTTTAGCCACGGCATTAAAATATGGTGCTTCTGCTGTTCAGCCACAGCATTAAAATATGGTGCTTCTGCTGTTTAGCTAAAGCATTAAAATATGGTGCTTCTGATGTCTAGCCACGGTATTAAAATATGGGGCTTCTGCTGTTTAGCCATTGTATTAAAATATGGTACTTATGTTTAGCTACGGCATTAAAATATGGTGCTTCTGCTGTTTAGCCAAGGCATTAAAATATGGTGCTTCTGCTGTTTAGCCACAGTATTAAAATATGGTTCTTCTGCTGTTTAGCTACGGCATTAAAATATGGTGCTTCTGCTGTTTAACAACGGCAGTAAAATATGGTTTTTCTGCTGTTTACCTACGGCATTGAAATATGATGCTTCTGCTGTTTAGCCATGCCATTATAATATGGTGCTTCAGCTGTTTAGCCATGCCATTATAATAGGGTGCTTCTGCTGTTTAGCCATGCCATTATAATAGGGTGCTTTTGCTGTTTAGCCATGCCATTATAATAGGGTGCTTCAGCTGTTTAGCCATGCCATTATAATAGGGTGCTTCTGCTGTTTAACCATTCCATTATAATAGGGTGCTTCAGCTGTTTAGCCATGCCATTATAATAATGTGCTTCAGCTGTTTAGCCATGCCATTATAATAGGGTGCTTCTGCTGTTTAGCCATGCCATTATAAGAGGGTGCTTCAGCTGTTTAACCATTCCATTATAATAGGGTGCTTCAGCTGTTTAGCCATGTCATTATAATAGGGTGCTTCTGCTGTTTAACCATTCCATTATAATAGGGTGCTTCAGCTGTTTAGCCATGCCATTATAATAGGGTGCTTCTGCTGTTTAGCCATGCCATTATAATAGGGTGCTTCAGCTGTTTAGCCATGCCATTATAATAGGGTGCTTCTGCTGTTTAGCCATGCCATTATAATAGGGTGCTTCAGCTGTTTAGCCATGCCATTATAATAGGGTTCTTCTGCTGTTTATCCATGCCATTATAATAGGGTGCTTCAGCTGTTTAGCCATTCCATTATAATATGGTGCTTCTGCTGTTTAACCATTCCATTATAATATGGTGCTTCAGCTGTTTAGCCATGCCATTATAATAGGATGCTTCAGCTGTTTAACCATTCCATTATAATAGGGTGCTTCAGCTGTTTACCCATGCCATTATAATAGGGTGCTTCTGCTGTTTAACCATTCCATTATAATATGGTGCTTCAGCTGTTTAGCCATGCCATTATAATAGGGTGCTTCTGCTGTTTAACCATTCCATTATAATATGGTGCTTCAGCTGTTTAGCCATTCCATTATAATAGGGTGCTTCTGCTGTTTAGCCACGGCATTAAAATGTGGTGCTTCTGCTGGTTTAAGACAACATCAAAATATGCTGCTCTCTCCCCCTATGAGAGAAGGGTTGGGGGTATTATGTATGTATACATATATACTTAAAAAAAAAAATTCCAAATGATTTTGTGCTGTCATTTTAAAAAATCAACGCCCCCAAATTAGCTAATATAGATGGTCTTTGAACCCATCTATATTAGCTAATTTGGGGGCGCTGATTAAAAAAAAAATACTATCTATTTTTTCCTAGCACGTCAGGTTTTGTCTGTACAAATTTTTACATAAAATGCCCAGTAGTCGTTAGGTTTTGGTTAATAATGATATCTATATGAGTCATTTTCTATGTTGAAAAACAGTATAATTCTGATCTGTCAACATTTTCAATGTGTCATAAGTTTTAGGAGAGTTAAATCTCCCCCCCCCCCCCCCCCCGAGGAGAGGGGGTATGCTCACTCTCCTTAAGTTTTCTGCATTTTCGTCTATTTTGTTGAGTTATTTTTGTCTCAAAATTGTCCAGAAAACCTGCTATTGTCCAGACAAAAACACCATTTCAAATTCTATTTCCTTGTCCCATTGTTGTCGCTTTGCAAAGTTGCATGACTAAAACAAATCATGTATGTTCATCGTATGCTTCATGAACGGCTCAATATATTCATTTAATAAAATAATCTGATCCTCCAAATATGGTAAAAATATTTCTTAATGGATGTAAAACAGTCGTTTTAATAAGTTATTACTGATTTAAAAGTTTCTAAGTCTCAATTTCTTAACCTTAATTTTTATGATAATTTCAGCTTTTGCACAAATTTTTACAAGAACTTTACAGAATTTGGGCAAAAAATGGTTGTTATTTTAAAAATCAGCGTACTTCAATTGAATCAAATCATTTCAAACAGAAACCAGCAGAGGACAAATTCTTTTTTTGATGGCCAGTGTTATGCTTACTACGGAGTATGCATCCAAACAAAACTAAGGAGTATGCATAGAAATAAAACTAAGGAGTATGCATAGAAATAAAACTAAGGAGTATGCATCCAAACAAAACTAAGGAGTATGCATAGAAATAAAACTAAGGAGTATGCATAGAAATAAAACTAAGGAGTATGCATCCAAACAAAACTAAGGAGTATGCATCGAAACAGAACTAAGGAGTATGCATCGAAACAGAACTAAGGAGTATGCATAGAAATAAAACTGACAAACATCCAAACTAACAAAGATATACAACGTGCAAATTAATAAAAACAAAGGAAAACTTTTGTTTCGCTTTTGAACAGACAATAAAAAAATTGGCTGTTAAAAAATAAATATATTAAATCTAATTTTTTTTTTTTTTTTTTTCAGAAAATTTGGAAAGCCAATGAGAAAAGGTTACGACTGACCTTTCTGAATGAAATATCCGGTTGTGAGTTTTACTGGGATTTTGCCTTCGAAAACAACCGAAGTGTGACTAAATTGATACAATCCGTGAAAAGTCCTTGGGAGGCAAAATATAAAGTCGACTTAGAAGTCGTTCTTGTAAGCTGAAACTAATTGGTAAGTATTAAAAAGATGAAAAAGGTGAACTACACATATCTCGGCATTTTTATGTCTTGCTTCCATAGTCAATCTATGTCTGTAGTTGGAATTTGCAGTATGACAACATATGTGTGTATATATACTTGTGTGGTGGTAGTGGGATGGGTTGATGAGAATAATGAATGAGTTGCGATGAGTTATTTCAAAGTTTCGTTTCCACGTTTCCATCGTAATTCTCCAGCTCACATCTCATAGCCTTCAAGATATTCATGGAGCCCCGAGTTGCAGATATAATTTCTGAATTTTTGAATCTGGTGCAAATCATCATGATGCCGGTCAATCTGTTCCAATATTCCGCTGCTTTCCAGTCGTATATGGTCCCCAGCTCTCAAACCCACCAATATTACACAGAAACAGCTATCCATTGCACTTTCTTCTTCTTCAGGTATCAGGTCTGTTTGCAGACATCGATGATCATCGCTCTCCATTCATTTGAATATTTTTTTTCACCATGATGTTCTTTGCAAAGAGGTTACCTATAGCGGGTTGCAATTACCTTCTATATGGGCAGTGCTCTTACAGAGCAGGAAGTCTTAGCCATTGTACAAAAATCAGTATCATCTGCCTAACACAAAACGAAGGGTTGACCAGTTTCTACAATCCATTAGGCTGCTCAACCCTCCATCCATCACCTGCCTGCCATGACTTCACGTACCCTGATCGGGGGCTAAGTGGGTACTCGACCTTGCCCAAGGGTCTCCCACAGGCTAGCGCAAGGAAAGAGGCGCCTTACTGCTGCTGTTGGTGGAAATGTTTCCACCACACTACCCTTTCCTATTATTAAAAACTTCAAATTCTTCTGAAATGAAAGAATATAAAAAAATTATCAAATTTATTCTGAACACCCTGTATGTTCAATTGTGCACTAATACTGTTGGGAAAGGTATGAGCGTACAATTTCCCCCCCCTCCAGGGCAAGTTGTATTCAATTACTTGTATACAATAAGTATTGCGCTTCAGACAAACCAAATCTCAAACATTTCTGGTTAATAAACAATTATAACATTTACATAATTTCTCTTTGGTTCCATTTCATGTTTTGTAAAAGGAATTTTTATTTTAATTTTCTAATTTCCTTTTCTTTTGTTTCAGGTAATTCTTGTGACTTCAAACCAAACCAATGTCTTTCAAAGAAATTTACAAAGAATTTATTTTTATAAAGCAAACCAAAACCAAAAAAAAAAAAACAAGAGATCGGAATGAATGAGAAATATAAATCACAATGAAGAAATAAAATCTGCCGAGGAATTGGTCCGCACGAAGTTCAGAAATGCTGAAGAATCTGAATCATAAACTCTAAACATGAACAGCGTAAACTTTAAAAAAATAAATTTTTTGAAAAGAGAAAAAAAAGAAAAATAATTATGACACAGATATAAACTGAAGCAATGGCTCGAAATCGTCCCACTTTAACAAGTTCTTAAATGACCCTACGCAAAGTGACAATCATGTGTTCTTATAGACTAATATCCAAATCTTTACACATTTCACATTTGTATCGATATTTTGAGAACCAATTTTTTTTATGCAACCAATCTTTTAACGGCTCATTTGAAATCTGTTAACCGTAAAGGAATTTTACTTTTAAGATAACAATGGCTTTTGTTCATTCAGTAGATGGTGCGTCCAGTTGATCATGTGATTGGTGTTAACGCTGTTTGACTGCATGTACGGTGCTGTCCGACTGCATGTACATTAAAACGTTCCTGGATTGTAGGTGCATGGAATTTGCGAGTGCATTTGGGTGTTTCCAACATCAAAGCCTTAACCCTATCGGCCCTAAAAAGGATTTTAATGAATTTAAGAAAACGTTTTGTTCGATGCCATTTGTTCATTTAGTAGACGAGTTGATCGGGTGTTAACACAGTCCATTCAAATACTGCTGATGCATTCAGACATTCCCTGACTCGAAGTGCATGAAATTTGTCGGTGCATTTGAGAGGTTCCGGTCTCAAGAGGTTAATTACGATCAGGGTTGGATTGAGCTGCTTGTACACCAGGTAAAAATCTTGGTTGAATTGGTGAGATCCAATGCTTAATTAGTAAGTTTATAATAATCTTTTGTCCCCCCCCTTTCTTGTCATGGTAGTTTCAATACTTACATGTATTACTGACAGTGGTGTACTGAAAATAGAGCATGTGTTTCACTAAGACTGTGTGCTACAACCGCACTAAATAATATAAGTTCTATTATATTGTAAAAAATCAAATTCCCTTCAAATAAAAGGTCTTCTTGTTGAAGTAACACAATTTGTTAAATAGTCATCATAAATTACATTGTGTTAATGCTCTGCAATGTCTCACACGTGATGAACTGGTTTCACAGCAGATGTCAGGTTTAAAATCACCGGATCCACTCCACCAGCAACCCAAGCATTTCTCAAAAGAAAACAAATTCTTCCTTCTTGAATGCGACATTGTGCTACCATCACAAAAACATTGCAAAGCAAATGACCTGACAAAAGCACGGACCATGATGTAAAAACTGACGTTACATATTTTATAACTTTTAAGGAAGTTCACTTATAAAATAATATTAAACTAGATTGTTACAGCGTTGGTAAATAAGTATTAGTGCATGTATAAAAATGTTTTATTTTTAATACATTTAAATAACATTTTAATATATATTTAAATAATCAATTCAGTTACTGTGTATTTGTATATTATTGCCAACAAAAAATTACTATTATATTACTGCTATAAGAATATCAGTTTCTAGATCTCAACTTTATGACACAAGAGATCTGGCATGGACAGATGAGCGATGATTTGCCGTGATGTTATTACATGAGCGATCTGTCCAAAAAAGAGAGGGAAGAACAAATGGTCTTTCGTGATGTGCCTTTTATATTTGGTAACTATGCGGTTAGATTAACCAATGGGAGACCGCCCTGTTGTCACATGATCTATCCTCCACACATAGGGAAAGACAGGCCCAGCACTGCCAATAAAAAGTTTAAAAGTATATTACTGCCAGACAAGAATTTGTCATCTCAAATGATTTTAAGAGAAATTGTTCTGAAGCTTTTCTCGTTGATTTGAAATACATAGGCTTCATTTTGGGAGGTTAAGTCGGCTCAATCCGCATATCCGTTCACTGCCAGAGTCAATACCAATCGATGTGTTAATTCATTTTGAGGCACTAATTGGTAACTTATGAAAAGACGGTACCAGATGTGATTTTAATTGGAAAGAAATTGTGATAGTTTGTCATTTATTTATTCATTTATGGTGATTTTATATAACTTGGAATTCTTGCAGACTTCTTCAGTGAAAGGAAGAAATTGCAGACTTCTTTAGGAAAAGGAAGAAACTGCACACTTCTTTAGGAAAAGGAAGAAACTGCACACTTCTTTAGGAAAAGGAAGAAATTGCACACTTCTTTAGGAAAAGAAAGAAATTGCACACTTCTTTAGGAGAAGGAAGAAATTACAGACTTCTTAAGGAAAAGGAAGAAATTGCAGACTTCTTAAGGAAAAGGAAGAAATTGCAGACTTCTTTAGGAAAAGGAAGAAATTGCAGACTTCTTTAGGAAAAGGAAGAAGTTGCACACTTCTTTAGGAAAAGGAAGAAATTGCACACTTCTTTAGGAAAAGGAAGAAACTGCAAACTTTTTAAGTGAAAGGAATAAATATTGCATATTTTATTTAATCAAAATAAAGAAAGTTAAACCTTTTAAAGACGAGCCAGGCAAATGGAATATAATTTCCTTTGCGTGAGAGACTCAAGGAAGTTGATTTTTATACTTCTTGTCTTTTTTGCAACCAAGAATTGTTTCAGAAAGGAAAATCATCTCTCAAGTTTCTGTTATTTCTCACACATTTGAATTAATCAGAATTTTGTATCAGAAACACAGAAATAACTAAAGTTTTCATTTGTCAATCTATAAAAGCTTCACATACTTAAAAGAACCACAGAGAAAATCGTTTGATCGTCTTCCAATTAAAGTCGCTTGTGTGTTTTATAATGTTAAGAAAAGAAACACTTATTGTATAAATTAAGATCCTAAGCAAGACCCAGGGAGAATAAATGAGTTTAAATATAAATGGAGGATTTTAGTTTGAGAGAAACGAGAAGGTTCATAAGAAATATTTGTTGATGGCATTACCTTTTAGACATTTTCATGTATTTTGAAGGTTAAACGATGACGAACAGAAAGCAGAAAAGAGAGAGCGGAGATAACGTGGAACGGGAAAGTTGTGAGAATTATTACAAAATCATTTTGAGATATTTATTAAGAGATTTCAGTGGATGAAAAATATTATAAAAGAAACGTTTTCAGGGGCATTTTATCCGTCTCATTCTATTTCTGCAATAATCAACTCTCTGTGATACAAAAGATCCGGACGATAATCTTTCTGAACAGAGTTGATAGTAAACGACTACTTCTGCCCAAAAATCCAAGGGAGATAATTTTCTATTTATAAACAGAATTATCTCCCTTGAATGTACACAGCCATGAATTCACGATCAAATGAAAAATATATTTAAAAAAGACAAAAAACTGCAAACTTCTAAAACTAAAATATTGTGAATGTGTAAAAATAAAGATATTAAGTCCAGATAATTTCATGATTGCAATCAATACATCATCTTTAAAAATATCAAAAGAAAAATTCAAATCTGTTTTATGCATATATTCGAAGAAAAGTTTTTATGATGACTTTTATTAATAATTTTATGATTGTTATAATTTTTCAGTATTTTACTTCTAACGTTTTCTTGTTTTTGTAATACAGTTTTATTGTGGGTTTTATATGATTTTATGCAAATACATTTGTGTGTGTGTGTTTTTAATGGATTTTCATCCGCAATCAAAATAACAGTGACTATGTATTGTACAGCTGAAAGATTCTCAATTTTCTCCCCTCGAACCGAAGAAGGTTGACAGCTTCATGGCTCATCCAGTAAAGACGACGATCCTTTGTGTTTTGATCCTTGAAATGCGTGTCTAAAAATAAAATTTCTCTCTTATATTTCATGTCTGTTGTAAGGAATCTTGTGCATAAAACCTGTGATAACAAAAATGGGTGCTTCTTTAGAAACGTGGCCGAGATTTGAAAGGGAGTGGGGGAGATAATTCAAACGACGAAATATGTAAAGGGGAGGTAAGTCAAACTTTTTTTGGCGGGGGGGGGGGGCGGTCAAATCTAACCTTAAACCCAAAACCTAACATTTCGATTAAAACCGGTGTATTTATTTGATGTTTTATTTATTTCAATAAATTTATTTAATTTAAGTAATTTATTTAAGTTTTATTTTTTGCATTTTAAATTCGATAACCCTTTAAAAAAAAATTTGGAGTATTTGCCCCTTTCATATTTCGTCGTTTGAATTATCTTCCTCTTTCATATCTCGTCTTGGCCACTTTTCTAAACAAGCACCAAAAATATTATAGACATTTTGATACATGAGTGTGATTGCTTGTCTATTAAACTTGTTGGTTATAACCCAACAATAAAAAGAATTTATATCTGCAAATTAGAAAGATAAATTAATTAAATCATGCGATTTTATGTCAAAAAAGAATTCATCTTCATCTTCTTCTTTTTCTTCTTCTTTTTTTTCTTCTTCTTAATTTATTATTGCAGTATTGTGCAGTTGGGCTTGGCAGAGTTATGCAAACAAACCTGAGTAAGGACTTTGCTGAGAGGGTTTCATTGCCCATCGAAATGACTAAGCTAACCCTAACCACGACCATGGTGCATTCGTCAGTTCACCTGAAACTTCCATCGAAGTATCAAGCATGCTCAGGTGATTGTGCATGCTCTATACAAAAGATAGTAATTAGCTAAAAAGCGGTTCAATTCTTTCAGTTCGACAGTGCCTTTGTTGCTGTCAGGCTGAGGTATGATTCTGGTCAGTCCGCAGAGGTCCATCCTCCCAGGCTTTACCTTCTCTATGAGAAGGGATTAGTTTATTGCTAATCGCCTGAGGCGCCTCTTCCAGGGAATGCCGACGGGACTGCTCAGGCATTTTTTGTAGGCCAGCGTGCATTTCATCTAGTGCGCTGGATTTTCAAAACTCCACCTGACCTTGTATCTAACCTCTTGCGAATGAGTTATTCCCGTTGCTGATTTTGAATTTTCACTTATAATTGAAAAAAGTTTCTATAGGACTACATAATATTTTTAATAAAATTTAGCGAAGTATGTTATTATATTGCCAATAACATGGTGCAGCAATAACAAATGGAAATTGGCTCGTCAGAATCAAATATTGATATGTCAGCTTAAATGCTATTCAGATCCAACTTTTAACATCTCACAAGCTAACTTTATAAGTTAGATGAGTACGGTTTATGACAAGTATTTGTTGACATTAGATTTGAAGACGACCATGTCGTAGCCCAATTTCAGATATCAGCCAGTTTGTGACAGCTGGCAATTTATTACAAAGTAGTTCGAGGTTTGTCTCGCTTTTTTTCACTTGATACAAGTATTGGTAGTTTGCCGTGTTGTGACTGTAAATATTTGCCGAGCACATATCATAACTTCTTTGCATATTTGATGTTTAGGAGGAGATACTTTTTTTTAGTCATTTCTTTGGCAAAAAAGCAAGTCTTAAATGCCAGCAAAAAAGTGATATATTGTTGGTATATGGCATTCCCCTTTTCTTGGTTGTGGTTAATATGGTTTTAAGCTAAAATAATTATCGCTACATCGTTTTGATACAAAATGTTGAAAGTTTACTCAACATGGTTGTAGTGGAGCTACTTTAAACACTGTTCCCAGTGATAATGATCGCCCATGCCGGTCGAAGATCTCTCCCATTTGAGGGTGCTTGATAAGATGCAGAAACATGTCTGTAATTTGATTGTCCCTACCCTTTCTTCTTCTCTGTGCATTCCCGTTCTCACAGACGTGATGTTGCTAGTCTCAGTCTTTTCTACAGATACTGTTATGGCATGTGTTTTTCAGAATTGTCTAATCTATTCCCTGCTTCTTTTGTTCCAGCTCGTTTGACTCATTGGTCTAGTGGTCTCCATCAATTCACTGTTTTGATGCCTCCATTGTAATACAGCTTCCTATTCCATTAGCTTCTTTCCAAGAACTGCAGGCTTGTGGAATTCTCTTCCTGCTGACTGTTTTCTTGCTACCTATAACCTGTTCAAGACTAAGGCCAATAGGCATCTCTTGTCTTTGTGATAATCATATTTGTTCTTGTAAACTCCTTACATCAAGTGGCTTCATGCCTTGTCTGGAGCGATTTCCATAAAAAAAATAATAAACAACAACTTGTGTGCTGTGTCTGTAGTAGAAAGGGGGATGCTGGCGAGCCATGTCGGGTTATGCAAATAATTCGTTTTGCATAGCGGTATACAGACATCTGGGGCAGCAAAGCAAGTAGCAGCCGGTTATGTACATGAATCGTTTGGGGTTCAAATGTCATAATTTGCCCTTTGGCAGTTGGATTCTGAATCTGATGCTGTTTGGTGTTCATAGGAAAGTTCTTTTGCCGTGTATCTCTTAGAGTTCTGTGTGAAACACTTTATTCCCGTTGTTCATATTTACGGCCAGTTGGGAGAGGTTGCTTGCTTCAGTTGAGTTTTCCTCTCACTATTTCAGCAAAACTCTGAAAGAACTTTGGTTTTCTGTGGACCTTGTTTCTTGTTTGTGGTGCTGTCCCATGGAAGTCAGGGTGCAAGGATGTCCTGTTCAAGTTTTAGTTACATCAATAGTTCTCTGTATAAAAAACAAGAACTGCACATTTAGCAAGAGAACATTATTTTAAACTTAAGCATAACAGACTGGCAGACGAAGCCTCTTACAGAGATGCATGGACACATACAAAACTGAGAAATCGTTTAAAGAGAACAAAAATAAGAAATGCATTCAGACTATTCTAGATTCAGTTTTTTCTTTTTTTATGTGAAAATATAAATTTGTACAACAGATTTATGACTTTTTTGCCTATTTTTAAAATGTTTACATAAGAAATATTATACAGTCAATTAAAAATGATTTTTGAAAGATGTTGGATGAATTATAACATGTTTTTTTAATATATATTCAACTTTTATGATTTGACCCTCACAATGAGGAGAAATTAGTCTATTTGTATTGTAATCAGACATTCATATTGGAGTCATTATGTAAATCAAAGTGTTGATATGCCATAAAACTGACAAACCAAACTGAATGTAAGATTGTTTATGGATTATGGGAATATTCTACTTTAATCGGATTCACTGTTTTCCAAGGACTTTTACCTAAAAAAAAGAAAATAATAATTTCTCAATGGCTTCCAATATCATATTTGGGTCATTTCCTTTCATTTGTACAGTTTTATAAGAAATTTGTAAATGTTTCAAGAAATCTACAGTTTAAAAAAAACTAACAAAAAACGACCAACTTCAAATTAAAAAAGAAGAAAACAGAATTTCAAATTGATAGAATTATTCACCTGTGGGAGGTAACCAACTGGAGGTTTGACTTCTCTTCCCCTAAACAAATTACTAATCGTTTTGAACAAATTGCTGTTTGGCTTTTCAGAAAAAATTTGTCCTTTTTTTTTAAATGACAGATCAGATTTGGAATTTGGAATTGTGAATTGGCCGTTCATAATTATGAGTGATTGACAATAAATAATAGCGGTGATGCTGAGTCGGTTAATATCAAAGGGTGAAAGAGAAGAATCATGTGGTTTCGCTTGAAACTGAACACCAGAAAGAGGCTTCGTCTGCCAGTCGGTGTTCAACACCGATAAAGATGAGCGTGAGATCATCCGGGTTAACGGCCAGGATGAGTGGTTTCAAATATCTCAGTTTGACTATCAGCAGTGACTGCAGTATCCTTGGCGAAATCACTACTCGAACCAATGTCACATGGTTAAAATAACATACTGCCACTGGTCCATAATCAATTCAAGTCAAAGATCTACCTGCAACTTTGTACGGCTCTGAGTGCTGGCCGTCTAAGAAGGAAGCAGAAAGAACACTCTCTGTCATGAAGATGAACATTTTGTGTTCAACCACCTGCCTCACCAGTTTCGATATTCTCCATCGTTACGATGTTATGCCAATCTTGGACAAAACTAGGGAAATCGTCTGCTTTGGTACAACCATGTACTGCGCACGAACGACGAATCAAATACAAGATGGAGACTCCTGGGAAAAGAGTGTTGGGTACGCTATATCAAGATTTCCAGATGGCATATCGTAACAAAGCCTTTGATCGTATATGGTGGAGGGAGAAATCTAGCAGACCCCACTTCACAGGATAAAAGAGAAGAGTCAAAATTCAATAATAATGAGAGACAATTGTAAGAAAATTGAAATTCAGTTTTGTCAATTTCAAATTCAAATTTTTTTAATTTGAAGTTGACTTTTTTAAAATTTAAAGTTCAAAAGGTGTTGATACAATAAATATAATCGTTTTTTTTTTTTTGCAATGATTCTGTTTCTGAACTCACCATTAAAAAAAAAAACAAATGTCACAAATATATTCTCATGCAATACATTTTGAGTTTTTTTTATTTGCTGATTGTTTCTTATGGTTCATTTAATAAAACGATTGCATTTTTAAACATTATTTTTTGCCATTTTTGCTTTACAAAAACAAAAAGTGAAAAAGTTTTTTATCTAATTTTATTTTTTTACATTCAGTCAGAGTGTGGAGTCTGCACAGTAATGTTCGACAGTGAAGAATAAGAATATTTTATATTCTATTTTACTTTTTATAGCGGCACGTGTGTTGCAGTCTCTTCTCCAACACATGCACGCCATCTTGATTATGTGTGTTTTATTGAGTATACAGGGTGACCCCCCAAAAACGGGCCCCCGTGACACTTTATGTGATATCTCCTTTATTTATTCACCGATTGCCCTTATTTTACAGGACATGGCAGAATCAACTACCGTGAGTACACCAAGACCTCAATGGGAGCTAGGACAAAGAATACACTGTGTTAAATTTTACTACAAGACAGGCTCGTTTAAGAAAACCCAGGACAGTTTCATGCATCAGTTCGAATGTGAAAAGGCTCCATCCAAAAGCAGAATTCAGAACTGGGTGGACCACTTCCAGTGAGAACCGTCCAAGCCATTCAGGACGTCCAAAGAAGTGGACAGCCGAGCTGGTCGAAAGTGTGAGAGTATCTCTCCAGGAGAGTCCAAAACGCTCTGTGCGTAAGCAAAGCCAGTCCCTCGGTATCTCCCGTGAGACTTACAGGAGAGTGCTGGTGAACGGTATCAGGGCTTACCCATACAGAATACAAACGCTGCAGACCCTTACAGCCTCAGACAAGAGACAGAGAAGCGCTATGGCAGTCAAGATGCTCGATAAGTTCGAGGAGACATCAGGTTTCCTTAACCTCCTTTGGACCTCAGATGAAGCCCACTTCCATCTTGACGGAAAGGCGAACTCCAAGACAAATGTCTTATGGGGGTCCTCCAGACCCAATAAGTAGCCACCAAGCCCCTGCACTCTCCTAAGTGCACGGTGTGGGCTGCAATCTCGGTCAGAGGCATCATCAGACCAATCTTCATCAAAGAATCTGGCGCAGCAGTGACAGTCACCAAGGAGCGGTATGTGAAGGTCCTTAAAACCTTCAAGAGTGAGCTTCAGACCCTCTACCCGTCGCTCATGAGCAAGTTCTGGTTCCAGCAAGACGGAGCAAGTCTCACACCTCAAACCTGTCCCGAGATTGGCTGAAAGAGAACTTCAGAGGCCGAGTGATCAGTCTCAAGACTAATTTTGAGTGGCCATCCCATAGCCCAGACCTAAGCCCCCCAGATTTCTTTCTTTTGGTGCTATCTTAAGGACAGAGTGTACGCAGGGAAACCCAGAACCATCACGGAACTCAAGGAAGCCATCAGGGAGGAGATAAGAGCCATTCCCAATTCAGTCTGTAAGAACGTCATGGACAACTTTGTTCTGCACCTCAAGAAATGCACGGAGCTAAAAGGAGTCCATCTAGAACATATGCTGTAGAACGAGAAAAAAAGGCCAAAGACCTTAGTGTTTTGATGTGATGTTTTGAATATAATAAACTAGTTATGACCAAAAATTCATTTCATTTCGACGAAACACTAAGAAACGGGGCCTAATTAGAGTTGGGGCCCGTTTTTTGGGGGGGTCACCCTGTATATAAGGTTGAAACATAAAGGGAAAAAGACAAAGATGAATTGGAAATGATAAGGACAGTTGAATTTACAGAGAAGATGAGCTGTTTTGGATTGGAAATGAAAAGGGAACAGGCGGTGTTAGGGTTAGTATTGGTATCAGTGTTGGTATTTTTATTGCAGAGAAATAGGTAAATAAAGTGATTAAAGTTAAGCATGTGAGTGAATGAATCTGCAGGGATACGTCCTCGACAATCAGTCCACCGACAGTGACTTTGTTGCTGTCGGGTTGAGGTATGGTCCTGCTCAATCTCAGGAGGTCCACCCTCCCAAACTTTATTCTCTTTGAGAAGAGGTTACTTTATTGCTAATCGCCTGAGTCGCCCCTACTGGGGTATGCTGACAGGGCCGCTCAGGCATTTTTTGAAGGCCAGAGCGCACTAATCCTATTGCACTGGCTTTTCAAAACCATCTCTGACCTTGTGTCTAACCTCCTAGAGAAGAAGTAAATAAATATGCTAATGAAGTTGATGGCTGGTGAGAAAATGTTCACAGCTTTCTCTGTTTATTCACCGCAATGTTGTTGACGATATAAAAGATGAGTTTTATGATAGGTTTATTGCAGTAAATAGTAAAGTTGATGAGAAGGAAGTACCTGCTGTGGCAGGAGATTTGAATGGTCATGTTGGAAAGACCCCTTGTGATTTTGAGGGTGTGCATTTAGGAAATTGATACGGTGATAAAAATGAAGAATGAGGATGAATTTTAGAATTTGGTCTTGCCATGGACATAGTGGTTGCTAAGACTCCTTTTTGGAAAAAGGAAAGCCATCTTGTTACGTATGAATCTGGTGAAGAAATTGTGATGCAGCACAAAATGGTTATTTGCGATTTATGCTGAAAAAAAATCATGAGGTAAAGAGAAGGTGTATCCTCAAGAGAAAGGTTTGGAGGTTGAATGAAGAACATGTGAAACGTGAGTTTAGAGGCCAAGTGATCGAGGGTTCGGCTACCAGATCCACTACAGGAAGAGTGGAAGAAGTTGAAGGATACATGGTTGGATGTAACAGACCAGAATTGTGGATGGATGAAAGGGACCCCAAGACATAGGGTGACATGGTGGTGGAATGAGGAAGTTGAGAAGTGTATGAAAGAAAAGCAGAAATGATCAATTGAATGGAGGAAAGGGACCCCCAGAACATAGGGTGACATGGTGGTGGAATGAGGAAGTTGAGAAGTGTATGAAAGAAAAGCAGAAATGATCAATTGAATGGAGGAAAGGGACCCCCAGAACATAGGGTGACATGGTGGTGGAATGAGGAAGTTGAGAAGTGTATGAAAGAAAAGCAGAAATGATCAATTGAATGGAGGAAAGGGACCCCCAGAACATAGGGTGACATGGTGGTGGAATGAGGAAGTTGAGAAGTGTATGAAAGAAAAGCAGAAATGATCAATTGAATGGAGGAAAGGGACCCCCAGAACATAGGGTGACATGGTGGTGGAATGAGGAAGTTGAGAAGTGTATGAAAGAAAAGCAGAAATGATCAATTGAATGGAGGAAAGGGACCCCCAGAACATAGGGTGACATGGTGGTGGAATGAGGAAGTTGAGAAGTGTATGAAAGAAAAGCAGAAATGATCAATTGAATGGAGGAAAGGGACCCCCAGAACATAGGGTGACATGGTGGTGGAATGAGGAAGTTGAGAAGTGTATGAAAGAAAAGCAGAAATGATCAATTGAATGGAGGAAAGGGACCCCCAGAACATAGGGTGACATGGTGGTGGAATGAGGAAGTTGAGAAGTGTATGAAAGAAAAGCAGAAATGATCAATTGAATGGAGGAAAGGGACCCCCAGAACATAGGGTGACATGGTGGTGGAATGAGGAAGTTGAGAAGTGTATGAAAGAAAAGCAGAAATGATCAATTGAATGGAGGAAAGGGACCCCCAGAACATAGGGTGACATGGTGGTGGAATGAGGAAGTTGAGAAGTGTATGAAAGAAAAGCAGAAATGATCAATTGAATGGAGGAAAGGGACCCCCAGAACATAGGGTGACATGGTGGTGGAATGAGGAAGTTGATTAGGTTTAGTGAATAAGGATGTGTATCTGGTGGTAAAGAGGGCAGCAATAATAGCTATATAGAAAGCCAAGATATTCAGAATAGCTAAACAGATGGTTATTGTTGGAGAGAAGTGCATTCAAAATGACAGTGAAGTGCTAGCAACAAATGAACAGGAAAAGAAGGATGCTTGGAAATGCTATTTTGAGAACATGTTGAATACTGAGTTAGCATTGGACCGAGGAAATGTAGAAGTTTCAGAAGTCCACCTCTTAGAATTAAGAAAGAAATGGTATGAGAAGCTGTAGGATGAAGAGTAAAGCTGCAGGGCCGTCAAGCATTGTTGCAGAAATGTTGAAAGCTGCGGGTTCAACAAACTTGACAAATCACATCATAAAAGAAGGGGTTGTTCCAAAAGACTGGGATCTTAGTACAATTGTGAACTGTTACAAAAGGTAAAGGAGAAGCTCTGGATGTTGGTAATTACAGAGACTTAGAAATGAGGGATCAGATTCTTAAAGTGGTTGAGATAATAATTTGGACCTTGTCTAAGAGGAAGAGACTAGTGGATGGTGCACCAGCCCAGATGTGACAACAATACTCCATACATGGATAGATGGTGGCTTTGCAGAGATATAGGATACTGTCAGGTGTGAGAAGTTACATCAAACAATGGTGAATATATTGACACACCGATCCTCGTTATATCACCGAAGTTAAGCAACGTTGAGCCTGGTCAATACCAGATGGGTAACTATTTAGGAATACCAGGTGCTGTATGTAGGAGGACGTTGACACTTCCCTGCAAGAACCACAGAAACCTAACATTGTCATCTCCCATAACTGAGATATATATGTAACTGGATACCACTTGTGAATTTGATATTGCCTAGAAATTTCCTCCTTTGAAGGAAGTCATTTCAACCCACCTAGGGTGAATGCCGCTTTGTTAGTTGTCAATATCGACATTTCAAACATGGTCAAGTCTTGTCTGATCAAACCGGAAGTCCAACACAGCACAACCAATAGTCTTCTTTTTGCTTCCTTCGTGATGGACCACAGAGGATTACAGTGGCAGTAATTATTTAAACCAAGCAGCATGGATTCGGACAATAAGTTTCTCTAATAGCTGAACAGAGATATTTGAAACCACTGCGAATGTTATGAATATATATATATATATCTTGGCATACGTCTGTCTCAGGAGACGATGGAGTTCTGTGCCTCAGTTTAATCCGTTGCTCAATTTCAGCGTCTGCTGTGATTGTGCAAGCTTATCTTGGATTGGCCGACTCTGTTGCAGATGCCACAGCTGTAGGTGATGTCTGGTTCCGAAGGTTCTGTGGCAGACCTCTGCCGTCTGTGCTCTCTCCTCTCCCTCCGCTGCTGGTCTCTCTTCTTCTCCTCACTCCTCTTGGAACATGCCTTTACAGCTTTTCTCCAGTGGCTGCGGTCTTCATCAACGGACTCCCAACCTGTTGGGTCGATGCCACCTGCCCTCGTGCCTCGCTTGCAGACATCCTTGTAGCATAGGACAGATCTTCCTGCTGGTCTGGAGCCAATTGTAGGCTCGACATCTGGAATATCCTTTGGGATCCTCTAATTGTCCAGTCGCCTTGCATGGTCAAGCCACCAGAGTAGTCGTTTGGAAAGCAGAGCAAACATCCTTGGGATGTTCGCCTGATCAAGGACGCTCTTGTTTAAGACATAGTCCATCTAAGTGAGTCGTAGGATTCTACTGTTGAGTCTGTTCTCTTGGCGGGAGTAGAAAGCCCATGATTCACTGCTGTAAAGCAACATGCTACGTGCTAAGCATCTTGGTATTGGTGGTCAGCATCTTGTTGTTCCAGACTCTCTTTGCCAAACGAGCCACGGTTGTTGTTGCCACCTTGCCGATACGTTTGTGAAGTTCTGCGTCCAGTGAGAGATTGTTGGAGATGGTGGAGCCGAGATATGTGAAGTCTTCAACGACCTCAAGGGTGTAGTCGTCAATGGTGATGTTTGGGGTACTGTGCATCTTGGCCGAGGATGTTAGTCTATTTTAGGCCGATGCTCATGCCAAACTCTTTGTATGTGTGTAGAAGCAGCTGATGAGTCGCTGCAATGCTTCTTCAGAGTGTGCTGTAAGTGCTACATCATCTTGTGTATGAGTACTTTCTGCAATCTTCTCTTAGCTTTATTTAAAATAATATATATATATATACTATATATTTAATATAATATATGTTTAATATAATATATATTTAATATATATTATATTATATATAATATATATTTAATATAATATATATATTTAATACATCTATTTTTAATATAATATATACTTCATATCATATATATATACTTAATATCATATATCTTCAATATAATATATATTAAATATAATATATATAATATATATAATATATATATGTAATATATAATATATATATGTAATATATATATTTAATACAATATATATTGAATATAATATATATTTCAAATGATATATATTTAATATAATATATATTTAATACAATATATATTTAATATGATATATATTTCATGATATATTTTTAATAATAGTCTTGCCTAATCAAGAAAGATTTGCTATATTGTAACAAAAAATTATTTAAAAGGTTTTTGAAAAAAAAAATAATAAAAATCACTTGCTTTTGTCTTACTTCTGAACGCCGACACATTTCCATTTCTTGCATTGTGATAGCCTTCTAATACTCTTCTATTTAATAATATATATATAATATAATATGCATTTCATATAATATATATTGAATATAATATATATTTAATATAATATATATTCAATATAACATATATTTAATACAATATATATTAAATACAATCTATATTAAAATCACTTTTGTCTTACTTCTAAACGCCGACATATTTCCATTTCTTGCATTGTTATACTCTTCTATTTAATAATATATATAATATATATTTAATATAATATATATTAAATATAATCCATATTCTAATATTCTTCTATATACATATTAATATAATATATATATATTTAATATAATCTATATTTAATATAATATGTATATTTAATTTTATCAATGTTTCATATAATATACATACATTAATTATAATCTATATTTAATAGAATATATATTAATATGATATGTATTTAATATAATATATATTTAATATAATATCTATTAAATATAATATATATATTTAATATAATATCTATTAAATATAATATATATTTAATATAATATATATTTAAAATAATATATATTTAATATAATATATATAATTAATATAATACATGTTAAATATATATATATATTAAACATAATCTATATTTCACATTATATATATATTTAATATAATAATACAATATATATTTAATATCATATATTTTTAATACAATACATATTTAATGTAATATATATTTAATATAATATATATTTGATGTAATATATATTTAATATAATATATATTAAATATAATATATAATTAATATAATATATATTTAATACAATATGTATTCAAACAAATATATATTTAATATAATATTTATTTAATTTCATATATATTTAATATAATATGATGATATATATTAAATATAATATATAATTGATATAATATATATTGAATATGATATGTATTTAATACAATGTATATTTAACAAAATACATATTTAATATCATATATATTTAATATATTATATATTTAATATATATTATATTTAATATAATATATATTTTATATACCATACATTAATTTTCATATATATTTAATATAATATATATTTAATATAATATATATATATATTTAATATAATAAATATTTAATATAATATATATTAAATGTAATATATATTTAATGTAATATATATTTAATATAATATATATTAAAAATAATATATATACAATATAATACATATTTAATACAATATATATTTAATACAACATATATTTAATATATATTATAATTAATATGATATATATTTAATATAATATATATGTGTAATATTATCTATATTAAATATAAACTACATTTAATATGATATATATTTAATATGATATATATATTTCATATAATATATATTCAATGTAATATATATTAAATATAATATATATTTAATATAATAAAGATTTAATATAATATATATTTAATACAATTAAAATTATTATTTTTTTTTTTTTTAACATAGTTCACCCCAAACAAGGCAGGCCGCCACTGTAGACGTAAGGGGCTACTGAGAAAAAAGAAAAGGGGAGAAGGTGGGGGGTGGGGGTGGGTCAGAGTAAATCATGATCCGCGCAGTGAGATGTCTGTTTACATTAGTTTTAAATTTCTGCATGTCAGTACTGTCGGGGAAACAGGGGGCAGGGAGGGAGTTCCAGAGGCTAGCAGGACAAGGAAAGAACCTATTTGAGTAGAAGGCTCTCCGGCACCTGGGGACCTCCACAGTGAATGAATGAGATTTAGTTGATTGTCGAGTTAGTCTAGTGAATTTACGTCGAGGGTGCACCAGAGTAGTCAATTCATCGGAGCATAATCCATTGAAGTACTTATAAAACAAACATAAGGATGTTACATTGCGGCGATGGGACAGGGGCTGGAGCTTGGTGGACAGTGAAGGACTTATTAGGTTGGCGACTCTTTTTTGGACCTTGTCAAGGAGGGAGAGACTAGTAGATGATGCACTAGCCCAGATATGGCAACAATACTCCATGCATGGGCGGATGGTGGCTTTGTATAGATATAGGATAATGTCAGGTGTGAGGAGCTTACTAGCACGGTAGAAGGAGCCAACCTTCTTTGCGGCAGCCTTGGCAATGCCTATAATGTATTTGTTCCAATTCATGTTACCTGTGAAGGTTAAGCCGAGGAGTTTGAATGATGAACTCTCAGGTAGGGTGTTATTTGCCATGGCAATCGGTGGTTGGAGAGGCTTCTTGTAGTTGTTGAAGGAAAGTAGCTTTGTCTTCGCGGCATTAAAAGTTACCAACCATTTATGACCCCAATCCACTACAGCCTGGAAGTCATTTACTAAAGATTCAGCCATTGCCTCGGATATGATCGCGTCTGTTTTACCAGCATGGCGAGAGTAAAGCGTGGTGTCGTCAGCAAATAAACCAATCTCCGACTCTATATCATCAGGGAGATCGTTTATGAAGATCAGGAACAACAAAGGTCCAAGGATAGATCCCTGGGGTACACCTGCATTTATGTCATGTTGCTTAGATGAACGGCCATCGAGGACAACCTGGATTTTTCTTTTGTCTAGGAAGGATCTAATTATATTAAATAGTTGCCCAGTAATACTGTATGAGCGTATTTTCAGGAGAAGCCCTTTATGCCAAACCTTGTCAAAGGCCTTGGATATATCAAGCGCTACTGCCCTAGCTTCACCTGCCTTGTCGAGTGTATGATACATACGTTCAGAGATGACTGTTAGGATGTCTGCAGTAGATCGTGCTTGTCTAAATCCATACTGGCGGTCAGATAGAAGTTTAGCATTAACTAAGTGCCGTACTAACGCTAGATTGATTAAGGATTCAAAGATTTTGGCAAAGATCGGCAGTAGACTGATTGGGTGGTAGTTCTGAGGGTCGGTTCTATTCCAGAACTCTTGTAGACAGGTACCACAGAGGCAATTTTCCAGCAATTGGGGAAGCAAGATTCAGCTAGGCATTTATTGTAGAGTTTGGACAGGACAGGGGCAAGTTCAGCAGAACATTTCTTTATTACTATTACAGGTATAAGATCAGGCCCAACAAGCTTTGGAGGTGTCAAGGTTTTTTATGGTGTCTCTGACCTGGGATGGGGTGATGACCAGGTTATCAAGTGTGCAAAGGGAATTCGGGGAGGGGGGGGGGGCTATCTGAGTCTAAAGTAGAGTTAGAAGCGAAACGCTGGGCAAGTAGTTCAGCCTTATCAGTGGCCGTGCAGACGACATCATTGTGGTTTGATAGTGGGGGAATCGTTGATTGACCATTATTCACTACACTATTGTAGATTTTCCAGAAATCGCGAGCACCTAGTTTCTGAGACTGGATGCGTCTTTTTGTTAACTCATTATACCTTCTCTTTGCTTCGCCTATCACGGCCTTGCACTTATTTCTTGACTCTATAAATTTATGTCTATTAGTAGCTGACTTATGGCGGACAAATTTATGGAATGCTTGTTGCCTCTCAGAAATGGCAGCTGCACATTCTGAAGTGAACCATTGAGGAGACTGAGGCTTGCTAAAGAATTTTCGCATGGGGACATAGGCTTCAATGCCTGCTTTGACCCATTCAGTTAATTCGTTTACACACTGGTTGGCAGGTAGTGAGAAGGTTTCCCTCCATGGGGCGTCACTGATATGATCTCTGATTGACTCAAAATCAGCCTGCGCATAGTATCTTGTTGTTTTGAGCAACGGTTCATCAGCTTTTGGACGACTTTTTAGGGTGATATGTATCATTAGCACAATGTGATCAGCATTCCCGAGTGGGCTATGAGCTTTTGTCACACAAGCCTCGGGCATTGAGGTCAAGAAGAGGTCTAGAAGTGAGGCTTGCTGGTCTACTCGATCGGGGATACGGGTCGGAAAATCGACAGTCTGAGAGAGGGAGTGAGCTAGGGAGAAATTATATGTAGAGTCGCCGGCTGCGTCAGTAAGGCTAGAGAATCCCAACCAGTCTCGGTGGTGGGCATTAAAATCCCCAAATACATGTATCTGGGCATTCGAGTCAATTAAGAGTGCTCTATCTATGCTTTCAGAGACAGAGTTTAGCAGAGTACAGTCCTGGGTCGACAGGGGAGCGGTATAAGAAATATAAGTAGCTGACGCTGTGATGTAAAGTCAATCTAAAGCACATGTAGTCGTGGTCATCCGATTCTAACCTATGTTCTCTAGTCAGGGGGAGGATGTTCCGAACATAAACTCCTAGCCCGTGCATATGTTTGTCAGAGTCTTTACGGTAGAGTGGGAGGTAGTCAGTCATGTCAAAGTGGTGTGAGAAGATTGAGGATTTAAGGTTAGTTTCACTAAAAGCTAGGATATCCGGGGAGTTTGTCAGGAGAAAGGTTTCTACGTCGTTGATGTTGGTTCTAAGTCCTTGGATATTTGTGAATGCAAGCCTCAAAGGCGGAGGCGAAAGTGTTTTTTGTTGGGTGTCTGGTTTAGTTTTGCTTTTATTTCTTTGTAATGCCATATTTGGTTTGATTATAGAGTGGGTTGGCCAAGGTGGGTACTTGTTTAGTGCCAATAAGCTCATACAAACAGTTCATTAGTAACGACCTGGTCCATAGGGGTTGTGGCCTCGGGAAAGCCCACCGGAGATAATTGCAGGGTCCCTTTCCATGTGCGACATGGCACATACAACTACCCCCGGTATTATGCAACTGATGATGGAGCAGCCGTTCTTGGCGCTACCCAAGAGTTTGGGCTCCTTCCTATCAGTCGGAAACAGCAGCCAGACAAGCTGTCTAACCTGTACCCTCAACCTGTCGGTGCAAGAGAGACCCAAACTGGCCATGTAAGACTTAGTAACGAAAAAACTTTCCCCAAGTTGCCCAGATAGCGAGAAAGAGGACGACGTTCATTGTCCTAGTAAGGAAACAAGGCTATGCACTGAGTGCTTAGAGGTGTGCCAGCGCTGTTACCTCTGCGCCTGACTAATGAACAAAGAAGGAGTGCAAGGGCCGGCAATAGACAGGACCTATCTACTCCTTAAGAAATTGTAGGTTTGCAGATCGGATATTTTTTTCGAGATTCCAACTCTAGGAAGGTTGTCGATCAGGACTAAGGAGGCCTCCCTCCTCAACGGTTTACTGCCATGGCGTTAGTAGCTAGTAGTAAGGTTTTTTTTGTCAGAGATTTCCTTCTCTTAGATGGATGGCCTTACGAGGTCTTACGGGTCCAACACTCCGAGAGGGGTAACGATAGCGTGCGCCCGTGTACTAGTCGGGTATTTCCTAGCCCCCGCAGGTAAAAAAAAAAAATCCATAATATAATATATATATATATATATATATATATATATATATATATATATATATATATATGTATTTATATATATGTGTACATATGTAGATAGAATAAGTTCCTTGTATACGAAAAAAGGAAAAGAAAGTTGAAGATAGGTTTCCCTCTCGCAAGTAAGTACAAATAAGGAAATTAAGAGAAAGACTTCCAAAAGCTTCAGGATAGCGTGGGATTAATAATTTCTTCAGTGAGAAATCAGTGGACAGTATATATCAATAATTATACACATTTAAGTCAAACACAGAATTAAGAACATTCATGTAAGAATGTCTTAGCTACGGCCTGATATGATTAGTTGGGAACTACATTTTTTTTCTATTTATTCGCTAGTGGACTTAACCTACACTTAACCCGCCCCCCCTCTCCCCATCCCCACCCCCCAAACCCCAACCCCTCTTTGCAATCCGAACTACCTGACCCTCCTAGAAACTTAGAATATTAGCAAGAAAAAAAGGACAAAGATAAGGATTTTTCATACAGGCAAGGGAGAAAAAACCCTGAAAAAAGAGATTATTTAACTCAAAGTTTTTTTTTAAATGACATATATAATATATAAAAAATAATAAATATATTAAATATAATCTATATTTAATATAATATATATATATTTAATATAAAATATATTTAATTTCATATATATTAAATATAACATATATTTAATACAATATATATTTAATACCATATATATTTAATACAATGTATATTTAATATAATATATATATTTAATACAATATATATTATATATGATATATATATTGCATACAATATATATTTAATATAATATATATATGTAATACAATCTATATTAATATAGTATATATATTTAATATAATCTATATTCAATATAATATATGTTTAATATAATATATATTTTATATAATATATCTTTAATATACAATACATTAAATATAATATATATTTAATATAATTCATATTTAATACAATATATGTTTAATACAATATATATTTAATTAAATATATATATTTTATATGATATGATATATATATATATTTGATATAATATATATAAAATATATAATATATTGAACATAATATATATAGAATACATATTAAATATAATACATATTTAATACAATATATATATTTAATATTATTCATATTTAATATGATATATATTGAATATCACATATATATTTAATACAATATATATTAAGTATAATATATATTTAATATAACATATAGTCAATATAATATATATTTAATATAATAAATATTTAAAATTATATATATATTTAATATAATATATATTTAATGTAATATATATATATAAAATGATATATATTTTATATAATATATATTTAATATAATTTATATTTAATATAATATATATTTAATACGATATATATTTTATATAATATATATATATTTAATACAATATGTATTTTAATATTACATACATATTTAGTATGACCTATATTTAATATAATATATATATATAACTATATATATATATATATATATATATATATATATATATATATATATATATATATATATATGTATTTAATATAAACTATATTTAATATAATATATATCTAATATAACATATACATCATATGATATATATTTAATATAATATATATCAAATACAACGTATACATTATATAAAATATATTTAATATAATATATATAAAATAAAATCTATGTTTAATATAATATGTATTTAATCCAATCTATATTTAATATAATATACATTTAATATTATATATATTTAATATAATATATATTTAATATAATATATATAAAATGTAATATATATTAAATATAACATATATTGAAAATAATATATATATATAACATATAGTTAATATGATAAATATATTTAATATGATATATATTTAGTATATATTAATATTAATATAATATATATTTAATTTTATATATATATTAAATATAATCTATATTGAATATAATCGATATTTAATATAATATATATTTAATATGATATATATATATATCAATACAATATATATTTAATATAATATATAAAAATATCATATATATTAAATATATTAAATAATATTTATTTAATATAACATATTTTTAATATTAAATATATATTTTATATGATATATATTTCAAATTAAGTATATATTGAATATAATCTATGTTAAATCTGATAAATATATTTAATATAATCTATATTTAATGATAGATATCAAATATTATATATATCTAATATCATATGCATTTATTATAGTATATACTAAACGTACTATATATTTAATATCATATATATATTCAATATAATATATATTGAAAACAATATATATCTGATATAAAAACTATTTAATATAATATATATTTAATATAATATATATGTAATATAATATATCTTTAATATAACATATATTTAATATTATATATATAATTATTTAATGTAATATATGTTTAATACAAAATACTTTATATGATATACATATATTTAATACAATTTATATTTAATATAATATATATATATATATATATTTGATATCATATACATTTAATATGATATATATGAAATTTATATATACTCAATATAATATATATTAAATACAATATATATTTAACACAATGTATATTTAATATGATATATACTTTGTATGATATATATATTATATATAATCGATATTTTATATTATATAGATATATTTAACATGATATACATTAAATATAATATCTATTTAATATAATCTATATTTGATATGATAAATATATATTTGATGAAATATATATTTAATATAATATATATTAAATACAATATATATTTACTATAATATATATTTAACATGATATATATATATATAAAATGATATATATTTAACATAATGTATATATTTAAAATGATATATATCTTTAATATAATTAATAGTTAATATACTACATATATATATATTTATATATATATATATATATATATATATATATATATATATATATATATATATATATATATATGATATACATTATAATTAATACAATACATATTTAATATCATATATATTTAATATAATCTACATTGAATATAATATATATTTATAATAATATGTATTTAATATGCATGATATATTCAGTATAATACATATTTCATATAATATATATTAAATATCATATTTATTTAATATAATTAATATTCTATATGATATATCTTTAATATAATATATATTCAATATAATATATATTTAAAATTATATATATATATATATATTTAAGATAATCTGTATTTAATATTATATATAGTCAATATAATATATATATTGTATTAAATATATATTTTATATCACATATATATTTTATACAATATATGTTCAATATTATATAATTATATTTAATATGATATAGATTTAATATCAAATACATTAGTTATAATATATATAAAAGTTAATATATATTTAATATAATATATATATTTTAACCTAACATATATTGAATATAATATATATTGAATATAATATGTATTTATAAAAATATATATTAAATATAGCTTATATTTAATATAATATATATTTACTATAACATATGAATTTATATAATATATATTTATTATAATATATATTCAATATAATCTATATTTTATATAATCTATGTATTTAATATTATATATATTTAATATAATATATATTAAATACAATGTATTTAATATAATATATATTTAATACAAGACATATTTAATACAATATATATTTAGCATAATATATATATTTAATATCATATATATTAAATAAAATACAAATATTTAATACAATATATATTTAATATAATAATATATATTAAAACTAGTATTATTTAATATAATAAATATTTTATATGATACATATTTAATACAATCTATATATTTAATATAATCTATATTTAATATCATCTATATATTTGATATAATATATATATATATATTTAATATAATATATATTTATTACCATATATATTGGATATAACATATATATTTATCATAATATATATGTAATATCATATATATTAAATATAATATATAATTAATATAATGTATATTTAATATAATATATGTTAAATATAATCTATATTTAATACAATATATATTTCATATCATATATATTTAATATAATATATATTAAATATAATATATATTTATTATGATATAAATTTAATATAATATATATTTAAAACTGTATATATACATATATAATATATATTTAATACAATATATGTTAAATATAATATATATATAATATAATATATATTGAAAATTATATATATATATAATATATATTAAATGTAATATATATTTAATATAATATATACTTAACGTATATAATCTTTTGAAAGTCAATTCAATTAAATAAAATAATAAAATTTAAAATAGAAATATAAAAAAATAAATAAAAAAATGAAAGGAAAAAAGAGAAATTATAATAATAAAATAATAAATAACTATATAAATAAATAATAATAACAAAGGAAAAAATTAAATAATTAGAAATAATTTATATAAATTTAGTTCTAGGAGTATTATAACTTGAAATGCCCTTAAATAAAATAAATATGTATTTAGATATTTACACTTTATATATATGTGTGTATATATATTTTAATCTCTTAATCCCCCCTTCCCTTTCCAACGGTTCCTCTTATCCCCCCGTTCGAACGGTTCCTTCATGACATTAATCCCTTCCACAATTGATTTAAATTTCCTCTCAAATTTCAAATCTCATTTCTAACCATATTCCGTTTGTTCTAAGTTATCCCCCTTTGACTGCCCATATAATAATAACGGCCCACACGTAAATTTAAATTTAGAATTGAATAAATAAAGAAAAGTTAATAAATAAATAAAAGTAATTAAATCATATAAAATAAAAAATAATAAAATTATAATAATTAGTATATAAATAAACAAATGTAAATAAGATGTTAATATATAGTAAATACCATATATATATTCAATATAATATTTATTTTATGTAACATATATATTTAATATAATATAGATTTAATATCAAATACATCAGTTATAATTATAATAAAGTTAATATATATGTCATATAATATATATATATATATATATATATATATATATATATATATATATATATAACAAAACATATATTCAATATAATATATATTTAATATAATATATTATTAAAAATATATAGAGTAAATATAGTATATATTTAATATAATATATATATTCAATATAAAATATATTTAATATGACATATATATTTTATATAATATATATTTAATATAATATATATATTCAATATAATCTATAATTAATATAATCTATAGATTTAATTTTGTATATATTTAATATAATATATATTAAATTCAATATATTTAATATAATATATATATTTAATACAATATGTATTAAATATAATACGCATATTTTATATAATATATATTTAATACAATATATATGTAATATAATCTGTATATTTAATATAATCTATATTTAATATCATCTATATATTTAATATAACATATATATTTATCATAATATTTATTTAATATCATATATATATATATATGAAATATAATGTATATTGATACAATATATATTAAATATCATATATATTTTATATAACATATATTATATATATTAAATATTATATACATTAATTATGATATATATTTAATATAATATATATTTAATAACATATATATAATATATATTTAGTACAATAAATATTACATATAATATATTTAATATAGTATATATTTAAAATAATACATAAAATGTAATATATATTTAATATAATATATATTCATTTGATATCGTTTTTAATATGATATTGCATCTAATATACAGTTAATACACTCTATATATTTAATACAACTTATATAAGATATATAGTTAATATGATATATATTTGATATAATATATATTTTATCATATATTTTTCTATACTATATATAAATACAATATATATTTCATATAAATATATTTAATATCATATATGTTTAATATAATATATAGATATTTAATATGATCTATATTTAATATAAAACATATTTAATATATATATATGTAGCATGTAATATATATATATATATATATATATATATATATATATATATATATATACATTAATTATAATATATATTATACATCATACATATTTAATATAATATATATTAAACATAATATATGTTTAATACAATATATTTTGAAAATAACATATATATAAAATAATATGTATTGTAAATTATAAATATTTAATAAAATATATATACTTAATAAAATATATATTTAATATAATATATATATTTCATATAATTTACATTTAATATAATACATATATTTAATATAATATATATTTAAGATACTGTATATTAAATGTGATATATATTTAATATAATATGTGTATAATTTGAGAAACATAATATTATATATATTTGATATTTATTTAATATTATATATGTTTAATATATATTTTTTATATAATAATCTATATTTAATACAACATATATTTAATATAATATATCTTTAACATCATATATATTTATTATAACATATATTTAAAATTATATATTTAATATAATCTGTATGTAATATAACATATATATTTTTGATATAATCTATATTTAATATAACATATAGTAAATACTATATTTAACTTAATGTATATTTAATATAATATAGATTTAAATTAACATAATACAATAGATGTTTTATATGATAGATATATTTAATATAACTAGTTAATATATATTTGATATAAAAATATTAACTTTTAATTCATTTATGTATTTAATATAATCTATATTGATTATAATCTATATATTTAATATAATATATATTTAATATATATATATTAAATACAATATTGATATGATATATATTAAATATAATATATATTTTGTACCATACATATTAAATATAATATAAATTTAATATATTATATATATTGAATACAATATATATTTAATATAATATACATATATATTTAATATAATATATATTTTATATAATGTATATTTCAGGATAATCGATATTTGATATAGTATATATATTGACTATAATGTATATTTAATATAATATATATTAAATATGATATATATTTAATATAACATATTTAATATAACTTATATAATCTAAACAATATAATTAAACATAATATATGTATAATATAATACATATTTAAAATAATATATTTTTAATATAATATATATTTAACATAATATGAATATAATATGATATATATGCAATATAATATATATTTAATATCATATATAAGTAACATAATTTATATTAAATATATTACATATTTAAATGACATATATTAAATATAAAATATATTTAATATAATATATATATTTAATATGATATATTTCATACAATATATATTTAATATCATATACATCAATTATCATATACATTTAATATGATATATATTAAATGTAATATATATTTGATATGATACGCATTCAATACAACATATATTTAATATCATATATATTCAGTATTATATATATTTAATGTAATATATGTTTGATATAATAATACTTAAATCAATCTAATGTGATATATCCAGTATATATTTAATATAATATATATTTAATATAATACATATTTACATCAATATATCTATTTGATATAATCTATATTTAACATAATATGCTCATACTATATATATTTAATGTAATATATATTGAATATAATACGTGTATTTTATATAATCTGTATTCAAAAACATATATATATTAAATATAATCCATATTTAATATAATATATATTAAATATAATATATATTTAACATAATATATTTATATTGAATATAATATATATTTAAAATAACATATATATTTAATATAATCTATATTTAACATGATATATATTCAGTATATAGTTCATACATATTGCATATCATGAATATGTAGATAATGTATACTAAGTATAATATATATGTAATATAATATGTATTTTTTATAACATATATGCTTTATATAATTTATATTTAATATGATATATATCTTGAAAATCAAACAAATTAACATAATATATATCAAATATTAACATATTTAATACTATTTATATTTAATATAACATATATTTAATGTGATATATATATTTAATATAATATATATATTTAATATAATCTGTATTTAATATCATATATATATGCAATATAATTCTTAATATTATATATATATTTGATATGGTATATATTTAATATAATATATATAAAATACAATATAAATTTACAATAATATACGTTTTATATACAATATATTTAATATAATATATGTTTTACATAATATATACATATTTTCTTTAATATATATTTATTATAATATATATATTTTATACAATATATATTTAATATGCTATATATATTGACAATAATCTATATTTAATATAATCTATATATAAAATATGTATTATAATAAACATAATACATATTTCATATGATATATATATATATATTTATTATAATCTATATTTAATATAATCTATATTTAATATAATCTATATTTAATATAATATGCATTTAATATCATATATATATCATATATATATATTCAATATAATGTATATTCAATATAATATACATGAAATATAATATGTATTTAATATAATAAATATTTAATATGATATACATTCAATATAATATGTATATAATCTAATATAAATTCAATATAATATATATTTAATATAATATATATATATTTATTATTATATATTCTTAAATATATATATATATATATTTAATATAATCTATATTCAATATGACATATATTTAATACAATCTATATTTTATCTGATATATATATTTAATATAATATTTATTTAATATAATATATATAAGATATAATATATATTTAACACGACATATATTTAATACCATATATATTTAATATAATATATATTTTATACAAAATATATAGTAAATACACGATATATTTAATATGATATATGTTTAATATGATATATATTTAATATAATATATATTTAATATGATATATATTTCATATATTTTACCTTTAATATAATATATATATTTGATACAATATATATTTAATATAATATATATATTTAATATAACATGTATTTAATATCATATAAATTTATTCTAAAATACATTTAACGTGATATATAGTTAATGCAATACGTATATTTAATGTAATATATAGTGAAAATAATATTTATATTACATGATACATATTTAATATGATATATAATTTATTTTTATATGATAGATATTTAACATATATTATATTTTATCTAATATATATTTACATAATATATATATTTAATATAATCTAGATGTAATATAATCTACATTTGATATAATATATATTGAATATAATGTATATATTTAATTAAATATATATTCAATATAATATATATTAAAAATTATACATATATATATTTAATATAATATATATTTAATACAATATATATTTCATATAATATAGGTATTTAATATTAAATATATATTCAAAATACTATACTATTATATACTATAATACATATTTAAAATACTATACTATTAATATAATATATATTTAATATAATATATATTTAATATATTATATATTTAATATAATATATATTTAATATAATATATACTCAATATAATATATATTTAATATAATATATATTTAATACAATATATACTTAATATAATATATATTTAATATAATATTCCTTTTATATGATATTTATATTTAACATCATTTATATTTTATATGAAATACATATTACATATTTAATATATTTTATTATTAAAAACTGTGTTCTGCGGCTACGATAGTCAAATGACATCCCGTAGCTGCAATCAATCCTTCAATGATAGTCCCAGGCCATCTGGTCTTGTCATGCGCAAGTTGTCGTAGGCAATGAAGTTGTTTCGCTGTACGTAGTGGTCCTAGTGCTTGAGGTCAGCATGTAGTGTGCCGAGCAGATTTGTGCAGTGCCGTCCTAGTCGCGGTTGGTAGGCTTGCGATCCAGTAACGGCAAAGTCTAGTGCTCTCTGTGCGGGAGTGTCAGGGTCCATTCATAGGACATGGCCTAACATAGACCATCTTTGTTCAGCGACCTTTGTGGAGAGGGGTTTTTCGTTGCACAGCTCGTATAGTGCTTTGTTGCTGATAAGTTTTTTCGGCTAGCAGTGACCTGTGATGGAACGGAGGTGTCTGCGGTGGCACGCATCCAGCTTGTCAAGCATAGCTTTTGTTATTGCCCAGCTGTTGCTATTGTAGAGCATGATAGACACGCAGTATGCGTTAGAGAGACAGAGTCTAGTCTTCAACGGGATCTTGGTTCGTCGGCTCCAGAGTTCATGTCATTAATGAAACGCTACATGTATACAGCGGGCTGTGACGTCTCTAGTGCTGCACAGCAGGGAGCCCAGGGTCTTGTTCTTGCGCCAGCTCTCATTGCCGCGGAGGGTCTTGCCTTGTGGGTCCAACTCTATGGCTTCTGCAAGGTATACATGGCTAAACTCTGTTTTCATCTCGTTAATGAAGAGATTGTCCATTTTCAGTTGCTCTGCCGCTATCAGCTGGAGCTGATCCAGAGGCTTCTTTTCTACGTCCAGGAAATCAACATCGTCTGCATATTCCATTTCTAATGGCAGACCCAGGCTGGAGACTGGTGGGTTGGGCCTGTTAGAGCTTTCTCGGACGGATGACAGTGCTGCAGCGAGGTAGCAGGTGAAGAGCACCGGTGAGAGGCTGTCACCCTGGGAGGAGCCTATGGTGGTCTCAAATGAGTCAGACAGCTCGTTTTTCACTCGGCTCTTAGCTTTGTCCCTGCTAACAGAGATCTTACAAGTCTTAGTTCATCATCATTGCAGCCTGCTTGCAGTAGGACATTTAGGATGCGTTGTCGCTTGATGGTATCGAAGGCTCGCGACATATCAATGCCCATCTTGTAGAAGTCCCATTTCTTTGTCATCACTACTGAGGTCAGCATACGTTGTGCCCATACAATGTCTGCGCAGCTTCTGACTCTTTTGAAACCACTTTGGTAGGGTCCCGTGAAGCAGTCGATTTTGTCTCTGATGCAGCACAGGGTAATGATAGACAGGATCTTTCTTATGCTGTTTAGCAGGGCTATTGGCCGAAGGTTGGCTGGTGGCCCAGGGGGCTTCTTTGGCTTGGGTAAGGTGATAAGTGTGCCTTCTCCTAGTGTCTCTATGGCTGTGTGGTGTTCGAAAGATGAGTTGATGGTTTTAGCCAATGGGCAAGAAACAATGTTCTTTGAGTGCTTAAACAGCTCGCTGTTGACACCATTTGGACTGGTGGCACGGCCATTTTGAAGTGCAGTGATGGCAGTTTTTACTTCCTCTTCCGTTATGGGGGTCTGGAGTGGCCATGGGGTGCCCTCAAATGGCTGCAGTGGTTCGTCCTGTTGGTCGGTGAACTGCTGCTGGAACCAGTCATTGATGATTCTTGCTTTGCCTTCATCAGTTCCCATGAGGTTGCTATCGGTGTCTTGGACAATGATGGGTGGGGTGGGTTTCATTGAACGAAGCTGTTTTGCTGCACGGAACATCTTTCGAAAGTCGTCAGTTGCTATGGCGTCTGCCTCTTCCACTGCGACTTCCTTCAACCTTTTGGTTATGAGACGCAGGATGTTGTTGCGCTCCTTTCGGAGTGGGTGCGGTTTTCACTTTTGTCATGTTTGTAGATCTTGAGCCTCAGTGCTTTTTGATGTTCTGACAGCTTGGTGACTATCGGATCAGCTGTGTGTTGTGTGCTCTTCCATTTTTTGATCTCGCCGACTGTCTTTGCTGCTGAGGTCTTCATGCAGTCCAGCAGGTCATTCAGTGCTTCATTGGGGTCCTGGCTTTGGTGGAGTTTAGTCAGTGAGTTTTGCAGTTGCTCCTGGTAGGACTGTTGCACTGAAAGGTCTTTGCAGAGCTTGTCAATGTCAATACATGCCTGGCCTGTGCCTTTGGAGTGATGCTTATGCACTAGATGTAATCTGTCCATCCTGAGTCGTGTGATGACAGGTTTGTGGTCAGAGTTCAAGTCAGTGCCTCCATAGGAGCGCAAATCTTTTGCGGTGAAATTCTTCTAGCATAATACAAAGTCGAACTGGTTGAATACTGCCTTGGTGACCTTGGAGCCTGTCACTCGGTTGCTGTCAGCAATATGACCCGTCCATGTTGTTCGGTGTCAGTCTGGATGTTTGAAGGCTGTGTTACTGGCAAAGAGGCCGTTTGTTAATAGGAAGTCAAGAAGGGCTTCACCGTTAAAGTTGTGTGTGCCCATACCGTAGGAGCCCATGTTTAGGTGAACGCCAGCTTCAGCATCTTCAGTGGTGAGTTTTCCCAGCTTAGAGTTGAAATCACCACAAGTGAAGATTTAATATAATCTATATTTAATATTATATTTAATATGAATATTAATATTAATATTAATACTAATATTAATATTAATATAATCTATATTTAATATAATATATATTCAATATAATATGTATTTAAAATAATATATATTAAATACAATATATATTTACTATGATATATATTAAATATAATATATATTTAATACAATATATATTTAATATAATATATACATTTCATATGATATATATTGAATATAATATATATATTTAATATAATATATACTTGCTATAAGATATATATTTAATACAATCTATATTTAATATAATATATATATATTTAATATACATTAACATTTATACAATCAATATTAAATATCATCTATATTTAATACAATCTATATTTAATATAATCTATGTTTAATATCATATATATATTGATTATATTATATATTTGATATGATATATATTAAATAAAATATACATTTAATATATTAAATATTTAATAAAATATATATTTAATATAATATATGTTTAATATAATATATACTAAATATGATATATATTTAATATAATATATATTTAATACCATATATATTTGATGATATATATATTGTATATGATATACGTATGAAATATAATATATATTTAATATAATATATATCAAATATATATTATATTTCATATAATATATATTTAATACAATATACATTCAATACAATATATATATTTAAGACAATATATATTTAATATAACATATATATATATATATAATATCATATACATTAATTGTAATATATATTTAACATGATATATATGTAATACAATATATATATTTAATATCATATATATTCAATATAATATATATTGAAAATAATATTAATATAACATAATACTAATTGAATACAATATATATTTAATATAATATATATTTAATATATATTATATTTAATATAATATATATTTAATATGATATATATATATATATTTAATATAATCTATATTCAATGTAATCTATATCTAATATGATATATATTGAATATCATATATATATTTAATATAATATATATTGAATATCATATATATATTTTATATTATATATATTTAATATAATATATATTACATATAATACATATTTAATATAATATATATTTAATATAATATATATTTAATATATTATATTTATATTCAGAATAATATACATTTGATATAATATATATTTTATATGATATAAATATGTAATATCATTTATATTTAATATAATATATATATACAATATGATATATATTTAATATAATATATATATTTAATATTATATATATTTAATATAATATATACTAAATATGATATATATTTTATATAATATATATTTAATACCATATATATTTGATGATATATATTTTATATGATATATAGATGCAATATAATATATATTTAATATAATATATATCAAATACAATATATATTTCATATAATATATATTTACAATTATATATATTCAATATAATATATATTTTTAAGATAATATATATTTAATATAACATATATATATAATTCCATGATAAATGCCCGTATACTGAAATCATATGTCCTTAATAGGGTTAAAATGAAAATTCATATACACTAAATGTACAAAAGCAAGGAAATTCACAAATTTTTACACTTTTATTGTCATTAAGAGTATGCGAGCACAACAGGGCTATGTATTTTACTTGTAGGAATTTTTCTTCAGTGCACCTCACGCACTTCATCCACTCATGCATAGAGATTTATACTGTAGGGATGTGATAATGAAATGGTTTTGTTGATATGTAGTCATACCCTTAATGACAATAAAAGTGTAAAAATTTGGGAATTTCCTTGCTTTTGTACATTTAGTGTATATGAATTTTCATCTTAACCCTATTAAGGGCATATGATTTCAGTATACTGGCATTTATCATGGAATGTCACTACTTTTGTAAAGGCTATGCCTCAAGACAATGGTAATTTTTAAGGCTTTTTTGAATTTTCTGGAAAACTAATGTATATGGTAAACTGAAATTAAAATGCCATCAACTAGACCCGAGAACCTCTATCTCTGCCAAAAATCAGCTGAATCCATCAAATAGTTGATGAGATACAGGGTGGCACACACGTATGTACGTACACACGGATAACACAAAATCACTCCTGACCTTTCTGGATCTCTGGGTTGCCTTGACAAATGATGCTGAAATTCTACACACTTATAGAACCTATCAAATAAAAATTGTGTGCAAAGTTTTAACTAATTTGGTATATTGGTTTTTTTAGTTATGACTGATCAAAGAAATGAGATTTCTAGCATAGGTCGTTTTTGAAGTCTATTAAGGGATAGAGCGCTATCGCGCCCCCTTGATATCATATACATTAATTGTAAAATATATTTAACATAATATATATGATACAATATATATATTTAATATAATATATATTCAATATAATATATATTGAAAATAATATTAATATAATATAATACTAATTGAATACAATATATATTTAATATTATATATTTAATATATTATATATATATTTAATATAATATACATTTGATATAATATATATTTTATATGATATCAATATGTAATATGATTTATATTTAATATAATATATATTTAATATAATATATATTTAATATATTATACACATTGAATCTAATATATATTTAATATCATATATCTATTTAATATAATCTATATTTGATACAATCTATATATTTATTATCAAATATATTTTATATAATATATATTAAATACCATGTATTTTATATAATATATATTGAATACAATATATATTCAATATAATATATATTTAATATGATATATATATATATATTGAATATAATATATATTGAATATAATATATATATTAAATATGATCTATATTAAATATAATATATATATTTAATATAATTTATATTCAATATCATATATATGTATATATAATATAATAAATATTTAATACAATATATATAAAATATTACGTATATTTAATATAATATATCATTAATATAATATATGTTTAATATAATATATATTTAATATAATATATATATTAAATATAGTATATATTTTACATACAATAAATTTAATATAATATATATTGGATATCCTATATATTTAATATAATATATATATTAAATATAATCTATATTTAATATAATCTATATGTTCAATACAATATATATATATTTAATATGATGTATATTTAATATGATCTATATTGATATAGTTTATATTTTATATCATATACATCAATTATCATATAAATTTAATATAATATATATTTAATGTACTATATATTAAATAGAATATATATTTAATATGATATATATTGAAATTAATATACATTTGATATATATTTGATATAATATATATTTAATACAATATATATTTAATATATATCGTTTTTAATATAATATATATTTAATATAATATATATTTTATATAATATATATTGTTAATACAATATATATTTAATAAAATATATATTTAATATAATATGTATATATGTAATATAATATATATTTAATCATATATATTTTATATAATATATATAAATACAATATATATTTGATATAATGTATATCTAATAGTATATGTATATTTAATATGATATATATTCAATAAAATATATATATTTAATACAATCTATATATAATATAATATGTATATTTAATTTTATATATTTTTAATATAATGTATATTTCATATAATATGTATATTTGATATAATGTATATTTCATATAGTATGTCCTTAATATAATATATATTTGATATCATATATATGTAATATAATGTATATTGAATATAATATATATTTAAAATGACATATATTTAATATAATATATATTTGATATGATATATATATTCAATATAATATATATTTAATATCATATACATTAATTATCATATGAATTTAATAGGATATATATTTAATGTCATATATATTTCATATAATATGTATCTAATACAATATATATTTAATACAATATATATTTAATATCGTATATATTCGACCTCATATATATTTAATATAATACATAATTAATATAATATATATTTAATATCATATATATTCACTATAATAAATATTTTATAATATATATATGTGATATAATATGACTTTGATTTGACTTGGTCCCTTAAACCCCTCCTGGGTCGTAGGGGCGCTGCACCAATGAACTCCACACCAGCTGTCTCCACTTCTGACGGTCATGGGCAATGGACTGGGTTGTAGCAGAGTTGTAGCCCGTCCACTCTTTGATGTTGTCCGTCCATCTTTTGTGTTGTCTACCTCTCCTTCTCTTGCCTTGCACTACTCCCTGCAGGATGGTTTTGGAGAGACCACTGCCCCTTGTCACGTGACCATACCATCCAAGCTTTCTTTTTCTTACAGTTGTCAGCAAATCTTCGTAGTTGTTCAGATTTGCGTTGATGAGCGCGCGAACTTCTTCGTTTGTGACACGGTTTGAGTACGAGATGCCAAGCACTCTTCTGTAGCATCTCATTTGGATTTTTCTTTGGAGCTCAGCTGTCAAGGTCCATGACTCGCAAATATACAAAAAGATGGATAATACTAGTGTATGCAGCAGCTTCAGTTTGCAACGGAGACTAATGTGTCCGTCTTTCCAGATTGATTTCAGTTTTGCAAGTGCTGCTGCCGTTTGTGCTGCTCTTGCCAGGATTTCAGTCTTGGATCCTTTGTTGCTGAGTATAGCGCCAAGGTATTTGAACTGGTTTACGGTTTCCAGTTCTTGGCCGTTGGCTGTTTTCGTTGTTGATAATGGTTGTCCACTATTCGTCATCAGCTTCATTTTTTTCAGCATTGATCTCCATTCCATACCTTGTGGATGTTCTGTTGAGGCGGCTCACTAGATTAGAAAGTTCTGTTTGATTTCCGGCAAGTCCATCAATGTCATCGGCGAATCTGAGGTTTGTGATGGTTCGTCCACCAATGCTGACTGTGCCCACGTGATCATCAAGGGCATCTGACATGATTCGTTCACAGAGGATGTTGAAGAGTGTTGGCGACTACAGACAGTGTAAACCAATCCCCCACTGAACCCTGAACGAGAACTGCACTTGTGGCTTTAGATATAATATATATTTTATATAATATATGTTTAATATAATATATATTTGATATAACATATTGTTAATATGATATATATTTGATATAATATATATACAATATAGTATATATTCAATGTAATAAATACTTAATATCATATATATTTAATATTTAATATATTTTATTTAATATTTATTTTATACAATATATATTGAATATTACAGGTATTAATTATATGAAATATCATATATGTTTGATACATGTATATTTAATATATTTAATATAATTCATATTTGATATAATACATTGTTAATAATACATATATTTAATATAATATATATTTTATATCATATATATTCGATATAATATATATTATAATATATATTTAATATCATCTATATACAATGTAATATATATTTAATATAATATATTCGATATAATATATACTTAATATGATATATACTTAATATAATACATAATTAATATAATATATGTTTAATATCATATATAAACTATAATATATCCTTAATAATATATATATTTTATAAAATATATATTCGATAACATATATATTAAATATAATATATATTTGATATAATATTGATTAAATATAAGATATATTTGATATAATATATATTTAATATTGTATATCTTCAATATAATATATATTTAATATCATATATATATGATATCATATATATTGAATATCATATATATTTAATATCATATATATTGAATTTTATATATATTTAATATCATATATATTTTATATAATATATATTTAACATAATATTTAATTAGTATTATATATATTTAATATCATATATATTTAATACAATATATATTTAATATGATATATATATTGTATCATATAGATTTGATATAATATATATTTGTTATAATATATATCAAATATATCATATATTTGATATAATGTATATTAATATAATATATATTTGATACAATATATATTTGATATAATATATATTTAATATCATATACATTTTACATAATATATGTTTGATATAATATATATTTCATATAATATATATTGGATATAATATAATATATATTTGATATAATATGTATTTAATACAATATATATTTGATACAATATATAATTTATAACACGGCATTAAAATATGGTGTTTATGCTGTTTAGCTACGATATTAAAATATGGTGCTTCTGCGTTTTAGCCACGGCATTAAAATATGGTGCTTCTGCTGTTTGGCCACAACATTAAAATATGGTGTTTCTGCTGTTTAGCTACGACATTAAAATATGGTGCTACTGCTGTTATTCTCTGATATTGAAATATAGTGCTTTTGCTGTTTAGCCATGACATTAAAATATAGTGCTTCTGCATTAAAATATGGTGGTGCCGATGCTGTTCAGCTACTGCATTAAAATACGGTGCTTCTGTTGTTTACCTACAAAATTAAAATATCGTGCTTCTGCTGTTTAGCTGTTAAACCACAGCATTAGAATATGCGACTTCTGCTGTTATCTACGATATTAAAATATGGAGCTTCTGCTGTTTAGCCAGGGTATAAATATGGTGCTTCTGCTGATTAGATACTGCATTGAAATATGGTTCTTCTGTTGTTTACCTGCGGCATTAAAATATGGTGCTGCTGCTGTTTTGCCAGGGCATTAAAATATGGTGCTGCTGCTGTTTTGCCAGGGCATTAAAATATAGTGCTTCGGCTGTTTAGCTATAGAATTAAAATACGGTGCTTCTGCTGTTTAGCTATGGCATTAAAATATAGCGTTTCTGCTGTTTAGCTACGGCATTAAAATATGGTGCTGCTGCTGTTTTGCCAGGGCATTAAAATATAGTGCTTCGGCTGTTTAGCTATGGAATTAAAATACGGTGCTTCTGCTGTTTAGCTATGGCATTAAAATATAGCGTTTCTGCTGTTTAGCTACGGCATTAAAATATGGTGCTGCTGCTGTTTTGCCAGGGCATTAAAATATAGTGCTTCTGGTGTTTAGCCACAGCATAAAATGGGGGGCTGCTGCTGTTTAGCTACGTCATTAAAATATGCTGCTTCTGCTGGGAAAGTACGATATTAAAATATGGTGCTTCTGCTGTTAAGCCACGGCATTTAAATATGGTGCTTCTGCTGGGAAGGTACGATATTAAAACATAGAGCTTCTGCTGTAGAAGCCACGGCATTAAAATATGGTGCTTCTGCTGTTTAGCCATTACATTAAAATATCGTGCTTCTGTTGTTTAGCCACGGCATTAAAATATAGTGCTTCGGCCATTTACCTACATCATTAAAAAATGGTTATTCTGTTGTTTAGCTACGGCATTAAAATATGGTGCTTCTGCTGTTTATATGTATATTTAATATGATATATATTTAATATAATATGTATATTTAATATGATATATATTTAATATCATATAAATTAATAATCATATATATCAAACATAATATATATTCAGTGTGATATATATATTTAATATAATATGTATTTAAAATAATATATTTATTTAATATAATATATATTTAATATATTATATATATTTGATATGATCTATATTTAATATAATATATATATTTTTATAATATATGTGTGATATATATTATATTTGATATGATATATATTTAATATAATAAATATATATTTAATACATCTATATTGAATATAATATGTATTTAATATCATATATATATTTGATATGATATATATTTAATATTATATATATTTAATATAAATTTTTTTTAAATATAATATATGTTAAATATAACATATACTAAATATATATGATGATAAATACAATATAGATTTAACATAATATATATTCAATATTATCTATATTAAATATAATCTATATTTAATATAAAATATATTTATATCATATATATCAAATATAATATATATTCAATAAAATATATATGAGATATAATATGTATTTAATGTAATAAATATTTGCTATAATATATAATTTATAAACAATATATTTAATATAATATATATCATTAATATAATATATATTTAATACAATATATATTTAATATAATATATATATATTTAATATAATATGTATTTAAAATTACATATATATAGAATACAATATGTATTTAATATAATATATATATGATATAATATACATTAGATATAATACATACTAAATATGATATATAATTAATATAATATATGTTAAAATAATATGTATTTAATACAATGTATATATAATATGCTATATTAAATTTCATATATATTTAATATAATATATATGTAATATAATATATATTTAATATAATATATATTTTATATAATATATATTAAATATAATATATAATTAATATAATAAATATTTAATATAATATATATTTAATATAATATATATAAACTATAATATATATTTAAAAAATATAAATTTTGTATGATATATATATATTTAATATAATTTATATTTAATGTCATATATATATTTAATATCATGTCCTTTAATAGAATGTATATTAAATATGATATGTATTTATTATGATATATATTTAATTTAATATATATTAAATATAATATATATTTACTAAAATATATTAAATACAATATATATTTAATATAATATATATTTAATATAACATACATATTTAATATTATATATATTAAATATAATATATATCTTTGATATAATCTATATTGAATATAATATATATATATTTAATGTAATCTATATTTAATATAATATATATATTTAATATAATATATATTTAATATGTATTATATCTAACATCATATATATTGTATATATATATATATATATATATATATATATATATATATATATTAAATACGTCTATATTTAATATCATATATATTTAATACATTATATGTTAACTATAATATATATTTAATATAATATAAATTAAATATAATATTTATCGTTAATACAATATATATTTTAAATAACATATATTTAATATCATATATATTTTATACAATATATATTTAAGATAATGTATATTTAATATGATATGTATTAATTATAATATATATTTAACATAATATATATTTATATATCATATATATTTTTATTAATATATATTTAATATGATATATATATTTGATATAATTAATATTTAATATGATATGCATATGTAATATAATCTATATTTGACATAATATATTTAATACTACATATATGAAATATTATATATGTATAATATCATATATATTTAATATGATATAAATTTAATATAATATATTTTATATGATGTAACTATGTAATATAATCGATATTTAACATAAGATATATATATATATATAAAATAACATCAATATTTAACATGATATATGTTACATATCATATATATTTAATATAATATATATTTCATATGATATATATTTAATATGATATATATTTAATACAAAATATATTGTATACAATGCATATTTAATGTAATAAATATATTTAATATAATCTAATTTTAATATGATATAGATATATTTGATATAATATATATTTAATATGATATATATGAAATTGTTTAATATGATATTTCATTATATGATACAATTTAAATATAATATATATTTCATGTTATATATATTATATATAATATATATATTTGATATAATATATATTTAATGAAATATATATTAAATATAATGTATAATATATTAATACGATAGCGTGTGTGTTCGTGTGTCACGCTTTCGGCAAAAGCTCTGCGCATGCGTGCCGCACCTAAATTTTGAAAAACATTCAACTAGCCTGCGTTTAGGAATATTTATATCTGTTTCACTCTGGCGCAATGGTTGGCGAGGCAGAAGTTTTTACTTCAGTCCGACTGGTTTATGGTTCGATCCCAACCAACCTCTAAGATTTTTATTCTACATTTCGAGGGGAAGGGGAAGAAATAATACATTTTTATCACCTGGTTAAAAACTACTTTCTTGTGTTGCTTAAAACTTAAAACTATTTTTTGTTTTTATGTTGGCGTTTTTAATGGCATTGTCTATTTAATTACGTTGACTGCTTAAAAAGTAGGGTATCGGCCAGTATTATTTTGTTGGTTTTTTTTTTGAACGGATGGCATTTCAACCTTTTTTAGTAGATATGCGCAGTGTCCATCGTACACGAGTTACTATTTTAAACAATTATTTCACTCTTATCCAGAAGGGGGTGGTGGCTCATAATAAAGACAGCTTAACTTACTAACAAATAAAGGGTGTTTTGTTACATTAGGACCCGTATTGAAAACATCATTTCGTCTAATTTACACGGGTTCCGCTAGTGTATAATTAATATAATATATATTTAATATACTATGTATATGATACAATCTATACTTAATATAACATATATTTAATTTCATATATATTTAATATGATATATTTGTAATATTTTATATATGTGATATGATATATATTTAATATAATATATGTTAAATAGAATTTATAATTAATATAACATATATTAAATATAATACGTATTTAATACAACCTATATTTTATAAGATATATATTTAATATCATATATATTTAATATAATAAATATTTAATGTAATATATATGAAATATAATATGTATTTAATAGTATATATATCGAAAATAATACATATATAATATAATATATATTTAATATGATATGTATCTAATATAATATATATTTTATATATGTTATAATTCGTATAATATATATTTAATAGAATATATATATATATATGTAATATAATCTATATTATATATAATTTATATTTAATTTGATCTATATTTTATATCATATATATATTTAATATAATATTAAACTTAATATAATATATATTCAATAAGATATATATATATTTAATGTATATTAAATATAATACATATTTAATATAATACATATATTTGATATGATATACATTTTAAATTATATATATATTGAATATAATATACATTTAATATGACATCTATATTAAATACAAGGTATATTGAATATAACATATATATTTAATATAATATACATTAAATATGATACATATTTAATATAATATATATTTAAGATAATATTTGTATATTAAATACAATATATATTTAATATAATATATATTTAACATAATCTATATTTAATATGATATATATTAGTTATAATATATTTGATATAATATATCTTTAATATACAACATATTAAATATAATATATATTTAATATAATATATATTTGATATCATATATATTTAATATAATATATATTTAATATAACATATATTTCATATGATATATTATGGATGTAATATATATATATATTAAATATGATATATATTAAACATCATATAAATGACTAAATATATTTTAAACATAATATATATAACATATTTGACATAATATATATTACATATAATATATATGAAACATAATACATATATGAAATACATATTTTACATAATATATGTTTATTACAATATATATTTAATGTATATCATATTTCATACAATATATATTTAATATAATATATATATTTAATAAAATCTATATTCAATATAATTTATATTTCATATATGTATTGAATATCCTATATATATTTAACATAATATGTATTTAATATAATATACAAAAAATATACATAAAAATTATATATATTATAAATATTTAATATAATATATATTTAATATAATATATATTAAATATAATATATATATATATATATAATACAATATATATTTAATATAAAATATATTTTATATATAATATATATTTAATACAATTTATATTAAATATAATATATATATATTTAGTACGATATATATTTAATATAATATATATTTTATGTAATATATATATGTAATACAATATATATTTAATATAATATATATATTGATTATAATATATATTTAATCTAATATATATATATTGTATATAATCAATATTACCATAGTATATATATTTAACATAATCTATATTTTATATAATATATATTAAATATAATATATTTCATATAATGTATATTTAATATACAATATATTAAATATAATATATATTTAATATAATATATATTTAATAGAATATATATTTAATAGAATATATATTTTATATAATATATATTTACTATAATATATATTTCATATCATATAAATAAATTATCATATACATCAAACATGATGTATATTTAATATAAAATATATGTTTAATATGATATAGATTCAATATAATATATATTGAAAATAATATATATAATACATATTTAATATAACATATATTTAATGATATATATTTAATATCTATTATATTTTATATAATATATATTTAATATAACATATTAAATATAATCTATATTTAATATAATTTATATTTAATATCATATATATTTAATATTATATATATAAAATGTAATATATATTCAATATCATATATATTAAAAATAACAAAGTTATAATATAACATATATAATTCATATGTATCATTTTAAATATATAGTATGTTAAATATACATTATATTAAATATATATTATATTAAAGATTTATTATATTAAATATATATTACATGTAATATATAATTAATATAATCTATATTTTATTTTATATATATTTAATACAATCAATAGTTAATATGATATATATTTAATATCATATATATTTGATACAATATATATTTAATAGAATATACATTTAATATCATATACATTAATTATTATATCAATTTAATATAATATATATTAAATACAACATAAATTTTATATAATATATGTTGAAAATAATATATATATGATATGTACTTAATATAATATATTACATATTTTTAATATATATTATATTTCTATATGATATATATTTAATATAATATATATTTAATATAATGTATATTTCATATCATATATATTTAATATAATATATTTAGTTAATATATATATTTATACAATATATATTTAATAAAATATATATTCAATATAATATGTATTTAATATAACATATATTTAATAATATATATAAATGCACTATATATTTTATATTATATAAATTTGATATCATATCTATGTAATATCATATTTATATTTAATATATTCTATATTTAATATGATATATATATTCAATATAATGTATTCTTTATATGATATATATTTAATATCATATATATTTAATATAATATATACGTAATATCATATATATGTAATACAATATATAAATATATATAATGTAATCTATATTTAATATAACATTTATATGCATCATACTATATATTGAATATCATGTATATTTAATATAAAAGATATTTAATATTATTTATTCTGACATAATATATGTTTAATATCATATATATTCAATATGCTATATATTAAATATGATATATATTTAATATAATATATATTTAATATGATATTCGTTAAGTATAATATACATTTTATATGAGATATATTTAATATAATATATATTAAGTAATATATGTATTTAATATGATATATATCTTATATCATATATATATTGAATATAATATATATTTAATATAATATATATAAAATATAATAAATAATTAATATGATTTCTATTTTAATTTAATACAATCTATACTTAATGAAATATATGATATATATTTAATATAATATATATTAAATTTAATATATAATTAATCATATATATATATTGAAAATAACATATCTATAATATGATATATATTTAATATACTATATATTTAATATATATCACAATTAACATAATATATATATTTGATACAATATATGTATATTCAATATTATCTATATTTAATATAATCTATATTAAATAAAATATTTTAAACGCATATATATATATATATATTTAATATAATATATATTTGATATAATATATATTTAATAATATATATTTTTAATATAATAGATGTTTTATATGATATATGTTTTATATAATATATATATATATTAAATATAATATATATTTTATATAATATATATCAAATATAATATATATTTAATATAATATATATTTAATATGACATATATTTAATATAATATATATTAACTATCATATATATTTAACACAATATATGTAATATAATATATGTATTTGATATAATATATATTCAATATATACTGAAAATTATATATATATAACATAATACATATTTAAGATAATATATATTTAATATATATTTTAGTTAGTATGATATATATTTAATATAATATATATATTTTATTAAATCTGTATTACTACAATCTATATTTAATATAATGTATATTGAATATCATATATATATACGTATATATATTTAATATAATATATATTGTATATAATACTTATATAACATAAAAATATTTAATATAATATATATTTTATATAATATATATTCAATATATCATATATATATTTAATATAATATATATTTGATATAATATATATTTTATAGGATATAAATATTGAATATTATTTATATTTAATATCATATATATATTTAATATCATATACATTTAATATAATATATATTAAATATAATATATATTTAATATCATATATATTTAATATCACATATATTTAATATAATATATATTTTAAATATGTCATAAATTTTATATAATCTATATATTTAATATAATCTATATATAATATGATCTCTATATTTACTATAGTATATATTTAATATAATATATATAAAATTCATTATGATATATTTTAAATCTAATGCATTTAATATAATATATAGTAAATACAATATATATTTAATATAATATACATTTAATATAATATATATATATATATTTGTATAATCTACATATAATATAATATATGTCAAATATAACATATATTTAATATAATGTATATTTAAAATAATATGTATTTAACATCATATATATTTAAAATGATATAGATTAAATATAGAATATATTTAATATATTATATATGCAATATAATATATATTTAATATGATATATATTTCAAATAATATATATATTTAATATAATCGATATTTTATATAATATATATATATATATTTAATATAATATATATTTAATATAACATATATATTTATTATAATATATATTGAATATAATAGATATTAAATATAATATATATTGAAATTTATATATATATATATAATATATATTTAATATCATATATATTTAGTATGATATATATTTTATATTATATATATTTAATATCAGATACATTAATTATCATATTAAATTAATATAACATATATTTAATGTAATATATATATATATATATATATATATATATATATATATATATATATATATATATATATATATAATGTATATAAAATCATATATATTTAATATAATATATATTTGTATATTTTTAATCATGTCTATCTCATACAATATATATAAATAAAATATATATTTAATATAATATATATCTAATAATGTATATATATGTATATATATATATATATATATTTAAGATAATATATATTAAATATAATATATATATTTCATATAATCTATATTTAATATAATCTATATTTAATATAATATGTATATTTAACATAACATTTTTTTAACATGATACATATGAAATATAATATATATTGAATTAAATATATATTTAATATAATATATATTTAATATAATACATATGTAATATGATGTGTGTTATATCCTAAATTACATAGGACATACTAAATTAAGAATACGCCGAGTGGTTTGCGTTTAACAGGGATCCGGTAGGAAGTAGAGACGTTTACTCTTCGCTCACGTCCAGATATCACTGCCCGTCTTATATAGTACTTTCGTATATAGTCAATACCTCATTACTTCCCTTTATGTTATTTTCGTATTTATGCCAATCATGACCTTTACAACACCTTCCCCTGAAGCTGAAATCTTCTCGATTTTAGCTTTAGTACCGTTTCCTTTTAGGATCAGGGCTTAAACGCCTGATGCTTTTCCTTTTTCTGGTGCTCTTCCTTCTGGTCAGCGTTACCTGCGGTAAGGAATTCTGTCCACCCCGTATGGTATGTTCAGGGGATACATTCATGGTTTCAGGTATACATACTGGCTTTGGTATATCAAATGTATCACATAATGTTTCCATTGGGATTTCTTCTGTATTTTGCGAAATTCTGTGACGGATTTGATTTATGTGTCTTTTACAGACAAAACTTGGGCCTTGATATAAACCATGTTCCCAATTCTTTTCATAATGAAACCGTTCACCCAATGATTTTTTCCATTCTAAAATTTTTAAAATACGCTTTGTCCCCTGAGGAATAGCACTTTACTTGCAAGTTTTCTCCTTTAGAACTTTTCTTCTTCTCAGGTATAAGTCTATCGAAGATAGATCTAATTTTTCTAGCAAACATCAGTTCTGCAGGGGATGAATTAACATTATTATTTGGGTTCGGGGTTACCCTGTAGTAGGCTAGAAATGTTTGTATAGTTTGCTCATCTGTGTCCATATTCAGGTTTTTCTTTATTGCCCGTTTAAATGTGTCCACAAATTTTTCTGCCAACCCATTCGACTTAGGATGGTAAACAGGTGTCGTGATATGTTGAATATTCAGCGATTTGCAGAATTCTTTAAATTCGTGACCTGTAAATGCTGTACCATTCTCACTTACTATGGTTTTTTGTACACCAAAACGGCTAAAGATTTCGTTAAGTGCATTTACAGTGTTCCTTGCAGTTGGATGTCTGGTTTTAAATATCTCTGGCTATTTAGAGAAAGAATCTACTACAATTAAGTAGAAAAAACCATTTAGAGGTCCGGCATAATCAATATGTAGACGTGACCAGGGTAGGTCCGTTTTCGCCCATGGGGTCGTTTTTACTGGCGGATCTCGGGCTGCTAACTGACATCTTTTGCATGCTTTGACACAGTTTTCTACTTCTTTGTCCATACCAGGCCAATATACGTATCCTCTAATTAAGGATTTCATTCTTGAAATGCCAGGGTGTACCTGTATGGAATTCCATTAATATTTTCCTTCGTAATGCCTGTGGAATTACAATTCTATCAGCATACATAAGTACACCTTCACAAATTTAAAAAAATGTAGTTTGTTCTACTTTGTTACTTTTTTCCCTCAGTCTTAATTGAGTTTTCATTTTCTTTATGAAAATGTCTTTTTCAGCTTCTCTTTTAATCTCTTCAAGGGTTATTGGAAGTTCACGTATCATATTACACATTGAACTTGTACATTCGCTTTCATCTTTAAGAGCAGCAATTACTGTCTCTTCGAAACTTTCGTTTCTTTTTGGAATCAACCTTGATAGTGCATCCGCGTGTCCTAACTTTTTCGATGACACATGCTCCATCTTAAACTGATAATTTAAGAGAGTTACAGCCCATCGCTGTAGTCGATTTGCGGTATGCTTAGGAATGCCTTTCTTTGATCCAAATATCGTAATCAAGGGTTTATGGTCTGTTTGCAATGTGAAGATCCGTCCATGGAGAAATCGATTATACTTTTTGACTCCAAATATTATCGACAGAGTCTCCTTTTCAATCTGGCTATAGTTTTTCTCAGCTGCAACCAAAGTTCTTGATGCATGAGCGATTGCTTTTGTTGTTCCATCCTCATACTTATGGAGTAATGCAGCACCAACGCCGTAATCACTGGCGTCCGTTGCTAGTACTAACTCCTTGTCTGGATCAAAATGTGCTAATGCCAAGTCTGATAGTAGACATTTCTTAATTTTTTGGAAGTCAGATTCACATTCCTTATTCCAACTCCATTTACTACCCTTTTTTAGTAACTCGTTAAGAGGAGCTCTCAAATTATGCACATTAGGTATGTATATCGCGTAATATTGAACCAATCCCAAAAATGATTGTAGCTTCGGCACTGAGTCTGGAGCAGGCATCTTTTCAATTGCTTCGGCCCGTTGTGGATCTGGTGTTCGACCCTCTTTGTCGATTATTTGACCAAGGTATCTGATCCTTTCCATAAAGAAATCGCATTTCTCCGGGCTCAATCTGAAACCAAACTCCTCTATTCTCTTAAATACTTCTCTGACGTGCTTCTTGTGTTCATGCAAATTTCTGCTCTTTATCAGGATATCGTCAAGGTATGCCATTGAAAATTCCAATCCTGCGACGTTCGTATCCATAACCTGTTGAAACAGAGCAGGGGCGACCTTTAATCCGAACGGAAGTCGTTTTAGTTTAAAAATACCCTTATGCGTGTTAATGCACAGGTACTTTGAACATTCGTCATTGACTTTGATTTGCAAGTATGCATCCGAGAGATCTATTTTGGAAAAAATTTTTCCTCCGTTTAGTTTTGAGAATAGATCTTCTGCCGACGGAAGGGGGTAATTGTGGTCCTGCAAACAGTCATTAAGGCCCGTCGAAAAGTCAGCGCAGACTCTTATTTTGTTATTCTTTTTCTTCACATATACCGTCGGACTTGCCCAATCCGTGTGGTCAACCTTTTCAATGACGTCTAATTGTTGAAGTCTCTCCAACTCCTTCTCTATTGCGTCCATCGATGAAAAAGGTACATTTCTTTTAGGTTTGAACACTGGGGTGGCATTTTTCTTCACCTCAAATTTTGCTTCTGTTTTCACACAGTATCCAAGTTTTTCGGCAAAAACTTTTGGGAATTCTGCATTTAAATCGTCCATGAAGCCTTCTATTTGGTTTGATTTCTCTGTGGTCAACCTATTACAAAAAGAATTAACCGGTCGTTCCCATAAGTTGAACAGGACAATCCAATCCACTCCAAATAGACTTGTGTTCCTTCCTGGTACTACGTACACTTTGGACTTGTGTGTTTGACCACCAAATGACACATTGCACCTCAGTTCTCCTTTGAATTCCAACCTTTTGCCGCACACACTCTTCGCCATCTTGCTGGTTTCTCTTAGTTCAGGTCGACCGATCCATCTCCAGATATCTTCATCTATGATGCTAATGTCCGCACCACTATCCAGGAGTAATGTTACAGGATGTCCATTTATCTTTACATCGACATATTTACGCCTTTCGCAGCTTTTCTCTTTCCTTGTGTGAAGCGTATTAACTTTGTCGGTCCTTCGTTTTTTCTTCTGGTTACAATATGTTCCCTTGTGGCCTTTGAATCCACATTCGTAACATATCCTATTCCTGAACCAGCAGATCTTTTTGGTGTGTCTTGTACTTCCGCAGCATTCACAACTTTGGTCCTTGTACATTCTGGGAGTCTTTTGTTCCTGAGTCTTGTATGTTATAGAGGTCCTTTGTCTTTTTACATGTTGTATCTTGTAAACGCTTTTTTCTTCAATGCGGGTGTTGTCTCTTTTGATATTAATGAGACGTTGACACTCCTCGGTTACTTTTTGTAAAGTTACATTCGGGTCCGACTCCATAATTGTCAGGATCTGGGATCTGACATCTTTGTCCCTTGGTGCTGTGAGTCCTTGTACAAAGATTAAACATTTAAATAAATCTGCCGAAATTTCATTTAATTTAAATGATTCACATAAGCAATTTACCGTACATGCATATTCTAAATAGTCTTCGGATTCCGACTTCTGTAAATTTAAACATTTATATCTAGAATGAAAAAGGCTGTCTCTTTTATCAAATATTCTAGATAAAGTATTAATTGTCTCTTCAAAATTCACTTCCTCCGGTTTTTTGGGTAAAATTAAATTAGCATACTTGCTGTTTTCGTCCGTCCCCAGTTTTTGTAGTAACAGTGTAACTTTTTCTTCGTTGGTCCAGTCCGAACATATTTTTGTAAAAACTGTTTCGTACCTTCTATAGTATGCTGGAAATGTAACGCCAGTATCGGGAGAGTAGTGAAATTCTGACAAAGAATTTGAAATACCCTCTGCAGAAAAATTAGTTTTCTTCCTATCTGTCGACATTTGAATTAATTTTTCAAAATTCTTTTGTTGCGTTAATATTTGGCGTTGAAGTATTTTTGTTTGCTCCTGTTGTGCCTCTAAAGTTTTTTGTGTCAATTCTTGCTGCTGCAGTAGCTGTTGTTGTTGCTGCTGTATACTTAGAGTTAACGCCTTCGTCAACTCAGCCAATTGCTCCATTTTAGCTTAATTACAGTACAAAATATCTTACCAAAGTTTACACAATTTAGCAACAGTCTTTTACCAGATAAACTTTTTCACAAAATAATTTAAGACAATAAAACGTTTCCAAAATTCGCACAACAAATAGTTTCAATTACTTTAGACAAAGCAATGAACAATTAGTTTTCACAAAAATACGGCTGCACTTGGGGGAGAGAAAACAATATATAACAATAATTTCTGAATTGTTTAAAGAAAAAAATCGTAAGCGTACTTTTTTCTTTCGAAATTCGTAATCTCACGGTGCAGGTTTCGAATTCAGCTTGTGCTTCCCAAATATTTTTTCAACATACAGATAAAGTTCACTTTACCTTAAAATTGTTTCGAGTACAATTTTCTTTACTTTCCCGTTAGTTCTTACCGAAGAAATCCGTACTTTTTACTACTTTAGGTAGTAAAATTCTCTTTTATTTGACGCACGTGTCGACGTTTTTTTTTTCTTGCTGTCCTTGCAATTTTTCTTAAAAAAAAAAATCCTTGAATAGTACGGTAATTTATCTCTGTTAAGAGAAAAAAAAATATCCTCGTTCGACACTGTTATATCCTAAATTACATAGGACATACTAAATTAAGAATACGCCGAGTGGTTTGCGTTTAACAGGGATCCGGTAGGAAGTAGAGACGTTTACTCTTCGCTCACGTCCAGATATCACTGCCCGTCTTATATATGTACTTTCGTATATAGTCAATACCTCATTACTTCCCTTTATGTTAGTTTCGTATTTATGCCAATCATGACCTTTACAACAATGTGTATTGAATATAATACATATTTCAAATAATATATATTTAATATAATATATATTTAATATAACATATATTTAATATAACATATATTATATATGATATAAATTAATTATAACATATATTTCATATATTATATATTTTATTTAATATATATTTGATATAATATGTATTTAATACAATGAATATTTAATATAATATATATTTAATATCGTATATATTTGATATAATATATACTTTATATAATAATTATAATATATTTTAAATAATATATATATTTAATATAATATATTTTTACTATGATATATATATTTGATATAATATATATTTAATATAGTATATATTCAATGTAATACATATTTAATATCATATATATTTGATATCATATATATTGAATATAATATATATTTAAAATAATATATATCAAATATTATATATATTTAATATGATATATATTTAATATACAAGATATTTCATCAAATATATATTTAATACAATATATGTTAAATATTATATATATCAAATTTAAATTATATTTAATATCATATATATTTGATTTATGTATATTTAATATAATTAATATTTGATATAATATATTTTTAATAATACATATATTTGATATAATATATATTTAAAATCATATATATTGAAATAATATATATTATAATATATATTTAATATCATCTATATATAATATAATATATATTTAATATCATCTTTACTTGATATATTGTATATTTGATATAATATATTAGTAATATCATATATTCAATACAATATATATTTGATATAATATATACTTAATATAATATATAATTAATATAATATATATTTAATAACATATATATTTACTATAATATATATTTAATGAAATATATGTTTAATATAATATATATTTCATATAATGTATATTTAATATAATACATATTTGATATAATATATATTTAATATAATATATTTGATATAATATATATTTAATATTGTGTATATTCAATGTAATATATATTTAATATCATATATATTTGATTTCATATATATTGAATATCATATATATTTTATATCATATATATTGTATGTTATAGCATATATATTTGATATAATATATATTTAATATCATATATATTTTATATAATATATATTTGATATAATATATATTTGATATAATATATATGTAATACTATATACATTTAATATAATATATAGTTAATATCATATATATTTAATATCATATATGTTTGTGAATAATATATATTTATTATAATACATATTTAATATTATATATATTTAATGTTATATGTATTTAATATCATATATATTTAATATAATATATATTAAATATAATATATATTTTGTATCATATATATTTTATATAATATATATTTATTATCATATATATTTAATATCATATATATTTGATATATTGTATATTTGATATAATATATATTTGATATTATATATATTTGATATAATGTATATTTGATATAATATATATTTAATATCATATACATTTTATATAATATATGTTTGATATAAAATATATTTAATATCATATATATTTAATATAATATATATTTGAAATAATATATATTTAATATAATATATATTTGGTATGATATATAATTTATTACATATATTTTTGTATCATATATATTTAGTATTTTATATATTTAATATCATATGTATTTAATATAAGGTATATTAAATATAATATATATTTTGTATTATATATATTTGATATGATATATATTTATCATAATATATATTTATTATAAAATATATTTGATATAATATATATTTAAACCGATACAGTAAACGGGTCAGACACCAATCTGGGTTTCATAGTATAAATTAGTTATCATCATCATCATTATAAGGCCGGAAGTTACAGCTTTTTTATGATGAGGATAATTAGCATCCCGTTGTTTTTTTTAAATTTTGATGAATTCGGAAATGGGTTTTCACATGAAACATGAGGTGTTATTCTAACCGTTTTCTTGGACGTTTTTAAATAAATATGTTGAACTCTTATCCTGGTAATCAATCACTTTGGAAAAAACAAAAACAAAAAAAAACCATCATCTTCAATCAATGCCTGTACATCAAAAGGATCTGCTCAGATTCCGTCGAATATGACACAAAGTTAGGAATTTTAGCTCACCACTTCCTTTGTAGAAATGATTAAACAATCGATAAGAAAAGTATCAATGACAGCACCTCATAACATGTAAAACCAACAAACCCTACAAACCTAACCCTAACTCAAATAGTATTTTACTTCAACCACCATACTAACAAGCTATGCAACATCCTCAAAAAGATATTCCAGCAGCTAAAACATGCTTCCACCATCAACACGATGTACAACAAACTCCCCATTAGTGCAAAACGACAGCCTCCAAACCTATATTCTCTACTAACATCCATCAAAACACACCACACTCTTGCACCTCAAGACGACAAAACATGCAAGAAATCTGGATACAAAATATGCCGACACATTATCACTAACGACACATTCACACCTCCAGACACCAACATCTAACTTATCTCTTACCTGAGATAGTTCCAATGTTGTTTACCTAATATTCTGCACCAGATACACAATAGGCCTTTTAGCTAAGATCAAAGTGTAGTATCTGTTCCGATGGATACTACACCCCATAGACTGGTATTGTCTTGGCCTTCGGGGCTTGATTTACGCCGGTGTATGGGTCTGTCCTGTGCAGTTCTAGGAGGTCCACCCTCCCAGGCTTCGCCTCCCCTCTTTGGGGAGGAGTAAGTTTATTGCTTACTGCCTGAGGCGCCCCTACCGGGGAATGCCGACGGGGCTGCCCAGGCAATTTTTGATGGTCAGAGTGCTCACCTCTCAGGCGCTGGCTTTTCAACCCCCACTTTCCGACACGACCTTGGGTCACATCTTACTTGTAGGAGTAGGATAAAACTGGCCTTGTGCCTAACTCCTGGAGAGGAGTAAATAATACTATGTTGGTGAAACAGGCCCTGAGTTCGGCCTACGTTTTAAGTAACAAACAAATCATTACAGACAAATACACAATAGCCATGCATTATAATCTCCCAAACAATGCCATAAAATGCATCCTCATAGCCTCCAATTTTAAGACACAACAACACAGACGAAAATACAAAACTAAACTCATTCTGACTCAACATCCACATCTCAGAACTGAATAAAAATTTGGGACCACTCAATGAATATTCATTCCACGAACGTACAAACTGACCAACAACATTTTCCTACAGGGGAGATGATATGTGTGCAGGAGGAAAATAACTTATCTTTATCTCATCAGCATATTTTCTAATTTTTTCATATTTTCACTTCTTTTCTATGCAATAAATATTGTATTTTATCATTCTGTTCATAGAAATTTATCATCCACTTAATTATACCGTATTTAATTCGAGTTAATTTCGCTTAATTCTTCATATAACTTGTAAAAGGTTCTTCTCTTAACTGATACTCTTTATCAGTGCAAACACAAATTCCCAATTCTGCTAGCCTCCCCACAACAAATCAATGCTGGCTCAAAATGTTACATCAAAAATCAAATTCTCTTTATTTTATTTTCCCGTCTCCCCTCCCTCCACCTGAACAGAGCAACATTTTATGGTTCTCCATCCACTTTAGTATTGGAAAATGTCTATGATGCCCCCCCCCTGTTATTTTTGTGAGAATGCAAGTAGAGATCAGAGATATGTGGATGGGTACACACTAGCATCTTTTCATCCCATTGGCTCTACCATTTCTTTGCCATTACCACCAACTGCACACATACACACACACATCTCTCATTAGACTGAATGTCGCAGGAAGCAACCAGAAATTCTGTTTTTTTAAAATACATTTTGTATTCCTATACATCAACAATGTGCAGTTGAATTAAAATTATGATAAGGAAAAAAAAACAACTATATTTTATGAATATTACCAAAGCGAACAGAATCTATTTTTGTTACATTATATTTTTCAATTTTACTTTTAAACCGGGCACTCTTGAGAGGAAGTTAAACTCTATTTCCTGTTAACCGAACCCCCTTCCTTTATTTAACTCTTATCCGAGAAGTAAAAGTGCACGTCACCTTTGCTGGTTAATTCAAAAACCCCGCCAAACGCCTATGTCAAACCTCCCACTCAATCGGCGCTTCAATATATACAAAGAGAGAGTAAGTAAGAGAGACAGTCAGCAAGTGAACGGCAGTCGGAGATCATTGCTGTACATTCTGTGGCAGTGAGCCTGGGTCTGTCAGCTGCAACTGATGAAACGGAAGAAGAAACAGAAGAAGCAGACAGTGATGAGGACAGGCAATCGCCCCTTTTGACTGCGTGGTCCAGAGATTTCCTCTATGTTGATATGAAGCTGAATGAATCCTAAAACACTTTCGAGATGAACACTCCATACCATCAAAATCTGTCGCTGTCAAGAACATTTTCCTTCTCACCAAGAAATACGATTTGGATATCCTATGTAAGGATTATGTCGCACCAACCAAGACTCATAACTCCAACCCCCACCTGTGTGTCTGGTTTCTGTTGAACCTATACTTTGGTACCTAGCTTTGACTTTTGCATCCAAAGATTATTGTGAATTTTGGATAATTGAACTTTCCCAGTCCCTTGGGGAGTGCAAAGTGTAATTCCTGGACTGTTGAACTGTTCAACTCTCACAGGGAGTCTTGTGCCATCTCGTTAATGTAAGTTATAATCAATTTTCTCTCTTTAAACTGTCTGGACATGATTTTGTTCATAGATTTTGCTCGTCGCTAGACAACTGTAAGTATTGTCCCATTCCCCTAAAATATTACTGTGTTCTCTTTGTTGTTTTGCTTCATGTATGCTTACCCCTTTTTCTTACCTTCCTGCAAATAAATATTTGTTTTAAATTTAACTTGGTGTTCATTGTTATTTCTTATTTTTATGTGATGTGATCCCGACAAAGGTCGTGCATGACAATATATATATATATAATAATTATTATTCAGAAAATATTCAAGATTTCATCCCAAAACACTTTATTATTAGACAATTATTTCTGCCCATTCCGAAAATATATATTTTCATGATATACAAAATATTTACGAAAGACTTCATCAGTTACATTCGCCACAATCGTATTCATTTAATTTATATATCCCTTTTTTCCTTTTCTGTTTCTGTGTTGCAGAAAATCACCATACTTGCAAGTACTTTCGACTCGGCACATAATGATATTGGTACAAATTAAAAATGGTGAATTTATTTTGAAAGTTCAATTAAAAAACGTTTTGAAACATTTTCAGATTCCCTTCTCAGAACCTGGTTGATGGTAGGTTTATGGATAGTGTTTTTGATTTCAGTTTGAAACAGCAACGATGGAAGTGTTTTGTCTTTCTGTTATTGTTTTTTTCTTTTTACCTGTAATAATTTGATATATATTAAGAAAAAAATGCTGACGTTTTTTTGCTTGACTTTTATTTGCTTCACTTTTATAAAAGGCACTGATGAAGTGACATATTGGAATTAAAACAATAAAATTACTAATCGTCTTAGAAATGATCGTACTCCTAATCATTGTTGATCTTTAATTCTTGGAACTGAAATAAATAATATTATAAATGTATTTGTCTCAACTCACTCTACAATAGCCCTGCTTGATATGAAGGTTCAACCATTGAGCTGATTTTAATGCCTGAAGTATTAAAGTATTTAATTTTATATCAGCTGCTTTTTTCTATTACTCATTTATATTCTACTCAAGTCTATACTTTTGACTTTAATTTTATTTATATATATCCACAAACAGACTGTTTCGCTGTATCACAGCTCTTCAGTGTGGTTAAATATATGGTACATGTATTATATTAGTTTCTATAGATGTAAATCCGTTGAAACTCCAGTGTTTATAAAAAGTGTTCAATAACAAGTAGAGCTGTTCTTTAGTATAAATTTTTATTTATACAAACATTATTGGTTACATATGTGCATACATGTTTCATGTTTCAGTTGTACTCTCCCATAGAGAGTCAACTTCTTCAGACCAAAACGAGGAATTTTATACTATATATATAGTAAGTTGAGATAGATAAAATTAGAACATGGTTTACATCAGTTCCAAGAATTCAAACACAATGATTACTTGGCATACGATCGTTTCCAAGATAGATAGATAGATAGAAATTGAAACAGACACAAATAGAACATTGTTGTTATCAGTTCCAATAATTCAAACACAACGATTATTTGGCATACGATCGTTTCCAAAACAATTTGAAATTTTTTAAATCGTGTATTATACTTTTAATGACTCCAAACAGTCACTTCATCAGCGTCGTTTACAATCTCACATAAATACGTCATCTAAAAGACAACATTAGATTTCAGTATTATTTTAAAAAAACATATATCCAGTAAGTATATGAGACATAACCTCTTATTAAATTTGGTAAGTAACTTATCTCTCCAATCTCACCCATTTCGCTTCCGACTTTGGTCTTCAAGCTGGCTTTGACACATAAGCACAACACATACAAACGATAGCAGATATAGGCTGACATGAACATTTCTGGCTTAGGAGAGAAAACAATTTGGCTCTGTAGAGACGAAGGGTGAAAACCATAAACTGTCAATGTAAGTCATATGCAATAATATTTTATATATATGATTCGAACTGTTAAACAATCCGACAAATAAATAACACTTACACAAGTTCGTTAAAATAACTGATTTTATTCTTGTTTCAGTTTCAAGTTCGGTAAGAATATAATAAAGTCATTAAGTCAGTGTACAATGAAGTGATGAAAAAAAAAACAATATTTTAATTTTTGTCTCACTTAAATAAGAACAGATACAGAGTTAAAAACACACAATGTAAATTTATCCAAAATATCAACAACAGTCAAAATCAATTAATGTGTACATACACATTACTTATATCTGCTGCCTAAACATATCCTACAGAGTTTTCCTGACATTCCTCGTTAGGTTAAATCGGGAAGTAACTGTGTTTATTTATATGAAAAAAATTAAAAATTATTTATAAAAATTTTAAACTGAAGCTTTTCCGGTTACTCGAAAATCTAGAAAAGACAAAGTGGATACGTCATTGATAAGTTCGGCAGCACAAAACTAATGCTATGACATAATCCATATGTAAATATCTTAATAAATAAATAAATAAATATATATATTTATTGTCTCTTACCCTGGTCAATTGTTCTCCCCAATATATATATATATATATATATATATATATATATATATATATATATATATATATATATATATATATATATATATGAGTATATGAAAGGATAAAAATAATCCGACGGTATGAAATTAAAAATGGAAAAGCGGAAGACCTTTTCGCTCAACGTTTCGCCCAAATTTCACGTGGGCTTTGTCAAGAGCGGACGAAGAATACAAAAATGACAAAAGACGTCTTTTGTCATTTTTGTATTCTTCGTCCGCTCTTGACAAAGCCCACGTGAAATTTGGGCGAAACGTTGAGCGAAAAGGTCTTCCGCTTTTCCATTTTTAATTTCATATATATATATATATATATATATATATATATATATACATGTATTTAAAAAAATTATTTCCTCTCGTTTTTACACTTTTTCAATTTCATTCCACCCCAAAAAAATGTCACAAACGTCTGTATTCCTTGCTGTAATAACATTTTGTACCACTAAAAATGTATTTATATATATATATATATATATATATATATATATATATATATATATAAATATAAATATATATATATATAGCATAATATAAAATGAAGTAATAAAATAAGGTGCAAGTCAGATTTTATTAGAATTCAATGTTCAGGCAAAGTACCTTAAAGTCCTTAACTTTTTCGTCTTTGGACTACCACTCACCACCTGGATCACTTTTCAATCAACATCTTGAATATGTTTTAAATTGTATGACTTGGATGAACTGTATAGCTTTAACTAAAAAGTATGTTTTGGGCTGATATTTGATGTTTTATATACTTTTATGTATTTTTATATATATTTTTATATATTTTCAAAGTTTAATTTTATTATCTGCAGTAATGTCATTGCGGTAATGGTTCTCTGAGGAGAAGAATTTTCTTTGAAAACTCATGAGTTAAGGACTTTAAGATACTTTGCATGAACATTGAATTCTAATAAAATTTGATTCGCACCTTATTTTATTACTTCATTTTTTATTATGCTATTAATACTCTATCCAGTATATTGGGCTTTAGTTTTATCCGGATGTTTCACTAATTAAAGATATTAGTTGCCTCTTATATCTTTTGTTGGATTAACTTTACATATATATATATATATATATATATATATATATATATATATATATATATATATATATATATATATATAAATATTGAGGGAGAGCATATTTGATTATTTAATAAAGCAACTACATCTGACCAAAAGCCAAATATATATTTTCATGATGTATATACATATTCTTAAGTTGGTTTATTCCAAGTTTATTTCATGTACCAACCGTCAACAACAATAATTGTGCTAATCCCAGACCCAAAGTGTTGACATGCATTCATCAAGTCAAGTTTGGGACATTATTTTGATTATGGAAACATTCAAGGATCAAACGTCTTAGATTCATATTCCCTCGAATTACTTTGTGTGTAGCATTGATTACAGGGTAAAAATCCTCATAATACGAAAAATTGATAGAAAGTCGCCATCGCCAAGATCATTTTCCAAAATGAATGAGGGCTATTTGATCTGCATATCTTGTCCAAGATTGAGACATTAGTTGATGTTACATAGAATATCTGTAGAAATTTGGTCAAATAGTTTTATTAAATTAACAAATAAAGCCTTAATGTACAATGTGCGTTCTTATATATATATATATATTTTTTTTTTCTTTCTTTTCAATATCATTTCTTAATTGATCGATTGGATATGCCATACCTAAAGTTTTGTGAATCAGATGCAACTGATGACTAGATGCAACGCTTTTGACTGTGTCCAGCAGATTTTCAGTTGCGTCTGATTCACGAAACCCGGGGTATGGCATATCCAATCATTCCATAAATGTATAATATTGAAATAAACAAATATTACATGCTCTTATTCACTCAATTGAAAATTAAAACATAGAACAGACACATGTTTTAATTTTACGTGTTTGTTTGGAGACAATATATATATATACATATATATATATATGATCATTTTTATTTATACATACATGTACATAATCTACAACACTGGCATGTCTGCGACATGTAGATGTACATATAAACTAATAATATATATAAAATTCTTTGGATTTTTATCCCGTGGATGTTTACCTTACCTGGATTACTATATATATATATATATATATATATATATATATATATATATATATATATATATACAAATACATACAGTAGATTGGTTTATAAATTAATCTCTCTCTCTCTCATATATATATATATATATATATATATATATATATATATATATTCCGAGTTACTACTAAGTAATACATTAGGGTATATATCAAATCTGATATTGCACGATACTAAAATAGTTATTAGTAGAGCTGGTACATTTATATATATATATATATATATATATATATATATATATATATATACAAACGCACAGATATGTTTACATTTGAATCACCTCACCCATCATTTTGAGCAATAATTTATACGTACTTCTACAGTGCAGACAATCATTTATGAATAAGACAACAGAAAAAAAGTCTGAGAGTTTCAGATTAAGAAGAACCTTACAACAGTTTTGAAATGGCAACAAAGAAGTTTTGAAATGGCAACAAAAAAGACGAAGTAGACCAAAAAATTTAGAATTACTTTTTGTAAAACAAAAAAACAATTGAAATCTAAATGCAGTCAGAAAAGAAACTGATAGCTCTGAACTATCTTTGCGAGTATAAAAGATATTAAAAAATGTTGTACATTATATACACACATGTAAAGAAGTCTGTATATATAATATATATATATATGATACCCCCCCCCCCCCCCCCCCGACGCCAAATTTATTCCACTTAAAGGACTCTCCTGTTTTTGGTAGTCATTCGAGACAAAACGACCGACTGAAAAGGTCCCCTCAATCCGATGGAGAAATAAGCACTTTCTTTTATTTCCTATTTTATTCTTTATTCTTTATTTTTTCCATATTCTAGTACTCACCTTTATTTCAATGTCTTATATGAATGTACTTAATTTTGTTTTACTTAAATGTGTTTAATTATTTATATATACTGTCTTATGTCCTGTCTATTGATTTCCCACTGTAGAAATTCTTTAAATCCCATGCTGACTTGTAGTTTTTTGACTCTTTTTCTCATTTCTCTTATTTATACTTACTTGCGAGAGGGAAACCTATCTTCAACTTTCTGTTTCCTCTTTAGTATACAATGAACTTAATCTACATATATACATATTTATATATATATATATATATGTGGGAGTCTTTTTCTTTTTTTTTTTTAACCTGCGGGGGATAGGAAATACCCGACTAGTACACGGGCGCAGGCTATCTTTACCCCTCTCGGAGTGTTGGACCCGTAAGACCTTGTAAGGCTATCCATCTAAGAGAAGGAAATCTCTGACAAAAAAAACCTTGCTACCAGCTACTTACGCCGTGACAGTAAACCGTTGAGGCCTCCTTAGTCCTGATCGACAACCTTCCTAGAGTTGGAATTTTGAACAAATATCCGGTTTGCAAACCTACAATTGCTTAAGGAGTAGATAGGTCCTGCCTATCGCCGGCCCTTGCACTCCTTCTTTGTTTATTAGTCAGGCACTGAGGTAACAGCACTGGGACGCCTCTAAACACTCAGTGCCTAGCCTTGTTTCCTTACTAGGACAATGAACGCCTTTCTCTCTATTTGGGCAACTTGGGGAAAATCTTTTTCATCACTAAGTCTTACATGACCAGTCTGGGTCTCTCTTGTTCCGACAGGTTGAGGGTACAGGTTAGACAGCTTGTCTGGCTGCTGTTTCCGACTGACAGGACAGGAGCCCAAACTTTTGGGTAGCACTAAGAACGGCTGCTCCATCATCAGTTGCATAATACCGTGGGTAGTTGTATGTGCCATGTCGCGCATGGAAAGGGCCCCTGCAATTATCTCCGGTGGGCTTTCCCGAGGCCACAACCCCCATGGACCAGGTTGTGACTAATAGACTGTTTTTTTTAGGTAGTAATCTGCTGTTCATTATTCGATTATATAATCACGTTGACACATCACTTCCTGTAAGATCACCAAAGTGAAACGACGTTAAATCTGGTCAGTACTTAATTGGTGACCATTTGGGAATATCAGATGCTCTATGTAAAATCTCTTTGGAACTCTGTCGACAGATGGTGCAACTTATCCGTTCAAGTATAACTGTTACAATAAAACAAACCTGATAGAAAAGCCAATGCAAAACCCGCTTCAGCAGTATAAACGCAAAAGAAATTATATACATATATATATATATATATATATATATATATATATATATATATATATATATATATATACAACATTAATTTTAAGTAAATAATATTAAATTATTTTTACCTACATACGCCAACGTTTCAAGCTTTCGCTCTCATCAATTTAGGGAATGATAATCTCAGACGGTCGAACCCGGTTACAGAATCCCCCTAGACTCTGCAAGCAAGCGTCATAACCAAACGACCACGAGACATTACCACGTCAAGTAAGGGAATTTATGTTCTATTAATGTGAAGGAGGCACATATGTAGAAAGACGGTCTGGAGAGTGTTCGACGAACGTTGTCGGAACATGCCATATAGCTACATGACAGTCTATTTTTAACTTCCCCGAACAGGGCTCAACTTTAATCTCTTAAAGGGGATTATAACAATATTAATTTTAAGTAAATAATATTAAATTATTTTTACCTACATACACCAGCTTTTGACGATTCTGGTTTAATTAAACATTATATATATATATATATATATATATATATATATATATATATATATATATATATATATATATATATGCGATTTTATGAAGGCTTACCAAAGCATTCCTTTCAGGACACCAATGATCACCATTAAAGATTTTTTCTTACAAATATTATTTATTCATTATATATATATATATATATATATATATATATATATATATATATATATATATATATATATATATAAATAAATTTAAACAAATAAGTAGAAGTTTGCTATCCATGTAATTAAACATTAAACCAGAATCGTCAAAAAAACTGATGGATCTGTTTTGATGAATCCTGGATAATAAACTTCTGTTTATTCAACTGAAGTTTTATTGGCTATGATTAGTTTTATATGTTTAAGTACTTTTCCCTTTTTTGATATTTCTTATTTTTTAAGCTAATAATTTTTTTTATGGAAGCCACTTGATGTAAGGAGCTAACAAGAACGAAAGATGATTATCACAAAGACAGGAGATACCTATTGGCCTTAGTCTTGAAAAGACCAAAGTTATAGGTAGGAGGAAAACAGTCAGCAGGAAGAGAGTTCCACAAGTCTGCAGTTCTTGGAAAGAAGCTACTGTATTACATGAATTGTTGTCTAAAAATCTATTTTATGGCATATATATATATATATATATATTAAATACACATATAGCGAGAAAAGGTTACGTGAATAGATGCATGCATAATTATGCACTATCTTAGGAAGTAAAATATATATATATATATATATATATATATATATATATATATATATATATATATATATATATATATATATAAACGAAGAATATACTGTATTCGGCTGGTTAGAACATACATAAAAATGTGATTATTTTTTGTCGTTATTTTTTACTTTTGTGATCAAATATACATTATTATACAAAGATTTATAATTTGAAAATTGGTAACAAAGATTTTGATAAAAAAAGAATATATAAAACAATTTAAACTTTGAAATCGGTGAAACCTTTTTAAAAAATAATCATCAAAATCATTTTCAATTTTGAAATGAATAAAAAAATGTTTTAAAAATAAATTAAATGAATTAGTTTTATCTTTGCAAATATATTGATTTATTTTGAATTCTTTGAAAATAAAATTTAAATAAGATGGAAAATATTTAATTTGAATTTTGAATGAAAGTAATGTTTTGTACATGAACCAATTCGAAAAGAAATTGTTCAAACATTGATACTTAATTAAAAAAAAAAAAGAAAAATGGATGAAGAAAAAAAAAGTCAGAATTTAAGCATCGACTCAAAAGACTTAGGAAGTCAACTTTAAATACATTTCTTGAAGATAAGCAAACAAAAACAATTTTTTTGATTTGCATGGGTGAAATGAGGACATAAAATGTAGCATGTATACAAGTAAGTCAGTAATTCAGTGAAGTTGAGTTCAATTCAATTTACTGCAGTCTGTCAGGCCATCAAGACACACAAGGGATTCATCATCACCAATCCTCATGTCGAGTGGGCAGAGGCAGCCCCACTTGTATCACAATGAAAGTGCAGCAACACTAAGTTTAAATACTTTTAGGCTATGAGATCTTGAAACGTAAAATTTCCATAGGAATGTCACATTCTATTTCTTCGTCTTTTAGACCTTGGAATGTGAAATTTCTATCGAAATGTCACACTCTCTCTTCATTCTATTGTCAAACAAATGCATACATTTCATGCATACATTTCATTGACAAAATAAAAAACAAAAACATTTTAATAACATTGATTTTCGTCACTTTTCATTAGATGCTCGGATTTTGAACAGAGAAATGAACAAGGCAAAACTATTAATTTTATAATAGGAAGTTCTGGGATGTTTTTCATGTTAATTATTTTTACAAATGAAAATTTTAAAGATTTACATTTTATGATAATTAATAATTTATACAAATATTTTGTTGTGTTTATTTTTAAAAGTAAGCAATTAAAGAACAACTTTTGTCAACTTCTTGAAAGCAAAGAACACAATTTCAAATGAGAACCAGAATTAGAAATAATTGATTTACATCACACATACACACACACACATATATATATATATATATATATATATATATATATATATATATATATATATATATATATATATATATATATATATATATATATATATATATATCACCTAGCGGGGAGTCTGAATTACATACTGGGGAGTTTGAATTACCTGCTATACACTATCCTCGAGTGTCTTCGGTGTCTCTGTACAACCTGATATGAGGATACTTCACCCTATAAGTAAATTCTGACCAAATATTCAAAATAAAATAGTATTCGAAACCCAAATAAGATCCCCTACGCACGTCTATACACTTGCTTATACGAGAAATGGTGCACCTTTTCCTAGTGATGTTACCTCAAGTAACAGCACTTAGCTGGATATTCCACTAGACTAGATGAATTCTTGTCTTGGAATCTGGTAAGACCAAGAGACCACACAAACAATACTATAACAGAATTTATTGGTCAATTGGGGAGAGGAAAATTAATGTTCTTAACTTCTTTACTAACTCAACGTTTGAGAGATAAAGGGGAACTTTAATAGAATATTCGAATATCTATGTATCTCAGATAGAGATTAAGTGTAAGCCCCAGGAAGTGGCCCCTTGATTTCTGAGGACTTCAACTGAAATAAAATGAAACAAAAATATATATAGAAACCACCAGCCATCGTACCACGTCTAATGATTCTCGTCTTGACGAGACGAAATAAAATTATAACGTAAGATGGCTAGAATGTTGGTCTGAGTTATTTCTTGTTCTTGCTCTGTTTTATATTGAGCTCATATATATATATATATATAATGTGAAAAAATAAAATTAATAAAATAAAAACATGATTATTGGAATATAATATGAACCTGACATATATATATATATATATATATATATATATATATATATATATATATATATATATATATATATATATATATATATATATGTCAGGTTCATATTATATTCCAATAATCATGTTTTTATTTTATTAATTTTATTTTTTCACATTTCCAAAAAACATAACATTTCTGTGAGATATATTTTTTACGGTCCGTTTCATTTGTCTTGAGCCAAACAACATTTTTATGTCAATATCGTCTCTGCAACATTACAAAATCATCAGAAAAAATTCACAAAGAGTAAAAAGTTGTTGGATTAAAGTGTCTTGAAAAAACCTACACGATAAAGTAGTTCATTTTTGGTTTTGGTTTTTTGTCTGGTTTCACCACAAATGTTGCAGAGACGATATTGACATAAAAATGAAACGGACCGTAAAAAATGTATCTCACAGAAATGTTATGTTTTTTGAAAATGGGAAAAAATTAAAATAATAAAATAAAAACATGGTTATTGGAATATAAAATGAACCTGACTTATATTTGCACTGTTGTTACTAATTGACAATCATCGAGCTGAATCTTTTAAGGAGACTGCAAACTAAAAGGGCACTGATAGTATATGCTAATACATATATTGTCATTAATAATTAATTAATATATATATATATATATATATATATATATATATATATATATATATATATATATATAAAGTTAAATGGACGGAGAGTGATAAACATGCACGAATGTCCAAATTTATTTCAAACTTCAAATGTTCAAAACAGGGTATATTCTGTAATAAAATTATGCTTATTGTTCTTTCCTTAAGCCAAGGCTTTTCAAAGATCGAGATCTTATCATCAGAGGAATTATACAGATAGATAAGTTGGCAATAGAAAAGCCAAAGTTCAACATTTGAAAAAATATGAAAAAATATTCAGAAAAAGATGGGTGAGAAAAAAAAGTTTGAGTAAAAAGATATTGGGTTTGTCCGGATGGTAAATTGTCCGCCGATAAGGTGTCCAATGGAAGAGGGTTTCAATGGAGAAGAAAAAGTTTCGTAGAGGCATCATGGGTAGGCGTTCAAAAAATAAGTAAATCCAATGGTGAAAATTGAGTACGCTCTATCTACTAATTTAACTCAATTTTCACCATTGAATTTACTTATTTTTTGAACGCCTACCCATGATGCCTCTACGAAACTTTTTCTTCTCTATTGAAACCCTCTTCCATTGGACATTCGTGCATGTTTATTACTCTTCGTCCATTTAACTTTATAATTGCTCTATCTCGTATATTGAGCTTTTACCATTTCACTATAGGTTCTTTCTACTAAAAGTTTTTCTTTTAGTTTCTTACTTATATATATATATATACAGGGTGGGCCAAAATAAGGGTCCTATTTTTAAAAATTCATAACTTTTTTATTTATTGATTTAAAAAATTTTTTTTTTTTAGAATAAGTAAAGGACCCCTTCCGAAGCAAGCATGAGCCGTATTACCCCTAAGGAACGTACCCTCATAATAGAGTGGTACTTTAAATCCAATGAGTCGATTTCGGAGACTCAACTCATCTATCGGCGTCATTACAACACCAGAAACTCTCCTTCGGCAAAAGCAATCCGAGGAATTATTGCTCGTTTTAGGGACCAACAAGGAATATCCGACATGGCGAGAAGTGGTAGGCCTCGTACTGTACGAACAGCTCAAAATTTCGAGGAATTGGAGAGAAGTTTGGAGGAGGATGCATCCACATCCACAAGGAGGAGATCAAAAGAACTTGGCATTTCTCGAAGCTCACTTCGGAGAATGCTAAGAGAAAGAGGATATTTTCCATATAAAGTGCAGCTAGTTCAAGAACTTCAACCTCGAGATAATGAAAAAAGACTTGAGTACGCTATGCGACTCCAGGATTTGGCCAACGATGATCCCGATTTTCTCAAAAAACTAATAATGTCGGATGAAGCCCATTTTCATCTTGATGGGTTCATCAATAAACAAAATTGCCGAATATGGGGTACGGAGAACCCAAGGATAATTCAGCAGCACACATTACATCCACTCAAGTGCACGGTGTGGTGTGGCGTTACTGCTGAAGAGATAATTGGCCCCTATTTCTTTGAAGACGATGCCGGAAATCAGGTAACAGTAACGGGTGACCGCTACCGAGAAATGCTACAAAATTTCTTGCAACCGTGGGTTGCCGCCAAACCTGACAGGATGTGGTTCCAACAGGATGGAGCCACAGCACACACTGCGAGAGATACCCTTACACTTTTACAGGGTATATTTGGAAATCAGATTATCTCTCGAAGTTGCGAAATTCAATGGCCTCCACGATCACCCGACCTTACAGCTCCTGACTTCTTCTTATGGGGTTACCTCAAAGAAAAGGTTTATGCCAATAAGCCAAACAATATTGAGGAACTGAAAGCAAATATTGAAGCAGAAATAAGAGCCATAAGTCCTCAGATGTTGCAAACTGTTATGGAAAATGTTTTAAAAAGAGCCGAAGAGTGTGAAGCCGCCAACGGCGCCCATTTAGAAAACATTATTTTTGCTTAAAAAACTCAAAACAGTGTAAAAAACAATACTTTAGTTTTTGTAAGTTTTAAGAAGTGTTTTTCGGCTAAAATTTGTTTTGTTTATTTCAAAAAATCTCGGAAGGGTCAGTCTACGCACACATAAAGTTTGGTGAGTTTAACTTTTATTTTGTGGAAGTTATTCAAATTTAAAGATAGGACCCTTATTTTGGCCCACCCTGTATATATATATATATATATATATTGTAATTCAGTGTTATAGTAAAAATAACAGGAGTGTTTAGTTATTTGTGCTGAGACACTGGAAACTCAACCCGTAGGGTTATAGATACTAAATGTGACCGATTCATCAGCCAACGTGTTGATAGTATCTATCTAAACGTCGGTTTATTTAGTATCTTTAACCGGCAGGTTGAGTTTTCAGTGTTTTTATGAAACCGAAGGTACCGATGGAAGATCAAACTAATGTATAGTGTCCATTGAATAAAATAGGAAATTGAAATAGATATGAAAATTACGATTTTGGATTGATTTTTTCTGTAGTCATTGGAATGCAACTATAAAGTATATATATATATATATATATATATATATATATATATGATAATTTTATTTACACAGACATGTACAAAATCTGCGACACTGGCATGTCGATGTTATCGATCAACAGTTACTATAAACTGAGATCTCATCAGGCAGAGTTAGAATCCGATCTTAACCTCAATCATATTTGGAGAGAATGAAATGGAGGGATAGAGAAAGAGAAGAAGAAAAGAAATTTAACATTTCAAAAATTGAGGCCGTTAAAAAATTAAAATTAAAAATTAAAAATCTCTCCAAATATGATCTGAGGTTTTGATCGGATTCTAACTCTGCCTGATGAGATCTCAGTTTATAGTAACTGTTGATCGATAACATCGACATGCCAGTGTCGCAGATTTTGTACATGTCTGTATAAATAAAATTATCATATATAAAGCTCTATTTTGATATTGAGCACTTTTTATAAACCCGGTTAAAATTCTCTGGATTACCACCATGTGGATATTTTTCACCTGGATTATTACCATTATATATATATATATATATATATATATATATATATATATATATATATATATAATATATATATATATATATATAATATATATATATATATATATATATATATATATATATAATATATATATATATACATATATATATATATATATATACATATATATATATAATATATATATATTATATAATATATATATATAATATATATATATATATATATAATATATATATATAGTATATATATAATATATATATATAATATATATATATAATATATATATATAATATATATATATAATATATATATATATATATATATATATATATATATATATATATATATATATATATATTTGCATGGGTAATGCCCTTCAAATAAACCTTTAATTTATCCAATGTGGCTGGAACACAGAAAACATTCGCAAAATAAAAATATACAAAACTTGAATTTGTGCCTCCGAAAGTTCCGGCTACCCGTCAGATTAATATTAAACAAAATCTAATTTTGTTCCGCGGTCTTTGCAACCACACACGCATTTTTTTTAAAAAAATCTTTACTCAAAGGATAATTGCATTACGATTTGTTTTAAATATGGCAAGATCAGAATCAAATAATGTATAAATTTTATGTATTTTGACTTGACTAGTTGTCTTCATCATGTTTTTTCTTATATTCACAAAATTTTGCCCATTGTCATCTCTCGCCTTCTCCAGGTGTCCTTTGTCATAGGAACTTTCCGTGAATTTACAACTGTATCCTTTATTTAATCAACTGAAATGGTTCAGTTTGAAATTCCTTGAATGTTACCGACTATGAGAAAAGCCACCTGAAAACTTAGAAATATCAGCAAATAAGATTCAAATATTCAAATATATACACATATAATGTTATATATATTATATGCTTATATATATATTCAGTATTTACTTCAACAATGCTCAATATGTGAGTAGAACTTAGTAGTAATATAAAAATATATTTATAGCAAGTAAGCTACACAGGAACGTTCATGTTTCATTCCCGAAGTAAATCATCAGGCTAAATACATTTAACCTGATGATTTCCTTCGGCAGTGAAATGTGAACGTTTTTGTGTAGCTTACTTACTATAAATATATTTTCATACTACTATATATATATATATATATATATATATATATATATATATATATATATATATAAATAACATAGAAATCAACTTCTCAGGCATGATTTCCATAATCGAACCAAATCAAAAAAGACTTTTGTACATATAAAGAGATTAATACTTTTTCATAACAAAATTTTATAACAAAAATACATAATTTGACTTATCTGAACACTTGACTGCAGTTTCATGGCTTTTCCTTTCTCGGAAGTGTTTTATGATATTCCTGAACAATGCTATATATACATTTGAATAAAAAATACAAAGTGACAAAACAAATTGACTTCTGAAAAGCATAAATTTTTTTTCTAAAAGTAAAATATTATTTTCTTCCTTTTCTAAAAAAATGTTTTATGTGTTATGTCATTATATTCTTTTACTAATCTCAACAACTCGATATTTAATTTGATTATTTATTTAAATGCAAAATATTAAAGATATATATATATATATATATATATATATATATATATATATATAGTAATTTGATAAATGTTCGAATTTGTTTCAAAGAAACACTTTTATTTTAACCCGCCACGATCAAAAATTGTTCTTCTCACTCCACCAGTGAGAAGAACAATTTTTGATTGTGGCGGTTTGGATTTGTTTCGTTTTTTGTGTGTATTTTGGGTTTAATTTGATGGAGAAAAAAATTCACTGATGAAGCCTGGTCAAAACATCTTGAATGTATCAAGAGAAAATGTGTTTTGAGGATGGGCAGAAACAATTGTTTGAAATAAAAATATTTTTGAAACACATTGGAACATTTATCAAATTACTATATTATATTTTTGAGCACGAGTAATGTATACACTGTTGAACTTTTAACCAAACTTTTGTGTGAATTTAAATAACGTATATATATATGGATATATATATATATATATATATATATATATATATATATATATATATATATATATATATATACATGGTTAATTTGAGTGATTACTTAAGTATTATTATGTATAATTATATTAAAAAAATGATCAAGATGTAAATAATAAAGTAAATATTTATTTATATGCCTACATTTGGCTATGAATTTCTGTTTTTTTTATAATTTAATTTGGTTTTTGAAGTTGAAACTTTTTAATATATATTACTTTAAGCAAGCGCAACATTAAAACATTTATAAACTTCTTCGAAATTTCTTTCGTCAGAGAAGAATATGTCTATGATCAGTTAAAAAGAAATAGACAAAGTCTAAATATTGTTAAGAAAACCCAACGTTTAAAGTTAACATGCAAAGAGACACCGTTAATAAAAATTTATGAAAGAAAGAAAAAAAGGACCAAGAGAAAAGAGAAAAATATTAAGTTATGTAAATAGTGATGGAAGGTTCAAAGTCTTTAAACAGTCTCAAAGACAAAGTGAAGTCCCTTTGTCTGCCTAAATGAAGTGAACTAGGAAATAGGACAGCAGATTCAGCATGGGTGATGACAAAACTCGAAATGTGTGATCATGTTAGTTGCTATGAGTAGCCGGGGCTATAAAACAGACCCAACCATCTGTGAATGTGAAGAGGAGGACCATACGATACAGCACTGCCTGGTCTGCCTCCTACTGGCCAACCGGTGCAGCTTGAAAGATCTTGCAGAGTACAACATTAGTGAAAAGGACTGCATAAAAATGTGGGAAACTGTCATGTGACCACATGACACTTGAAAGACACGCAAAGAAGAAGAAGTTGAGAGGAATAGTGTGTGTACACTGTTCATATATATTGAAAAAAGGCATGCGACAAAAGAACAACACCAGCCATGGATAATCGTTCTTTCTAAGAGACCAGCCTGCACTGTTAAATCCATCGGCTGCCTACCATATTAGCTTACCGATGTCTGATGACGACAGAGCAGACAATAGCTACAAAAATACACCACTTCATATGGAGATGAAAAATAAAGAAAGACATTTGTTTTTATAAAGTTGTGTCGTATTTGTCTCCCAATTGCTCAACTAATGAATAAAACAACTTTCCTCAAAAGAATTTTCTCCGATATTTTTTTTTTTGTATAAACCTTGTGAAATAATGTTTCGGACATGTGGCGTAAGGGTTAAAGGTGTTGATTAACAATCAGTTCTAAGTAACAGTCTTCTGGATGTTGAAGGTTCAATCCTTACTACAGGCAATACTAACTAAATAATAACTTAACACTTCTACTGTAATAGTTTTGGTTGTCTGTGGCGTGTATAAATGATTATACACCCGTTATCATCGTCAGGAACCCAGGCTTTTGATCGTCTGTGGATACAATCACTCAGACGCCAATGTTTAGTTTTTATAAGTTTTATTAATCAAAAAAGAACAGTCATAGAGAAACCAAAGAGAAAAAAATGTTTTAAAGTGACGAGTTATTTGTATGCACGAGAGAGAGAGAGAGAGAGAGAGAGAGAGAGAGAGAGAGAGAGAGAGAGAGAGAGAGAGAGAGAGAAAGAGAGAGAAAGACAGACAGACAGACAGACTGATAGAAAGCTTGTCTCATTACCTAGCTACATTATGCCCCCCACTTTTGGGGACGGCGTCCCCTCTGCTTGAAGTGTCGCCAGGAAGAGATCAAATTATCTCTGTCGAGAAGTCATGTGATTTCATCAGCTTTCGTTCTGGGGTCACCTCTAACCCCTAGGTGTCACTTGAACTTTTCCATTCAAACAACAGCTTTCGTTATTTAACACTACCCGGTCACGGCTGATGGAATGAGAACTATCTACCCTATGTGGATTAAATAAAGGGTTCAGTTCGAAAATCCGCATAGGTTCCTGAGTTCGACAAAGATCCCAAGTTCAAAAAGATGCACCCAAAGAAGATCAAAGGTTACATCTGCCAAAACGTTGTTAACATAACAACCAATATAAGAATAGTAGTCCAAATAATCAAAATAGTACCTCTAAGATAACGTATCCATTTTCGATTACATACAATCATGTGTATATACACACAAACCATGCGTAATCATATGTGGCGTGCATGGTTGGCCTATGGAGACCATTGTAATCTATGGAATCGGCTACACTGAATTTAAATCTTATTCGATCTAATCTGTTCAATTATGCACTATAATGGTAAGAGTGTTGGCTAATGGGATGGGACACCAGGGTTCAATACTCGATGAAGTCATACCAAAGACTTTAAAAAATGGTACTTGATGTCCCTTTGCTTAAAAACTCAGCATTATTAGGTGAGGATCAAGGGTAAGTGGAGTAATCATAGAAAAGGAGTGACGCTCTCCCCTACATCTCGGTGTAGTAGCTAATGAAAAGGGAGCCTTCGGGTCGCCCTCAACTATGGTGGACCACTTTACATTTCTTTTTTACTGTTGGGTAAGGTATGAACCTAATATCCTCTACCCTCAGCTATGGATAAAATAGCAACTTGTGTTCAATGAATTGCTTGCAATTAATCATTTCTAATTGGTATCGTGTTTCAGTATTAAATAATGCCAAAGGGGTTGATCTGGCGTAAAACAGACAAACCTAACCAAGGGAAACATTTCTTTCACGCTCAGAATTGCTGAAGCATGGAACAAACTGTCTGCATCAGTCGTTGGCTGCTGAGACACTGCATCTTTTAAACACCTCATTCTTCTTGAAATTCACCAAAACTACACTTGATGCCCCCCGCCTCCATACACATTTGATGAGTAGTAATGCACCTGAGCAATAATTTCAATATTGTTATTTTTTATTATTAAATTCATATATGCACACAGACATAAGTGCAACATTGCACTCAGACCCTAAAACACTGCACTGTCACATACATAAACAGTACACAATGATGCATCCACACACATAATTAGTGCAGAATGCATAATTCCACACACACATGCACACCGTCAAACCATTTGTATACTCAGCAAAACCTACGTAAAATATTAAACAGCTTTCTGCCAGACTGAACTAATCTGAATATCCACTGTTTTAGACGAAGTCAAGTGAGTTGAGAAACAAACAGCTGATTCTAAGGAGATGATATCCTAACTCAATTCTAAGATGGATAACATGAGACATCTCCAATAATCATGACACATGGGTGTGTGTCTTGTTTATAAAAATAAGAAATGAAGCCAGAAAAACAGACAATGCCAGAATGTGTAAAAGCGAAAAGACAAATCCAGACATTAACTTCCTCCTTGGCTTTTTTGCCCGTCCTTAAACTGAAGACGTCTGGTTGGTTAAAAATGATCATTTTCAAAAAGCTGAAGATTTATATTTTTTTAGTTCCATTTTATTGTTATTTTAAGAAGTCAGCGTTTAAACTCACTGAAATGAACTTTTTTTTTTAAAGTAGTCTTTGTCAAAAAAACTCATTTATGGCATGTTTGAAGAACAAAATTGTTCAAATTACTAAACACCATCAATTTTTAGCTTTTAATTGAAAAGTATTTCCCATCTGGGAAAAACATGTTACCACAAGATTGCTTTCCTGTAGACTACAACATGATCATATTTAAATCCAATATCACCAAATACTTGTCATAAACGTCCTCACAAGTCATCAAATTTTGTTCATTCCATTCATTATTTTCAATCCTCTCATAATATTCATCATCATTCAACAACTAATAATCTGTCCATCTCATTAACCCTTATCCTTGAATGGCTTTTAGCCTTGATAAGTAATGACTCATTAGTAAATAATCTTTTTTAAGTACCAAAAGAAATGTACTGATAGAAATGTAAGACAGTTAAGAAAGATTTAGATTCTTTATAAAGCTGTCTTGTGTTTGTCTCTTTCTTGTCGACTGCTATTTAATGAGATGCAGATCTTGTGAAAATATTTGCTTAATTTTTTTTTCATTGATTTAAATAAAAATTTAATGCAAATTAATAAAAAATAAATTCTTAATAAGAAAATATAAATGCTGATTTTCCAGATATTTTGCTGATTAAAAAAATAAGTTAAATCAATTTTAAATATAAATGAAGCTCACAAAAAATGGTCAAAAATAAAAAAATAAAGAGAAAAAGAAAATGGACTCCATCTTGTTTACATTCTGTTTAAAAAAATTGTATTGTCAAATGCATAGAAACACTTGAAACCAAAAGTTTAATAAAATGCAGAGATTAGATATAAAAAAAAACATTAAAAATATAAATATATATATATACAAAATTTTAAAAAATAGAAATGGTGGACCACAGAGATTATTTGTAATATGTATCGAAGAAAAAAAATGGATGTTTTTTGTGAAAAGTCGTTTTTTTCTGTAAATCTGCAGATTCATTTGTCTATAAGATTCAGTCTTTGTAATTATTAATGCTCTGATTGTATGGCTATGAAGAAACAGCTGTTATTTTTTAATTAAAACCAATTTTGCTTGATACAAGATCTTGTTTATGTCATAAAATATCTCAATTTAAATATATATATATATATATATATATATATATATATATATATATATATATATATATATAAAATGTTTTTACCGAGTACACTTTGCATTGAACAATCGAAGTTGAAATAAATTTGTCATTCGTACATATTTATCTCTCTTCTTTCATTTATATATATATATATATATATATATCTTTTGATTTTAGGAGATGCGAAATCGTTTTTGTTTTTTAAGAAAAAAGTATAAATTTGACTCGTGCCAGTTTCAAAAAGGATTTGGAGAAAATTTATTTAGGAAAAATTCAAATTTGGATTAAAAAAAGAAGAAACATTATTTATTGGCTGATATAACCAACGTTTTGCCCCATGAGAAACTTCAGAATATAGTGTTATTAATAACTAAAAAAAATGGCTGCCATTTATTTAGTACATAAAATAATTTTATAATCTATAAATATAGTCATCCACAGACAGCTATTTCGCTGTATCATGGCTTCTCGGTGTAGCTAAACATGGTGATATTTACCTCCCTCCCGCCACGGGAAGATGTGACACAAAGTCAGAAGGTGAGGATGAAATGTCTATTCACAAGAGGAGGTGCAGTGTGGCCCACAAAAAATGCCTGAGCAACCCCGTCGGCATTTCCCAGTAGAGGCGCCTCAGGTGATTAGCAATAAACTAACTCTTTCTGGAAAAGAGAAGGTAAAGCCTGGGAAGGTGGATTGTCTAAGGTTTCACACAATCATACCATAGCCCGGCAGAGCTAGGTAATCGCCGTACCAGTGGCCTAAACTCTGCCAGACTGATTGTTGAGGATGTATCCATGACTGGTATGCCTACCATCGATGTTTAAAGGACAATAGGTCAAACATGGTGAATGTTTTCAAGTTGAGATTGGAAACCACGCCAGTTGGTAATCAATCATTCTTACCTCTATGCCATCTCCGTGAGGTGCCCATGGTGAAGTGGATAATGACACAGACTTTGGCTAGGGGCAAAGTATAGTATCTGTTCTGATACTACACTTCATCTTTTCTGTCCTCGGTTAGTGAATGAGAGATCCTTCTAGACTGAGGCAATTTAAATTTTTGTCCCAATCCAGAGTGCCCTTTTTTTGGAGAGTTGGATTTCCCCACATTCAAACCGACCTTGTGTCTAACACGGCTGTCCTCGTGGAGATGTAAGTAAATAGGGACTAACAACCTGGTGTGCCAAGTTTGAATCCAGTCAGGTCCACAGCGCCACTTTCACTTATGGCAACCTTCTCATGGTGCAAGTACCTGATAGGATCGGGGAAACCAATATGAACACCAGAATCAATTCGGTCAAAATATTGTACCATGTTGATTCCTACGTATTTACTTTACTCACTTCATAAAAGTGAAAACAAAGTTTCTTTCGAAGCCTAAAGGTTTATAGAAAGAGTTAGGGTTAAGGTTATAAATGGTGCTTAACCCTGGTTTCATGGTTGCCTGAATCAATTTTGTGACAGGACACAAGTTTGTCGCCAGTAATACAACTGAGTGGAGCAAATGCTTACAGTACTTAGTATTTTTCAAATGGTTAACCATCTAAAAACCAACAGTGTCGCTTAACCAGGGATGTGAGTAGCCAATAGCAAAAAAAAAAGTTGAAATCAAAATAATTTCCCAATCTGGGGTGAATGTGTGTGTATGTGTGTGTGTGTGAGTAAGTGTGTGTGTGAGTAAGTGTGGGTGTGTGTGTGTGTGCGGAGAGGGCAGCGTAAAAAAACAACTTTTTTCCTAAACAACTCCAATCAGTTTAACCCAAGAAAGCCAAAATTAAGAAAAAGATGGTGGTGGTGATGGTGATGGTTTGGGGGGGGGGGGGGGAGAGAGTCATTCTTTGACGAAACAAAAGTCATCTAACTCACCTACCCCCTTGATGAATCGTTTGATGTCTAAACCTTCATGGCAAAATTAACATTTTGAGTTTTCAGAGAGAACTGTCATGAGAGGGAAAAGAAAGGCCAGGCAAGACAAGACGAAAAGATGGAGAGAGAAAAAAAAAACAAGAAAAGAAAAAAAAGATAGAGAGAGAAAGTGAGAAAGAAAGAGAAAGAGAGAAAGAGAAATAAAATCCAGCCAAATAGTGACGAAAAAAAACAACATATAAGCCTCCAGCGATTTGGCAGAAATCAGCTTTTTCTTATAAAAAAAAAAGTAAATGAAAATTTCGACCAAAAGTGTCGAACTCACATCCACTAGAGGCTCTAGTGATTTAAGCTGAAATTTACTTTTTCTGGATTTAAAAAAGAAAAAAAGCAGAAAGTTTGCATCTCTGCTGAGCTTTGCTGATCTGACAAGAACCGGGATGTCAACATGATTTAACTGTAAGTTTTTTTTTTACTTTGTAAGCCTTCAAAATTCGAAAGTCATTTTGAAGCCTTTAAACTACCAATTAGAAAGTAATTTCTGGCTTGAATTAAAGTTTAAAGGCAAAAGTCAAGTATTATGGTTCATTTGTGTTTGTAAACCAAGGGAAACAATTACTCAAACGAACCAAAAGAAGAATGTTAATAAAAATTTTTTCAAAAAATGTTCGAAAAATGTTTAGTGCTGTTAGTAAAAAAATCTAATGATTTGAGCAAATTGTATTTAATATTTTTATGTTTTTTTATGTCTTGAATCTGACAGAAGAAGAAAAAAGAGGTTCTTTTGTAGCATAGTGGCGCATTTCGATAATTCATGTTATTCTTTTGTTTAGGAGCACAAATAAACCATATTACTTGATCTTTGCCTTTAAATTTTAGTTTAAGTCAGAAATTACTTCCTAATCTGCAGTTTAAAGGCTTCAAAATAACTTAAATGTTAAAGAGTTTCGATGTAAACAGATGTTGGCCTTTTCTTTTTTGGTAATCTAATCCCTATATTAATAAAACTGTGTGACGACTTCTCATGTGTCTGCGTTTCTCACCTCTACGTGACTTACACATTTTTTTTTTTATTAATCGATTGAGATAAAAAATGCAATAGTGTAAAGTACCAAAAATAATTTTGAAAATGTTATTTAAAATAATTTAATTACAAAATTTAATCCACCACAATGCAGTTTAGTTTCTTTGTAAATAAGTCAGCCATTTTAATCTTTTGTTAATAGTTGAACGAAAAAGAATTAATTACTTTGTGATCCTTCTAAATTTGAAAGGAATTTGTAAGCATTAAAACTGTCGAATTGAAAATGATTTCTGGCTTTAAAATTCTTCGCAAATCCTCATGTATTCAAAGATAGAAATTTTTCGAAGTTATTTACATTTAATAATTTTATAAATAGAAAAGATTAAAACAACATTACCATAACAAAATTAGTTATAGTTTTATAACGATTTGGCCCAGTTAATAATTTAATGGCCAAACAATATCATAATAATTAAATTTAACTGTCAGAATCCTATTAAAAAAGATAATTGGGTAAAAACCAAAAAAAGACCGCATAGTTTAAAATAAAAATGAAAGTAAAAAAGACTCTCGGGCAACACCATGTAGGTATCATTAGGAATAGAAAAAATGGCTGACTTGTATATACTTATTACACTTTGATATTAAAAAGTAATTTTGAAGCCTTTAAACTGGAGGATAGAAAGTAATTTCTGAGCTGAATTTTTTAAGCTTAAAGACAAGTATTATTGTTCATTTGTGCTTAAAATCAAAGGAAAACCTTCCCTTGCATCAAAGAACAAAAAGAAAGATATTAGTAAATTTTATCAAAAGATGTTTAGAAAATATTTAGTGCTGTAAAAATCTAATTATTTGAGCAAATTGTGTTTACCATTTCTCATTGTTTTTTTGTAAGCCCTGAATTTGATGGTAAGAAAAAAAAAACAAGTTGTTTGCCTGCCTTTTATAATAAAAAAAAATGTAGAAAATATTTTATAGTTAGTTAAAAACTTGAAAGAATTCGATCTGAATTTAGCCATTTTAAAGTCATCATCTTTTTTGTTAATTTTCTCAGAAACAGGAAGAAGTGCAGAATGGAAATAATAAGGTCAGAGAGGAAGGAAAAAAATGACTGAAAAAGTTACCAATTTTGGCTACGATAAAATGTCACAGAAAAAATAGTCACAAACTTGACGAAAATAAAATAAATAGTTTGAAGTGTCATTAACATTGTGATGAAAAGTAGGTCCTTTATAATAATCAGCAACGACCAGCTCAGTGGTTTGATTCAGGTGGACTGTCGAAACATTTCCTCAAAACTCCAGAAGCAACAAAAGATGATGATGATAATTGTTTAGTTGTATACAGAGGCAATAATACACTATGGCTTCCTGAATCTTAACAAAATGGTGACTGCAGAGAAGTATTGTGCAACAAACCGATGAGAGGCATCAGAAAATGTAGCATATGTGTCCGGCATTGATCATAGGAAAAAAAACAACAATTGTGCTGCATGATAATGCTCCATCACATGCCCAACATGAAATTCTGCATCACTTACCATATTCACCGGACCTCTCACCAACTAGCTACCTCTTCTTCTCGCATCTCAACCACATTTTGCGAGAAGAAAATTTAATAAAACAAAAATGCAGCCAAAAATGCTTTTTGAAATTTTTCCAAGTCCTAAATATCAAAACTTTATGCAAATGAAATACATAATTTCTTTTTTATGGCAGAAACATGTAAAATTGTAATGTTTTTTATTTTTATTTATAAAGTTTATACTTTCAATTAATTTATAAGCATTTGAAATTGGAGGTCAAAAACCAACATTACTTTCTCACTGACCTAATATCAATAAAGCAAAATGGATAACTTACCTAATATCAATAAAGCAACATTTCTTACTGACCTAATATTAATAATGCAAAGTATTTATATCAACTAATTGAAAGTTACACAATATTGAAAATGTAGTTTTTTTTAAGGAATTGAACACAATCTTATGGAATGCCAACATTGTGGCTTTGAGCAAATTACTTTAAAATGGCTCATAAAATATTAGCACAATATTAGCTTATTGAAACAATTATTTTAATTTTTTTAATAAACACCTACATATTTAATAATAGAAAACGATTTTGTAATCTTCATGCAATAAAGTTACACACAAAAGAAAACTTGCAGAAATATTCGTCTCAAGTTATAAATAGATAAACAGTGCCAAAATATCTTAGATTTACTTTACAAAATGACTTCCTCACTGAGCTTTTGTCAAGGGAGATAAATGTGTTTTTTTTAAATGAAAAGGACAAATATTGTCAAAAGAGCTTATTTATTTGCAATCTATTTAAACGAAATTTGCTCATTCCTTTTTATGCTCAGGTCTGTATTTACTGTTTTTTTTCCTACTTCGTGATTGTTGTACATTTTACACTTAAAAAATATTTTTTTCTAAATCAACTTAAAATTAGAATTTTCTTCTTTAAAAATAAATACTTAATTAAGAAATGATTTTGAGATTACCTGGAAGAAAATATAGATCCCCTGGTATAGGTGCGATTACGGATACCGTATGCACTCTGCATCTCAGGTGTTTTGCCCATGTACACATGCAAACTCTTGCATTAACTGCATAATACGTTAATACTGGGTACTAGAGAGCATGATAGACCAAGGAAGACGTTGTTCGAGTGTGTAAGAAGCGATATAACTGTATGCACCCGACTGCATGGATAGCAGGCGTGGGACATTGCTTGGTGTTGCCAGGACATTCGCAGCACCCAAAACCGGATAAAGAATAATAATAAGATTTTTGATTCAGAATAAAATGTTACTATTTCAACGTGAACATCTTTTTAACTGTTGGAATTTAAATCTACAAACAGGTGTTAAAATGAAACAATTCATAAATTTGGTTTATTTATTCATTTATTTATAATTTCCTTGTTGCTACATTAGAAAAGGCCCAATGAGAAGGGGCGTTCTAGACAGAACACACTTTTAATTAATTGAGTTACAAGTCACAGTCAAAGATAGACTGTCTGCTTTGTGGATTTAACTGAATATTGGACATAGTCTTCCCTGATGAAGGCCCAGAAAATCATTTTCTCAGAAGGTAAATACAAGAAATGCTGGTCGTTTCATGTCATTTAAAACATTTTGTACCCATAAACACTTAATATAGATGAGCCTTCTGATTTTTGTGCCTATAAAACACTTAGCATAGATAATCCTTCATATTTTGTTCCTATAAAACACTTAGTATAGATAATCCTTCTAATTTTGTGCCTATAAAACACTTAGCATAGATAATCCTTGATTTTGTGTCCATAAACACTTACAAAATATAAAGGATTATCTTTGATCAATCAATAAATCCTTTCAAATATAATCCTTTTTCACATGACCCCTTGACTGCAAAACATATATTTTGTAATTGAGATTATTTTAATTATATATTTTCACTTTTCAAAAAAAGTCTAGTTTGATAGGCATCCAATTTTAAATGTCAAAACTAGTTCAGATGTCAAAAATAGAAAGGTGAAATCATTTAATAGCCAAGCCTTTTCATTTATATGAGTTTACAGCATATAAAAGGTAGTAGGTTAGTAGATATGTAGGTATGTTTGAGAAAGGAATTCATGTTTAGATTAAAGTCGTTAAATGCAACAAGAGCTTCAAGAAGAAAATAAAAACTTGATTTGTCCACCTTTTTATTTGTTTAGATTAAAAATTAAATAAATAGTTTTTTGCGGTATTTTAATTGAATTTATTATTTATTCAAAGAGTGGCTTATAAGAAAAGTAATAATATACATGTTATTTTATTTATATTGTATACATATGCAAATATATATATATATATATATATATATATATATATATATATATATATACATAAACATGTACAGCCTTATATTTATCTAAAAACATACATACACCAATTGCATGAATTATATATATATATATATATAAAAATATATGAACACACATATATATGCTTATATGTATATGCATATAAACATATATATATATACATACATACACACATATATATACATACACACATGATGGACATGCCTATATACAGATATAAAAAAAAAATATATATGTATATATATACATAAAGAAGAATGATATATATAAAATACATATATATCAGTATAGAAATTTACTTATGGCAAGTGAGATACACAGAAAGTTTGTGTTTCATTCTATCAAATGAATTGTTCAGCCTGACGAATTCCTTCAAAATTTAAATCATATACATGTAAAATACATATACTAGATATACAAATGTCAAATATATACCTAAATGTTTTCTTTTTTCCATTTTTAATACATCAAATATATATATATATATATATATATATATACATATATATATATATATATATATATATATATATATATATATATATATATATATATTGTGTGTGTATTTAGGCAGCATATTTTCATTTAGGCAAACATTATTTAATAACACACAGTGTTTTTACTTGATAAGACTTTTTTTTATTTAAAAAAAAATGTTTTATCAAGCAAAAACACCCTGTAATAATGTTTGCCTATATATATATATATGGGAAATGAAAAAGGAAAAAAACAAAAGATATTTTTTTTATATATATTCATCAACGTTTCGTTTTTATTGTAAGACTTTCTCAGGATGATAATTTGAAGAAAAATGTTATGCAAGTACATCGAAATTTTGGGTTGCATGACATTTTTCTTCAAATTATCATCCTGAGGAAGTCTTACAATAAAAACGAAACGTTGATGAATATATATTAAAAAAAATATCTTTTGGTTTTTTTCCTTTTTTATTTCCCATTACGTCGGATTACTCTCATCCTTCCTTTCTCAAAAAAAAAAAAAAAATAAAAAAAATAAAATATATATATATATATATATATATATATATATATATATATATATATATATATATATATATATACACACGTGAGAGAAAGTTAAAAGAACCCTGAAGAAAGAACAAGTTTTCTGCTGCCCAAAAACTTAAAGGATTACTTTAGTATATAAAAAAAAGAAAGGGTTGCTGCACACTCTATATAGACAATATATTTTTTAGGGGGGAGGGGGGGGGTGACAAAAGTAATTTAGGTTTTTGCCTCTTGCCATTTCATGTATCACAGCTGTTTATTTTCTTTTAATTTCTTGTTTTGAATATTTTGGGGGTTTGCTTCTTCCATCAATTCAAATGTCGATCGCATAAAACAGCAGTGTGTTCAAAGATTTATAATCGTCTTTGTTATAATCAAAAAGGCAGACTTCATGTTTCTCATTGTAACCAGAATGCGTCACGGCTAACGACCCGTTACTCGAATAAGCGATACATTTCGGTGTAGTGAGGCCGTCTTTCGGCGTGATCACTTCCCATAGTCGTCCGTTCCGAGCCAGTATATAAATCGTGCTGTTGCAGATTACCAGGGTGTTACCATCGATATCAGAACACAAGCCTTGGAGATTCGCATAGCATTCGACCGACAACCGAAAATCCTGCAGGGTGAAAGTCCGAAGTAGGCGTCCGTCGAAGCGGAACAATTTAATACAGCTATTTCCTGAGTCGCTGACTAAAATCTGCTTCTGCTTGTTAACGGTAACGAAATAAGGATGGTCGAAATCTTTCGGCGTTTCACCGTAGCAACCAAAACTGTGACTATATTCTCCGTTTGGTGTCAGAACGGTCACACAGTGCTTACAAATGTCGGTCACGATAAGATCATTGTCGCTACTAACAGCGATGCCGTAGGGAAATTCGAAGAGTCCGTTGCTTCCATATTGGTGGAGGAGCTCTCCGTCTTGCGTGAATATTTTTACAGAGGAGTTGACGCTGTCCGTGAGGGCAATGTCGTCATCTGTGGTCATTGCCACACACATCGGATAGTTTATCTGTTCTGGTTTGCTGCCTTTTGTTCCGAATTTTAGTTTTAAGACACCTTCTCGGGTGAAAATCTGGATGCGGTGGTTCTCAGAATCAGCAACAACAATATCACCTGAAAAAGAAAATGAGAAGTAAGACTGAATTAAAAGCTTCATCAAAATTAATCAAATCTTATAAAATTTGCGCGATACAATACAATGACATTGACTGAGAAAAATAAAGGACACTTGTCTAAATGAACAAATGCAAGAGTTTTTTTCATTCATCATACCTATATTACATACAAAGGGCTCTATGTTATTTAAATAAATAATACAACATTTAATTCGGAAATAATATACACTAGAAATTAAAGATCTAAACAGAAGTTTCTGTACGTCTAATTTGCATAATAATTTTTTTAATTGTTTATAATAAATTACTGTTTTGTGTTATATACTTCTAATTTTAGTTGGCTATTTTCCCTATATATATGTAATAGTTTTGTCGATATTAACAGTAATGAAGTGATTAAATAATAAAAAGGATAAATTAGCAAAACGTTTCTTAAAATATTTTAAATTATTTTCAAGGGAGATAATTGGAATAGCAGCTGTTTTTTTTTCAATTATCTTTGACAGTACAAGTACAACAAAAATATTACGTACAGTAATATTTTTCTAATGAAGTCTAGAAATGGAAAAATTTCAATTAAGTACCAATTCTAAAATTAAAATTTGCCGACTAATTTGAAAATTAAAATTCTTTTGTTTTGTAATTTAAAAAAAAAAATTGTTTAAGTTTTCAGCGTCCAAAATTATCTTAAAAAAACGTCATTCTATACGTTTATTCTGTTTGTAGTTTTAAAATTACATTGCAATTTAAGATGTAACAACAGAGTAAAAATATTCATAAAGATTTAATTTGATATCGATTCTATTTTTAAAATATATTTCATCTTCCTTTTCTGCATGCGATTTTAGCAGTGTTTTTCACAAATATTAAAGTTAGGGAAACAAAATACTAAGTTCTCTCAGAAAAAGAATCGATATTAAATTAAATCTTTATTAATATTTGTGGTGTTTGTGAACCGTAGGGCCGAAAAAAAAGGTTTTTTATCTTTAATTTTGAAAAGTCAAATAAGGGGGAGATAACTCTAGTTTTCAATCACGCTTTATCTTAAAATGGATTTTTACTATTGTAATTAATGTAAAATAAAGTTAAAACAATGTATACGTAAAAGGGTACTTTAGGAATAAAACGCATCACAACGCATTCGACACCAATGAAAAATAAAATGATTTATTAAAATAAATTAATTATCAAAGAAGAAGAAGGAGAAAATAGAAAAATACGTAAATTGAAAAAAAAAATATGAAACAAGAGAAATAAAGTTTTTGAAATAAATGAGAGTTTTACACTGGGTTAAATTCAGAAATTTGTTTGAAAATTAATCTGTACGATTGCAAGAAGTCTATTAGTTTGGCATTATCTCTGGTTAAATATGAAATATCTTGCAAGTTGAGAGCATTAAAATCCATTTTAAGATAAAGCGTGGTTGAAAACTATAGTTATCTCCCTCTTATTTGACTCTTGAAAATTAAAGATAAAAAAAAATATTGTTTTCAGCCCTACGATACATAAGCACCATATTTGTTACTACATCTTAAAAAAATACTAAGTTCACTAAAAAAAAAAAAAGAATCGATATTAAATTCAATCTTTATTGATATTTGTTACTACATCTTAAATCGCAATGTAATTTTGAAACTACGAATCGAATAATCGCATAGAATGTCGGCTTTTTGAAAAAGGAATTTCGGACGTTAAAAACGTACACAATGTAAAAAAAACAAAAAACAAACAAAAAAAAAAACGCCCCATAACAGATATTCCTATTTACTTACCTTCCCACAAGGGCAAAGTTAGGCACAAGGTCGATTTTTAATGTGGGGTAATCCAGCTACCCCAAAAGAAGCACTCTGGAACAAAAATTAAAATTGCCTCAGTCTAGAAGGACTTCTCCTTCACTGACCGTGGACAGAATAGACAAAGTGTAACATCAGAACAGATACTACACTTTGTTCTAAATAGTTATATTGTTATTGAATTATCACAATACAGTTTTCAAAAGAAAGTTCAAGTTGATTTAATTGTAAACGTTTTGCCATCTCTTAGCTTAATTTAAAAAAAAATTACTTTGTTCCCTCACAATTTAAAAAAACATGCACACACAATTTTTATTTGAAATGAGTTTAGCGTATTTCTTTCTTCATTTGTTTTTAAATATTGCTTCAAATATTATATTTCTCTACCTCTAAATTACATACCCTTCTGTTTTAAATCGAATATTTTCTAACAATGGAAAAAAAACTTTAAATGTCGGTCAACTTCGAATTTCGGAAGCTATTCTAATCTCGAAATATCATCCACTTTTGAATAATAGATATGAACTGTCTTCTCCATTCATCCTCTGATTCTTGCACTCCCACCCCCTTGCCTCTGCCTCTTCCATCTATTTGCCCAGAACCATCCACCCCACACCCCAATGCCTTTTATCCTGTGCTTAAATTTACATAATTACATATTAATAAGTAAAACATAAAAAATAAGAAAAAAAAAAAAGAAGAAAAACATAAATAATAAACAAGAATGGAGTAATATACTCTTTATATATATATATATATATATATATATATATATATATATAATTTATAATCCCTAAATATAATTTAATTAAAAAAAAAAAAAAAATTTAAATAAATTAATTTTAGGAATATTATACCTTTAAAATATATATGAATTAAGATATTTACACTTTATATATATATATATATATATATATATATATATATATATATATATATATATATATTGTTAATCTCTTACCCCCCCCCCCCATCCTTTTTCAATTGTGTCTTCTTACTCTCATTACTATAAAGTTACCTTTTATTTCACAATTGATTTCAATTTTTCAGTTTTTTCAGTTTTGAATTAATTCTAACCAGATTCTGGATTTCAAAGTTACCTCCCCTTGACTGTTCGTATTCCTTTAACGGCTCACATTTATCAAATTTGAATTTAAAATTGAATTAAAAAAGAAAAAGAAAATAAATAAAATCAAATAAAAAATAATAAAATTATAATAAATAGTATATAAATAAACAAATATTAATAAGATGATAAGCTTTAGCTGAATAATTATATAATTAAATTATGATAGGAATAATTAATATTGATGTTCAATCAGCTTATCTTAATTCTTTTTCTGCGTATCTACTTTCAATTCTCTGCGGTATTTCGTCAACAGTTGATCCCATCAGTCCATCTTGCTTTTTTCGACCAATCGGTCATATTTTTTTTTGTCTTTTGATAATGAGAGGTCCCGCTCTCGAAAATTTAAGTTTACCTTATTCAGGAACTTTTAATTGCCTGACAGTAACCACTTTTTTATTTACTGTTCTGGTATTTAATCTGTTTTACGTGAAATATTAATAAATTGATTTGAGATTCCATTCTTATTTTCATTTATTTTTGTTCATCTGTTCCACCTTGCGGTCCATATATCACATTGCTCCTGCCTCGGATTACAAACTTACACTTAAAAACTTTAAAATTAATATTTAAAAATGTAAACATGACTATATTTTAACTTGATTAATTGCTAGTCTTTCATATAAATAAAATACGACGTCTGTATGTTTTGGAATTTTTCAGATGAGGGTTGATGATTTGTATTATTCGGATTACTATTCACATCTAGGTGGCTATTTTACAACGTTTCAGCCGATATAACCGCTGACCTCCAGGTGCAACAAAATTTTATGCAAGAAAAGGAATATGTTGTTCATGTTTAATAATACTAATTATAATAAAGGGTGACCTACCCCTAACCTCTCCTACCCCCCCCCCCCCCTTAATATCACGTGACGCACTCCTGTCTTGACACTGCACTGATTTTGGCTGTGATGGTCTTCTTTAGTTCAGGAATGGCCTAGAATTGTTTGGATAGATATTATCTTTGAGATAACCCTACAGATAAAAATCGGTGTTGTATGTGTGTGTGTGTGTGGGGGGGTTAAGGTCTGGTGAGTGTGAAGCCCATTTAGGATCACACCTCCTACTGAAGAAACGATCACCGAAGTGTCCCCACAGTTATTCAAAAGACTCATTTGAAGTGTGGGGATTTGTCTCATACTATAAACAGGCATGAGTGTGTTCACTGAACTAGCCGCAATCGCCTCGCTGGTAGTGCTGGTCCAAGGTTGTTGTTTGATACAAAACCACAAGTCTAGTCCATAAACAAGTAAGGTTTATTTGTTGGAGATTACAAATTATACTCATGTTCTTAGGTTGAATAGCAGACTTGCAAAATGATATCTTTGCCCGACCAAATCAAACATAAGTCCCATAAACTCAATCTTTTAGCTAAGAGCCCCAAATGGCTCACTTTGCCTGAAGAGGCCCATCCTATCAACTGACCAACTCATGTCATTCCCAGAGGGCCGGTTCTGACTGCTTCCCTCCCCTCTCCTGGCATATTTTCACTCCTGACCTGAAATCTTAGATTCTGATCTTTTTCAGTGGTCAACATTCGACCACCCAAAGACTGGCTACTCGAGATATCCACCAGAGATAATATCCAGCCAGTGCCCACTCAAAGATGGTTTCTCTGGAGCCCATCTAAGAACATTACTTTTCTCAAGTGGCCAGTCTCAGTATGATGCCCGGTTTAATGAGGCATTTATTTGATTTCAAACAAAAGACAACTTCTGTGTGGTTCAAAATACAAAATCAGAGATATATTCAATTTCTCCTGTGCCCACCCCCTCTTTTTTCTTTGTCTGAACATCTATCACTTGCAACGTCTGCCATTCGCATGCACAATCAAAAGATGCGGCTCAGTGCATGTTTACAATACTATTCAAACCACCGTTCATACCTCACAACATCTCTCCGTCTGCCACTAGATGGCGCTCTGTAGTGATCGACACAGACGTGCACAGTTGCTGCGTATTATTGAACGGTGATAAAACAAAGACTGTTGGACATTCATGACTGAAACTTGGTGGACAAGTCAGGCAAAGACTGAAGTTTGTTTGTATTAAATATGGTTGGATTGCAGAAAGACTTGTGAATTTATTTTTAACAATTTCATGGGTAAAATTTGTTTTAGATCACCTTGATAGTCATCATAAAGTTTTTTGTATAAATTAGTTTCTAGATATGGTCAAGATCATGTAGCTGCATTTGAATGATATGTTGTTTCTTACAGGTGTTTTTCATTTTAAGGAGTGATTCATAAAAACATCACTATAAAAGGGTTGATATGCCGTAAATCAGTATAATGAACTTTAACTCGGATTGGTATTTGAACAAGTAGATCAAATAAATGCCCTCCAGCATGCCCTGTTTCATGCCACACTTTTTTTCTTTTTTTTGTCGTTGAGTTGTTATTTGTCCATGTAAGATTTTACATACTGTTGTTTTCCATATATGCTTCTATTAATAGATAAACATTGGTGTTAAATATACCGAAAAGGTCATCTGGCCAGAGTAGGCGCACTCGACATGGACATGCACATGGGCAGAAAAAAATAACATTACATGATTGATTGTCAAAAAGAAAATAATTATTGATTGAAACCATATGCAAAGGTTAGGAAAACCTCCATTGCTGAATAAACGCTACATTGACAGTAAAGTCCCACAATGGGCGCTTGCAGGTGGAGGCGTGCGTGTAACAAATTGCTATACAATATCAACCCGAAATTGATACCTGATCGATTAGCAATTTAGATTCCTGTATGTGCATTTTCTTTCCTCACTAACTCCCACTCGTTCACCAACAATAAAGATACGTAATATATTTTTATACATCAGAGTTATCATCACAGCAAACATACAACATTGACTTTTGAGAGAAATAAAAGTAAAAACAAATTAATCATCGAAAACTGCAACTCGTTACTTTAAAAAAATTTTTTTCTGTGATTACACCCATGGCTGTTGCACACCACCAACGAAATTATTTAACTCTATTTCAAATAGAAAATTTTTTTTTCTGTGATTACACCCATGGCTGTTGCACACCACTAACTAAATTATTTAACTCTATTTCAAATAGAAAATTTTTTTTTCTGTGATTACACCCATGGCTGTTGCACACCACCAACTAAATTATTTAACTCTATTTCAAATAGAAAATTTTTTTTTCTGTGATTACACCCATGGCTGTTGCACACCACCAACGAAATTATTTAACTCTATTTCAAATAGAAAATTTTTTTTTCTGTGATTACACCCATGGCTGTTGCACACCACTAACTAAATTATTTAACTCTATTTCAAATAGAAAATTTTTTTTTCTGTGATTACACCCATGGCTGTTGCACACCACTAACTAAATTATTTAACTCTATTTCAAATAGAAAATTTTTTTTTCTGTGATTACACCCATGGCTGTTGCACACCACTAACTAAATTATTTAACTCTATTTCAAATAGAAAATTTTTTTTTCTGTGATTACACCCATGGCTGTTGCACACCACCAACTAAATTATTTAACTCTATTTCAAATAGAAAATTTTTTTTTCTGTGATTACACCCATGGCTGTTGCACACCACCAACGAAATTATTTAACTCTATTTCAAATAGAAAATTTTTTTTTCTGTGATTACACCCATGGCTGTTGCACACCACTAACTAAATTATTTAACTCTATTTCAAATAGAAAATTTTTTTTTCTGTGATTACACCCATGGCTGTTGCACACCACTAACTAAATTATTTAACTCTATTTCAAATAGAAAATTTTTTTTTCTGTGATTACACCCATGGCTGTTGCACACCACTAACTAAATTATTTAACTCTATTTCAAATAGAAAATTTTTTTTTCTGTGATTACACCCATGGCTGTTGCACACCACCAACTAAATTATTTAACTCTATTTCAAATAGAAAATTTTTTTTTCTGTGATTACACCCATGGCTGTTGCACACCACCAACGAAATTATTTAACTCTATTTCAAATAGAAAATTTTTTTTTCTGTGATTACACCCATGGCTGTTGCACACCACTAACTAAATTATTTAACTCTATTTCAAATAGAAAATTTTTTTTTCTGTGATTACACCCATGGCTGTTGCACACCACTAACTAAATTATTTAACTCTATTTCAAATAGAAAATTTTTTTTTCTGTGATTACACCCATGGCTGTTGCACACCACTAACTAAATTATTTAACTCTATTTCAAATAGAAAATTTTTTTTTCTGTGATTACACCCATGGCTGTTGCACACCACCAACTAAATTATTTAACTCTATTTCAAATAGAAAATTTTTTTTTCTGTGATTACACCCATGGCTGTTGCACACCACCAACGAAATTATTTAACTCTATTTCAAATAGAAAATTTTTTTTTCTGTGATTACACCCATGGCTGTTGCACACCACTAACTAAATTATTTAACTCTATTTCAAATAGAAAATTTTTTTTTCTGTGATTACACCCATGGCTGTTGCACACCACTAACTAAATTATTTAACTCTATTTCAAATAGAAAATTTTTTTCTGTGATTACACCCATGGCTGTTGCACACCACCAACTAAATTATTTAACTCTATTTCAAATAGAAAAATTTTTTTTTCTGTGATTACACCCATGGCTGTTGCACACCACCAACTAAATTATTTAACTCTATTTCAAATAGAAAAATTTTTTTTTCTGTGATTACACCCATGGCTGTTGCACACCACCAACTAAATTATTTAACTCTATTTCAAATAGAAAAATTTTTTTTTCTGTGATTACACCCATGGCTGTTGCACACCACCAACTAAATTATTTAACTCTATTTCAAATAGAAAATTTTTTTTTCTGTGATTACACCCATGGCTGTTGCACACCACCAACTAAATTATTTAACTCTATTTCAAATAGAAAAATTTTTTTTTCTGTGATTACACCCATGGCTGTTGCACACCACCAACTAAATTATTTAACTCTATTTCAAATAGAAAAATTTTTTTCTGTGATTACACCTATTGGCTGTTGCACACCACCAACTAAATTATTTAACTCTATTTCAAATAGAAAAATTTTTTTTTCTGTGATTACACCCATGGCTGTTGCACACCACCAACTAAATTATTTAACTCTATTTCAAATAGAAAAATTTTTTTTTCTGTGATTACACCCATGGCTGTTGCACACCACCAACGAAATTATTTAACTCTATTTCAAATAGAAAATTTTTTTTTTCTGTGATTACACCCATGGCTGTTGCACACCACCAACGAAATTATTTAACTCTATTTCAAATAGAAAAATTTTTTTTTCTGTGATTACACCCATGGCTGTTGCACACCACCAACTAAATTATTTAACTCTATTTCAAATAGAAAAATTTTTTTTTCTGTGATTACACCCATGGCTGTTGCACACCACCAACTAAATTATTTAACTCTATTTCAAATAGAAAATTTTTTTTCTGTGATTACACCCATGGCTGTTGCACACCACTAACTAAATTATTTAACTCTATTTCAAATAGAAAAATTTTTTTTCTGTGATTACACCCATGGCTGTTGCACACCACCAACTAAATTATTTAACTCTATTTCAAATAGAAAATTTTTTTTTCTGTGATTACACCCATGGCTGTTGCACACCACCAACTAAATTATTTAACTCTATTTCAAATAGAAATTTTTTTTTCTGTGATTACACCCATGGCTGTTGCACACCACCAACTAAATTATTTAACTCTATTTCAAATAGAAATTTTTTTTTCTGTGATTACACCCATGGCTGTTGCACACCACCAACTAAATTATTTAACTCTATTTCAAATAGAAATTTTTTTTTTCTGTGATTACACCCATGGCTGTTGCACACCACCAACTAAATTATTTAACTCTATTTCAAATAGAAATTTTTTTTTCTGTGATTACACCCATGGCTGTTGCACACCACCAACTAAATTATTTAACTCTATTTCAAATAGAAATTTTTTTTTCTGTGATTACACCCATGGCTGTTGCACACCACCAACTAAATTATTTAACTCTATTTCAAATAGAAAACATTTTTTTTTGTGATTACACCCATGGCTGTTGCACACCACCAACTAAATTATTTAACTCTATTTAAAATAGAAATTTTTTTTCTGTGATTACACCCATGGCTGTTGCACACCACTAACTAAATTATTTAACTCTATTTCAAATAGAAAAATTTTTTTTCTGTGATTACACCCATGGCTGTTGCACACCACCAACTAAATTATTTAACTCTATTTCAAATAGAAAATTTTTTTTTCTGTGATTACACCCATGGCTGTTGCACACCACCAACTAAATTATTTAACTCTATTTCAAATAGAAATTTTTTTTTCTGTGATTACACCCATGGCTGTTGCACACCACCAACTAAATTATTTAACTCTATTTCAAATAGAAATTTTTTTTTCTGTGATTACACCCATGGCTGTTGCACACCACCAACTAAATTATTTAACTCTATTTCAAATAGAAAATTTTTTTTTCTGTGATTACACCCATGGCTGTTGCACACCACCAACTAAATTATTTAACTCTATTTCAAATAGAAATTTTTTTTCTGTGATTACACCCATGGCTGTTGCACACCACCAACTAAATTATTTAACTCTATTTCAAATAGAAAACATTTTTTTTTGTGATTACACCCATGGCTGTTGCACACCACCAACTAAATTATTTAACTCTATTTCAAATAGAAATTTTTTTTCTGTGATTACACCCATGGCTGTTGCACACCACCAACTAAATTATTTAACTCTATTTAAAATAGAAATTTTTTTTCTGTGATTACACCCATGGCTGTTGCACACCACCAACTAAATTATTTAACTCTATTTCAAATAGAAAACATTTTTTTTTGTGATTACACCCATGGCTGTTGCACACCACCAACTAAATTATTTAACTCTATTTCAAATAGAAAATTTTTTTTTTGTGATTACACCCATGGCTGTTGCACACCACTAACTAAATTATTTAACTCTATTTCAAATAGAAAATTTTTTTTTTGTGATTACACCCATGGCTGTTGCACACCACTAACTAAATTATTTAACTCTATTTCAAATAGAAAATTTTTTTTTTGTGATTACACCCATGGCTGTTGCACACCACTAACTAAATTATTTAACTCTATTTCAAATAGAAAATTTTTTTTTTGTGATTACACCCATGGCTGTTGCACACCACCAACTAAATTATTTAACTCTATTTCAAATAGAAAATTTTTTTTTTGTGATTACACCTATTGGCTGTTGCACACCACCAACGAAATTATTTAACTCTATTTCAAATAGAAAACATTTTTCTGTGATTACACCCATGGCTGTTGCACACCACTAACTAAATTATTTAACTCTATTTCAAATAGAAAATTTTTTTTTTGTGATTACACCCATGGCTGTTGCACACCACTAACTAAATTATTTAACTCTATTTCAAATAGAAAATTTTTTTTCTGTGATTACACCCATGGCTGTTGCACACCACTAACTAAATTATTTAACTCTATTTCAAATAGAAAATTTTTTTTTTGTGATTACACCCATGGCTGTTGCACACCACTAACTAAATTATTTAACTCTATTTCAAATAGAAAATTTTTTTTTTGTGATTACACCCATGGCTGTTGCACACCACTAACTAAATTATTTAACTCTATTTCAAATAGAAAATTTTTTTTTTGTGATTACACCCATGGCTGTTGCACACCACTAACTAAATTATTTAACTCTATTTCAAATAGAAAATTTTTTTTTTGTGATTACACCCATGGCTGTTGCACACCACTAACTAAATTATTTAACTCTATTTCAAATAGAAAATTTTTTCTGTGATTACACCCATGGCTGTTGCACACAACCAACTAAATTATTTAACTCTATTTCAAATAGAAAATTTTTTTTTTGTGATTACACCCATGGCTGTTGCACACCACTAACTAAATTATTTAACTCTATTTCAAATAGAAAATTTTTTTTTCTGTGATTACACCCATGGCTGTTGCACACCACCAACGAAATTATTTAACTCTATTTCAAATAGAAAACATTTTTCTGTGATTACACCCATGGCTGTTGCACACCACTAACTAAATTATTTAACTCTATTTCAAATAGAAAATTTTTTCTGTGATTACACCCATGGCTGTTGCACACCACCAACTAAATTATTTAACTCTATTTCAAATAGAAAACATTTTTCTGTGATTACACCCATGGCTGTTGCACACCACCAACTAAATTATTTAACTCTATTTCAAATAGAAAATTTTTTTTCTGTGATTACACCCATGGCTGTTGCACACCACCAACTAAATTATTTAACTCTATTTCAAATAGAAAATTTTTTTTTTGTGATTACACCCATGGCTGTTGCACACCACCAACTAAATTATTTAACTTTATTTCAAATAGAATTTTTTTTTCTGTGATTACACCCATGGCTGTTGCACACCACTAACTAAATTATTTAACTCTATTTCAAATAGAAAATTTTTTTTTTGTGATTACACCTATTGGCTGTTGCACACCACCAACGAAATTATTTAACTCTATTTCAAATAGAAAACATTTTTCTGTGATTACACCCATGGCTGTTGCACACCACTAACTAAATTATTTAACTCTATTTCAAATAGAAAATTTTTTCTGTGATTACACCCATGGCTGTTGCACACCACCAACTAAATTATTTAACTCTATTTCAAATAGAAAACATTTTTCTGTGATTACACCCATGGCTGTTGCACACCACTAACTAAATTATTTAACTCTATTTCAAATAGAAAATTTTTTCTGTGATTACACCCATGGCTGTTGCACACCACCAACTAAATTATTTAACTCTATTTCAAATAGAAATTTTTTTTCTGTGATTACACCCATGGCTGTTGCACACCACCAACTAAATTATTTAACTCTATTTCAAATAGAAAACATTTTTCTGTGATTACACCCATGGCTGTTGCACACCACTAACTAAATTATTTAACTCTATTTCAAATAGAAAATTTTTTCTGTGATTACACCCATGGCTGTTGCACACCACCAACTAAATTATTTAACTCTATTTCAAATAGAAAATTTTTTTTCTGTGATTACACCCATGGCTGTTGCACACCACTAACTAAATTATTTAACTCTATTTCAAATAGAAAATTTTTTTTTCTGTGATTACACCTATTAGCTGTTGCACACCACCAACTAAATTATTTAACTCTATTTCAAATAGAAAACATTTTTCTGTGATTACACCCATGGCTGTTGCACACCACTAACTAAATTATTTAACTCTATTTCAAATAGAAAATTTTTTCTGTGATTACACCCATGGCTGTTGCACACCACCAACTAAATTATTTAACTCTATTTCAAATAGAAATTTTTTTTTCTGTGATTACACCCATGGCTGTTGCACACCACCAACGAAATTATTTAACTCTATTTCAAATAGAAAATTTTTTTCTGTGATTACACCCATGGCTGTTGCACACCACCAACTAAATTATTTAACTCTATTTCAAATAGAAATTTTTTTTCTGTGATTACACCCATGGCTGTTGCACACCACCAACTAAATTATTTAACTCTATTTCAAATAGAAATTTTTTTTTCTGTGATTACACCCATGGCTGTTGCACACCACCAACTAAATTATTTAACTCTATTTCAAATAGAAATTTTTTTTTCTGTGATTACACCCATGGCTGTTGCACACCACCAACGAAATTATTTAACTCTATTTCAAATAGAAATTTTTTTTCTGTGATTACACCCATGGCTGTTGCACACCACCAACTAAATTATTTAACTCTATTTCAAATAGAAATTTTTTTTTCTGTGATTACACCCATGGCTGTTGCACACCACCAACTAAATTATTTAACTCTATTTCAAATAGAAATTTTTTTTTCTGTGATTACACCCATGGCTGTTGCACACCACCAACGAAATTATTTAACTCTATTTCAAATAGAAAATTTTTTTTCTGTGATTACACCCATGGCTGTTGCACACCACCAACTAAATTATTTAACTCTATTTCAAATAGAAATTTTTTTTTCTGTGATTACACCCATGGCTGTTGCACACCACCAACGAAATTATTTAACTCTATTTCAAATAGAAATTTTTTTTCTGTGATTACACCCATGGCTGTTGCACACCACCAACTAAATTATTTAACTCTATTTCAAATAGAAATTTTTTTTCTGTGATTACACCCATGGCTGTTGCACACCACCAACTAAATTATTTAACTTTATTTCAAATAGAAATTTTTTTTCTGTGATTACACCCATGGCTGTTGCACACCACCAACTAAATTATTTAACTTTATTTCAAATAGAAATTTTTTTTCTGTGATTACACCCATGGCTGTTGCACACCACCAACTAAATTATTTAACTCTATTTCAAATAGAATTTTTTTTCTGTGATTACACCCATGGCTGTTGCACACCACCAACTAAATTATTTAACTTTATTTCAAATAGAAATTTTTTTTCTGTGATTACACCCATGGCTGTTGCACACCACCAACTAAATTATTTAACTTTATTTCAAATAGAATTTTTTTTTCTGTGATTACACCCATGGCTGTTGCACACCACCAACTAAATTATTTAACTCTATTTCAAATAGAATTTTTTTTCTGTGATTACACCCATGGCTGTTGCACACCACCAACTAAATTATTTAACTTTATTTCAAATAGAATTTTTTTTTCTGTGATTACACCCATGGCTGTTGCACACCACCAACTAAATTATTTAACTCTATTTCAAATAGAATTTTTTTTCTGTGATTACACCCATGGCTGTTGCACACCACCAACTAAATTATTTAACTTTATTTCAAATAGAAATTTTTTTTCTGTGATTACACCCATGGCTGTTGCACACCACCAACTAAATTATTTAACTCTATTTCAAATAGAATTTTTTTTCTGTGATTACACCCATGGCTGTTGCACACCACCAACTAAATTATTTAACTTTATTTCAAATAGAAATTTTTTTTCTGTGATTACACCCATGGCTGTTGCACACCACCAACTAAATTATTTAACTTTATTTCAAATAGAAATTTTTTTTCTGTGATTACACCCATGGCTGTTGCACACCACCAACTAAATTATTTAACTTTATTTCAAATAGAAATTTTTTTTCTGTGATTACAACCATGGCTGTTGCACACCACCAACTAAATTATTTAACTCTATTTCAAATATGGCTTTTTCTTTTCGAACATGTTTACTCATCCAACCAATCAGAGTCCCGATCTATCTCAGCATACTTACTCTGTCTAACTCCGTAAATACTAACTGTTTTACTCAGGTGTTTTTTTACTTTCATTTTTGTTCAATTTTTTCTTTTTTTTCCTTTTAATTATGCTTTTTTTTTGTTTTTTTAATCAAATTATTGTTTTTTTAAATAGGATTTTAAAAGTTAAATTTAATGATTACATATTGTTTGGTTATCAATTTCTTAATTGAACTAGATTGTTATAGGACTACAATTAATTTTCTTAGCGTAATCTTAAAAATAAAAATAGTGGAAATGTAAATAACTTCCAAAGCCTTAAATCATATTTTATATGTAAGGATTTGCTAAGAATTTTAAAGACAGTTTAAATGACTTTCAACTTACAGTTTAAATGCTTCCAAATTCATGTCAAATTTCATTTTTTTTCAACTATTAACAAAAAATAAACATGGCTGACTTGTTTACGAAAAAAAAGAAAGAGAAATGCATTATGTTAAATTTAATTTTATAATTAAATCATTATTTTAAATAAAATTAAAATTTTGTTTTACTCTCTCTATACATCTCTCTATCATTTCTCTCTTTCCTCCTCCTTCTCCCCACCCTCCTCTTTATTCTCCGTCCAGCCCATTCCTCTATCTAGACATACACATAAACATATACACACACAGACACATAAAACTCCTTTTTATAGATTTCTCAAGGCATAAGGGAAGTAACTCCTTGATTAAAAAAATCAGAGTTACTTCCCTTTATTCAGTACATATTCAGGACCCCCCCCCCCCCCCCAGACAGAACCTGCACCAGTTTAGGGTAAAAGAATGAATATTTTTTTCTAAACTTTATATATTCATTCTGGGCAACACCAATCATGAATATACCAACTTTGTGGGTCTTTGTTTTAGCTGGCCACACACACACACACAACTGTCATCTATAATATATATATATATATATATATATATATATATAATTGCAATAAATAATCGATTAATAGTGAATAAGTAAAAAATATTCAATATGTAATTCTCAAAGTTACATTGAGGCGAGAAATACACATATGTCAAGTTGTCTTAATTTTTATTAATATAGAGGCGATTCCTTCCATTCCTTTTAAATCTAAAAATCTTGAGACATATGAGATATTTATCGGCCCATTTATCAAACTCTAATACTGATATATATATATATATATATATATATATATATATATATATATATATATATATATTATTTATTTATTTTTTGCTCCGCCTTTTCTCTGACCAATATAAGGCGTCAGAGATTTGCTTGAATAAACATGAGTACATTTTTCTTAGGAGAAAAAAAGTGAAGTTGTTGAATTTGATTTGTGTCTAAAAGAAATGGTTACCATAGAAACTGGCAGTTACTGAGAGAATACGTAATTAATATGATTGTTGGTCGTACGTAACCATGACAACTAGTCATTACCAAAAGACCCAGAATACATAATTATTCGTGTGAGACATAAACACTAGTTTCAGACCATCATGAAATATTACTCCGCGCTAAAAACATGACTGGAACTAAAAATTAAATTTACTTCTTCATTACTAATTTATAGCCGCCTCCTTGAGCGGTGTTGGTACAGTACCTGGGTATGTTAATTGCCATCTTTACCTAGATCCTACCACTTTATAGCTCGTACGAAGAAAAACATTTGTGAAATTTTATGGAAAAAAAATACCCGAGTTAGTATTTGCATGAAAGAGTAAGTAACTATGATGAATGTATTTATATATTGTTTTCTATTGTCGAGGGGAGGGGAGAGGAGGGGAGGGGAGAGGAGGGGGTTAACCAAAATAGAAAATGTCTGGGGGGGGGGGGGGTCACCAAAATAGAAAATGTCAGGGCAGGAGGTCACCAAAATAGAAAATGTCGGGGGTCACTAAAATAGAAAATATCAGGGCAGGGGGTCACCAAAATAGAAAATGTCGGGGTCACCAAAATAGAAAATGTCAGGGCAGGAGGTCACCAAAATAGAAAATGTCGAGGCAGGAGGTCACCAAAATAGAAAATGTTGGGGCAGGAGGTCACCAAAATAGAAAATGTCGGGGCAGGAGGTCACCAAAATAGAAAATATCGGGGCAGGAGGTCACCAAAATAGAAAATGTCAGGGCAGGGGATCACCAAGATAGAAAAAAAAATTGTTTTATATAAAGAATAAGAATGAAAAAAAAAAGGCATCTATATTATAACTGAGGATGTTTTTGTCTGTCACTTATAGGCTCCAAAACTACTCAACAAAATTACATCACATTTGGCACGAAGTATCCTTGTGATGCTGGATATGTCTTCAGTATAAAGTATTAATACTACTACTGATAATACTAAAAACAATAAAGTTATATGCTCCAAAACTGTTCGTCAAAATTGAAACAAATTTGGCAAACCATACTGTTGGTATGCTGGATGATGATAAATGATGCAAACATAAACCGAAACGAGTATCGGAAAATGAAAGGCATCAAATATGGTGGTTATCTTCAGTGAGAAAACAATTTTGTACCGTGTCTATTTTATTGTTAAAAGAATGGGGATCCCTCGTGTTGAGATTCGTTAACATACCCTTCGCATCAACTACCTAGACCAGGGGTGTTCACCTTATGAAGGAAATGGTGAATTCTGGAAAGCAGACACCAAGAAAGCCGTTCTGGTTTTTTAAACATGCGCAATAGGATAAAAGGAAGACTCGCGATTACCCTAAAATGAGTGCTCATTTTCATTGAGTGTAACGTGCCTTAAAGTTCATCTCACAGGCATATGATACCCGACTGATACCCGACTGTTGTTTCGTAGGGCATCATAGTGAAAAACAATACGATTGACAAGCTCCATCTGACGAAGGATAAACTTCGTTTAATTTGGCCTTTGGATTTAAATGTCGCAACAACGATGAGGCACCACTCGCCTGGCTGATGATTCAAAAGGCCCTCTGGACCAGTGAGAGACTACGCAGCAGGCAAGGTAATTGCATCTAGTTGTGATCATTGCAGTGTTTGAGAGGAATCACTCAGTCACGCCTTCTTACACTGTGGTATCATTCGACCGTTGTGAGTTAGTTGAAGGTTACATGTTTCGCATATCGGATGGACAATTCTTTATCCTTGAAACTGTGCCTGTTTGTAACAATTAGGCACCATGTTGGATAAGGAAAAACATTATTTGTTTATGCATTGACTACACCTATTATGAAAGTCATGACTTGGTCAATGCGACAGAAGGAATTTTGCAGGTATGAAACCTTCACCTCTATTCAGCTTCTTCTGATTTTCAATATCATCTGAAAACGAAAATTAATCTTTGAGAAGGAGAGTTTTTTTAGTTTTGTGGATTTTCCTGAAAAGGGCAGTTTCTCCAGAAAAAGACAGATTGTTTGCAAGAGATTGGTCAGGAAAAAGGGATGTCGGTTAATGGGCTAAGTTCAGTGCTGGTCGAGTGTGCTGACCAAGCTGCAGAGTAAAATGGAATCTAGGCTGGTTGAGTCATCAGCTGGATGAAGTCGCTGAGACATCAGCAGGAGCAGCTGATCGAGTCAATGGCTGGACCAGTGGCACTAGTCAACACCTGGACGAAGTTTCAGTAATTATGACTGTATCAGCTGATCATGTCGACAGTTAGAATGTGGACTAGTTTTGTTTGTCCAGCGTCCTGTTGCCAGACAGAAAAATAAATCAGATCAGTAATTTAATAGCAGGTGATCAGGTACAGGTTGATATCTGAAATGGGATCAATAGAATTCCTGAGAGGTGGAACAGGATGGACGGTAGGAACAGGTATTACACTTTGATCTTGAACATCTGTACTAAATAGCTGGCCAAAATGGGTTGGGGAAGGTGCCAATGAGCAAAGCCAAAACGAAAATAAAAAAAGTGACCTATCACAGTAGCCTTTTACACTTCAGTGACAATATGAATTGTTTGGGATGAATAGAAGTAAACTAAATACATCTAATATATAAAGTAGAGACGTTTTTTCCCCTGTACCTTCTCGGAGAATAGGAAAATAACCACATGCATCACGGGCTACTGAACTCACAATTACATTGCACCTATTCACTCGAGCGTGTTTTAGTATATCTGTTATTCTTCTTTCCAAACAAACACTGAATATTACATTCGACCCGGCCGCCACGACTCTCCGAAATACCAACTCCATATAGGTGGTAGTAAAAACTTTTCTCCCTAACAATTGTGTACTGTGACTACACTCATCGACACCGGGTACTAATAAACACAGTATAATTTTCATAAAGCACCCATTGTTATTTCGTATTTGTCTGGCATTATTTTACTACATAATATTAAGCAATACGCAAATATTTAATAACCGCTCCCTTACACTCCGATGAATATTCGCGAATATCAGATTAAGTTTTATCTAATTCTACCTTCTACATTTACATTCATTCCGGAATTAAGCGAATGAAATTAACGAACACAGTTCCTGCAACATTTAATGATTCAACATGGCGGATAACATTTCTAGATCGAATCGACTTCCTATTTAATTCAATAAGCACCAAGATACTGGTAGACGCGGATACATTTACATTTTCTAAATCATACACCTTAAACACGCATATTATCGAAAAATTGCCCAAATGAATTTACTTTATCAAAAAATGACCTACACCGTGTCATTTTTTAACTTTCCATTTGGTCGGCAGAATCTAAATGTTAACATAACACGCATGTCAATAAACAACCATAGCGTTATTAGCTTATTTTCACATGTATTTTTAACTCGAAACTGTGACGCTTTGGGTAAGAACGGTGGTCTACTGATCGACGGTTTCAGCGTTCGATCCGGTTCAACTCTGCCACTTTTTTTTTTTTTTAAATTTAAAACATTCGCCAACACGGTATAGGGGTGGGGGTGTAGAAAGAACTATAGGCCGTTTTTTTTTAATTCGACGTCATGCAACATATACTAATTTCTCCCGTGCAACGGGTTCCGCTAGTAAATATTAAAAGGTACAATTTTGGTATCTTTCAACTATCACCTCTCATAACGATTGGGCATTTTAAAAGAATCACTCCCATCTTCAAAGTCAGGGTTAGGGTTTCAGGGGGGGCGGGGGGGGGGTCTCCTGACATCATATACTGATTCGCGGCAGTTTCCAATGCTAAATCACAAAAAAAAAAGAAGAAAATTACCAACGTTAGAATTTATTTAAATGTTAAAGAAAGAAAGAAAAAAAGAAGGAAATTCTGCATGGAGTTGTATTTATATATATTTGTATTTCCTAATCTGCTGTCTCATGTCTTGCTTTTGAAATCTCTTCAACTTCCTCAATGGAAGCTTTTTATGCACTTGTGCACTTGACGAAACAGCTGAATTTATTTGTTTTCAATTTTGAAGAGTTCAGACAAATAATCAACCGGAAGTAACGAAACAACCAATTAAAACATTTTAATAAATTTATTTATCCGATAAAATATAGTTTCTGAAAGAAAAAACATTGTAATAGTGTTTTTTTTTATAATTTAAAATGTGATTTCTTTTTAATTTAAAATGTTTAGTAATTTTTTTAACATTGTAATAAAGTAACAGTCTGACCAAAACATTGTAATAACATATAGTGGTTTTTTTTTAATAATTTAAAATGTGATTTTTCTTTTTAATTTAAAATGTTCAGTGATTTTTTTTAACATTATAATAAAGTTTATGTTCAATAAAGTAACAGTTTGGCCAAAACATTGTAATAAAATATGGTGTTTTTTATAATTTAAAATATTACTTTTTTTTTAATTTAAAATGTTCAGTGATTTTTTTAACATTGTAATAAAATAGTTTCTGCAATTTTTTAATGATTTAAAATGTTATAAAACAGTTTTCATTTAAAAATAATTTGGCATTCTTTCCAATAAAAATAATTTGCCATTCTTTCCAATAAAAATAATTTGCCATTCTTTCCAATAAAGTCACTTTTAAAGGGAATTTTTCTCCTTTTATTGAAGAGGATACAGTTTGGAAATCTGTTTGAAAATAGCTTCCAGAGGGTTCACAGAAATTACATCTGTGGATTATCACCGCTGTTTTGAATGTAACTCTTCAAAATTGAAATCAAATAAATTTTTTCAGTCGTCATTTGTCACAGCCTCACCTGAATATGATATTATATCCAAAAATACTATCGATAAATACTCTATAATAAAAAGCAATGTGTGTGTGTCTATATATATATATATACAGGGCTTTACGCGTTCCATTATTTTTGGAGCTGCTCCCGCTCCTGCTCCAACGCCCAAAATTGGAGCTGGCTCCTCTCACGCTCCCCCTTTTCAAAAAGTAGCCGCTCCTGCTCCAACTCCTATAAAAAAGGAGCGGCTCTTTTTCAGCGCTCCATAATGAAAATGTACCTTCTTTCATAAACGTTCTATTCTGCCAATAAATGGATGAAGGACAAGGGTGGGCGTCAAAGGATCTCATCAATATGGGTTGGGATGTCACTTTAAGTGTAAGACCGTAAGATAATATTTGACAAAATCTCGCTAATATTTTGAGAGTTATAGGAGAACATGTCGGACGAAGTATAGGATTATATGTAAATTTTCATTTCCTGAGGTATAGAATAGAAATAGAAAAATCCCTGATATATTTTAAAACAATTTTAATTTTCATTACATTAACAACCTATTTTTTCAGGAAAGGAAAATTTGACCCGATCTATTTTCTATTTATTTTGGAAGGGAATTTAGATTTGTTTTAAGTAAATAAACTTTTACTTTTAAACATTATTAGTGACTATTTTCTTTTTAAAGAAAACATTTCTCTGGGAGAGGAGAGACAGCCAGGGCAACATTACTCGCCGTGTTGTTGTTTAATATTTGTTTGTTTTACGAACGTAACTATATTGTATAATGTATATTATTATTTATCACAGAGAAACGCGCAAGTACTTTCAAACAAATCGTTTTATCCATTTTTTTTCTATAGTACTATTTGGGGCGAAAAAAAACCCAATGAAGTTTATTTTTAAACATTTAATAAAAATAAATATTTTTCATAAGTTGCCCAAAAAATATCAATAAATTGTCAATAAACAATTCAGAGATCTATTTAATGTCTTAAAATTTCATACAAAATATCTGGCCTAGACCTTGGGAGTTGAAAAAATATCGGGTCAAATTTTCCTCCCCCGAAAAATTAACTGGAGTAAGTTTTCCTAGGTCGGGCAAAAACATTTATTAAAATTAAAAATTTGAAAAAAAAGGTGAAAACGTCTATATTTGAAATCTCTAACAAAAGCAAACTGTTTAAAATTTTAATATTCGATGATAGATTTTTTAAGATAAAAAAAGATATCTAATCTACTTTCGGTTCTAAAAAAACAACAAATTAGTCAGAAAGTCTAATTATTTGCTATTTTAAATTAAAATTTAAGATATTTTCTTTAATTTAATTAAGTTTAAACATCGGTTTAATTGTAGAATAAGGAGCGCTGTTTTCTCTCGCTCATTTCGCTTGGTATTCGCCAAATTTTTTGATGAAACTGATTGTTGGTCTTAATTGTATTTTTGGTCCTGAAATAAAATTCTCATTTACTTTTTAAAGTGTTGAGAATCTAACTTTAATTCCAGGTTTTAATCGCTGGCAGCCATGTTGGTTTTTATTATTTTTTTCCTTGGACTAAATATATTTTTTCTTTAGACTAAAGATATTTTTACTGCTTTAACATTTTATTACACACAAAAAAAAACTTTGAACATTCTATTTACAAAAGCAAGTTTTAACGGAATTTAACGAATTTAAAAGCAAACTAGTCGTGAATTTAAGAATAGCAAAAAATGCCACCGAAAAGACGACGGGTAAAAATGTGGCATAAAAGTTCAATTTGATATATGCTAAAAAATAAATGTGTCATTTCACCCCAAAAATCAATTTTATCGAACATTTGGGTGAATACCGAGCGAAATGGGCAAGAAAATCCAACAGCCCCTATAGTATAATTGAACCTAAAATTCTTTATTTAAAAACACGAATTAAAAGAAAAATTGGCTTATTCATTTAATCAGCAATAAACATCCTTCAAATTTATAAGAAAATAACTTTAAAGACATTTCTGGACTCACTGGTGCATTTAAAGACATTTGGTGCCAAATTGTCTGTCTTCTGCCTTAAGAAAACTGTCCCATCAAAAATTTAACACATAGATGTGAAAATCTGAGAACTTCAAATGTTCTCCTTCTTTTCCCCTCTCTCTCCCTCCCTCCCCCTCTCTCTCCCTCCCTCCCCCTCTCTCTCCCTATCTCATATACATTTACCAGATATAATTTTTAAAAATAACTCTGAGACTTTCTTTTCTTTGCCTTTTTATTGCTGAATAAAAAACTAATGTTTAAAAGGAAAAAATCAAATCATTTTGGAGCGAGGAGCGCGGAGCGATAAAACCACCGCTCTTTAGTCCCAAATGGAGTTGCTCCCGCTCCACTCCCGCTGAATATAAAATGAGCCCTCCTCTCCTTCGCTCCAGCAAAAAGGAGCGTGCTAGCGCGCTCCTTTTTGGAGGGCTCCGTAACGCCCTGTATATATATATATATATATATATATATATATATATATATATATAGTATTTTTATGTAGTTCAACCACATTGTTGGAAAAAATGACGTGAATCTGTCCTCTGTGATAATGATGTGGTATTGAACTACATAAAAATACTAAATATAGCATAGCTCTAGCTTTAAACTATCGAGATATTATAAGTACTTTGTGTTACAAAATTAAAAATACACACACACAATATATATATATATATATATATATATATATATATATATATATATTGTGTGTATTTAGGCAGCATTTGTTCATTTATGCAAACATTGTTAAACATAACAGAATTCGTTTTTTAATTATACCTTTTTATTTTTTCAATTTTACTGATGGTCTTTTTTGTATTAAAATAAAAAAAAATAATAAATGTTCCATAGGTTTCACGAACGTTCTCGATTCTTCGTCGAATCATCCTCAGGTATCAAAAGCAAATGAATAAAAAAGCTGGAGAAAGAAGAGAATTTTAACAAGACAGCGGAGAAACGTGCAGAGAACGTTTTCGCATTGTACCAAGAAGTTGTTGACGATTGACAATTTAAATTCAGCGTTTCTCTGCTGTCTTTTTAAAATTCTCTTCTTTCTCCATTTTTTAAGTAAATATTAGTTATTATTATCTACAGACATCGATGTTTCATGCTTACGCAATCTTCAGTGTAGGAATGTTAATTCATGTCGGTCGGAGAACTTGAACCCGGTTTCCAAGTCACCGCTGACTCATAGCCCGGTATCTTTTTCTTCAGCCACTATATATATATATATATATATATATGATAAAAAAATGGAAATAATATTCCAACGTAATGGAAAATGAAAAAATGAAAACCAAAAATGTATTCATCAACGTTTTGTCTTTATTTCAAGACTTTCGCAGGATGATTGATTTGAACAAATAACACACAAGTACAAATATTTTAAAAAATTGGTCTGTTTGTGACGTGGAAAGAATGTTTTTGTTTTTTTTTGGAAACGAAACATAGCCGTTAAAATTTAATATGTGTACTGCATCTATGGAGTGTTTCTTTTCCTTTTTTTTTTTCCAAACGGAAACAGTCGTTAGAATTAAAAAAAGATAGTGTGACATATGATGTGAAAGGAATAGTTTTGTTCTTTTTTTCAAACAAAACATGGCTGTTAGAATTTGAAATGTGTAATATGTTTATGAAATGAAAAGTTTTTTTTATTTATTTATTTTTATTTATTTTATTATAGATATGTTTTGTGGGAAGTGTAGTGTAAAATAGCTAACCTGGATCTAAATTCAAGTTTTGTTCGGATAGAATAAGTTTGCTGATTAAAGGAGATAAAGTAGGTCACCAGAAAACATTGTAATCATGTTAAACACATCTTCAGCATAAGTAGACAAAATTTTGAGAGGCAGCTTGCTCTTGATACTGGTCGTAACCCAAAAAACTTTTACGCTCACGTGCAAAGAAATAAAAAAATTGAACAATCAAATTGTAACTCTACATAATTCCGAAGGAGAAAAAATTGAGCACTCAAACAAACAAGCATTTCTATTTGCCGGTATTTTCGCAAATATTTTCGAATATGATGATGGCAGAGAACCTGCAATGCTACATACCACCTATGCATTCAATCACCATCACTTAAGATGAGGTCAAGAAGCAGCATTTGTCCTTGGATGTGAATAAGGGGCTATGTCTGGATCGACTACATTCAGCAATTTTACGGCTGTTGCACCAGGACTACGTGAACCTTTAGCAGCCCTTTTCAACCTTTCACTGACTACCAGAGTTGTTTCTGCTGATTGACGGGTGGCCACAATCTGCCTTATCTTTAAAAAAGGTGACAAAGATGACCAGTGAGCCTCACCTCTATCGTCTGAACATCGATGGAAGTTCTATTCAAGCGAGCAATCATCTACTGCTACTATCTCTCCATCTCAAAAACGTTCATGTCTCATAAATTTACTTGTGATGAAAGAATGGGTTACAAGTATAATGGATGACGGAGATACTGCTGACATTGCCTTTGGACTTTGCCAAGGTCTTTGATTCTGTCAATCACCGCTCACTTTTATATAAACTCAACACCTATGGCCTTCATAAATCGGTAATAAAGTGGATAAGATCCTTTCTTGGTGATCGTACATACAGGGTTCAGATAAATGTCAGTCTGTCATCTGAGATGGATGCTTGCAATGGTCTTCCTCAAGGCTCTGTGCTGGGTCCTATTCTCTTTCTATTTTATATAAACGACATGCCAGAAGTGATTGGTGGAAATGTGCTCCTATTTTTAGATGACGTCAAATTAGTAGCTTGTAGAAGCGAAATTTACAATCTCAAGTCTAGACCTCAACATACTTGGAAATGGTCCATTGAATGGGACTTATACCTTAATGTCAATCAGTGCTGCCATATTGCAGTGGGATCTCCTTTTGACTCGGCTCTTACTCTAGGCGGTGATATGGTTCTGCTCAAGGAGGCAAAGAGACAAAAGATATTGACCTTCTGGTCTACTTGTCCGTCAAGCCACCTAAACATTACATTCAGACTGCAAACTAAGCAAGAAGCACAATATTTCTCATTCGACGTTCTTTCTGCAAACTCACTCCTGAAATATTTCTACAATTTTATGTCTCCCACGTCAGACCACTGTTAGAATATGGTGTCCAGACCTCTGCTCCATATCTAATATGTGATATCCAGCATTTGGAAAGAGTTCAAAGACTGGCTACTCGAATGGTGCATGGTCTTTGGGATCTGCCCTATGAAAGCCGACTCAAGAAACTTAACCTTTTCTCCCTTGAGCGTCGATGATTATGCAATGATCTCATTTTTGCCTACAATCTCCTCAATGGTCATTACGATATACCTCAGGACCTATTATTCACTCCTGTACCAGAAAGAGGTCAGCGCGAACACCACAAGAAACTATTTCACCGCCGATTTCGATTGAACCAGAATCCCTTGACCTTGGAATAGTCTCCCAAGAGAGGTGTTAAATGCGGCAACAATGCAGCAATTCAAGGTGAATTTGGACAGGTGCTGGGCTACTGTATCCTCTTCTGTGTAAATTTCTACCACCCTTTTCATTACATGGCAACTAAAACTTATTTTATTTTTTGTCAAATTAATTGAATTGAATTGGAAAATAGTATAAGCCATTACGTTGTTTAATTGTGTTAGAATTTATAATCATTGAAGAAGTCTTCGCCAAGATCTATTTAAAATGAATTTAACGAGTCTAGCCTGTTCAAAGTTAAAAGAAGGATCGTGTTGTAATGCATGGGAGAAAAGTGCGCTCAGAGAATTGTTATTTTTATATCTCTTTTATGTTCACCAAACCTTTTCTTTAGTTCCTGTTAAGTTTCTTCTACGTAAATCTGATGACAATTATTGCATGGGATAATATATATACCTGCATTAGATGTGTTTAAAAAAAAATGTTTTGCTGTTTTTAATGTTTGTTTTATAGTTTGTGACGTAGTTTGTATTGTTGGAATTCACAGTTTATTTAGAATGTTGCAAATTATTGTATTATTAGCATGAGTAGGTAAGAGAAGATGTCTGTTTACGAGAGAAGTGTCCGGTGTATAAGATTTTTGCTTATTTTTTTGGAAAGTCTTTGTAGGGCTTTTTTCTTTGCATTTAATATGAAATATGTGGGGTATTGCAATGTTTTCAGTGAATTTGTGATGTATTTGAATTCATCTAGATATTGTGCACTACAGATTCTGAAAGAACGTAGGAAAACCCCGATCAGCATGCCTGTTTTTATTTTGTTGTTATGGTGCACGCAGTACACATTAAATCCTAACAGCTATGTTTCGTTCTAAAAAAGAACAAAAACATTCTTTCCACATCACAAACGGACCAAACTTTTTCAAATATTTGTAGTTGTGTGTTATTTCTTCAAATCAATCATCCCGAGGAAGTCTTGAAATAAAGACAAAACGTTGATGAATAAATAAATAATATTTTCCTTTTTGATTTTCCATATATATATATATATATATATATATATATATATATAGTCTTGGAAGTTTCTCAACCATTAAAACTATATTAAAAAAAACTTAAGTCCCAAGTCGTTCAGTGGAAAATCACTCATGTAAGTCAATTTAACTTTTTCAGTTATTATATTAGTTTGCTTCTAACATTATTTAAGGGATCATCAGTTGTTTACCATGAAAAACTGTTTATTTCATGACATTTTTGGAAATACAGAATTTTATTACTGAAAGTATGAAGGGAAGACATATTTTATCGTTCATGATTAAAAGAGAAAAAAAAGCCAGCCGACTGGTTTTGCCCTCACTCAACAGAGCTGTATCGAGGGATTTTAAAAGGTAAAAGAAAAAAAACAGTATTTAAAACAAAAAAAAACGTTATGTTATATATACAATGGGGGATGTGTCATAGAGACTAATCACGCCTAATCCTAATGATGTTTACAGAGGGAGGGCCACTTTAAACGAAAAATCGTCTCTAAGACTTTCAGGTGGAATATTGAGTAAGCACGACTCAAGATGGTAAATGAGTCGATGCTGAAATTCATTGCGCACGTCAGGTTTTTAATCAACTGTTCAGTGATGGAGGACCCATATTTTTTTTAGAACATCCCTGGAACGGAAGGTTCCATTTCTAATTTTAGTAGGTATGTGTGGTTGAACTCTGTTGTCCAATCTCAACGTCGTCCTACCTACATAGTCGGCACTGCAACCACATTTCAAATAAGAAATCACATTATTATTAGGGTAGGGAGTAGAACCCTAACCCTAACCCTAGAGAACTCAACACGTTCGAAGCAAAATAGCAATTTTCAACTGTTGAGCTGATTTGCTTGACAAATTTCTCACTTACTATATCTAACCAAGGCGAACGAATATAAACTGGACATTTAGCCACCGTATTTGGTTTTATTTTAGAAAAATAATCTAATCACATCAAGAGTATTAGTAATGGTTCTTACTTCTTCGTCCAATTTTGATTGTGAACAAATCATAAGGGCTCTGTGTGTTAGGCTCCAAATTAAGTTTAACTTTCGTTTGCTAGGAAAAAATGAATCACAGTGGTATATAATCCCGTAAACATAGGTTTACGGTAAATTTATGTAATTTATGTAAGGTAACTCAATGGGTTTTTTGTTACCAATAGATTGAGAAAAGCCAACGTGGAATTGCACTCTCCTTCACAAGTATATTTTAATGGTTAATATTTTTGTCGGTTTCTATGAGAAAGAATTATTATCTGGACCCACAAAACCTTTAGTCAACTTTCAATATGTAGATGACACATTTTGCCCCTTCAATAATAAAATGGAGGCAAATACATTCTGTGATAGAGACCATATTTATAGGGAGGAAACCTGGGTGGGGAGTTGAACAGCAAGATGCTTGTTTACATTACATTTAAATTTCCGCATGTTGGTATCGTTGGGGAAACAGGGAGCCAGGAGGGCATTCCAAAGGCAAGTTTTTAGAGTACAAAATCTTCCGGTATCTAGGGACCTCTACAGAAAAAGGATGTAATTTTGCTGCTAGTCAGGTGGGTCGGAGATCGTAACATTAAAAGGGTACAAGTGCAGTAAGTTCATCGGAGCACATTCCGTGGATGTACTCGTAAAACAAGCACAGGGACGTAACATTGTGGTGATGCAACAGGGGCCGGATCTTAGCAGACAGTGCGGGACCTATTAGGTTTGAAATTCTTTTTTTGCATCCTGTCCAAGAGGGAAAGACTAGTGGTTAGTGCATCAGCCCAGATGTGGCAACAATACTGCATGCACGTGCAACTGATGGCTTCAAAGAGATGTAAAAATGCAGTGTGCTGCATTTTCTTTAGTGATGTATATGAGTTGCGAGCGTTGCAAATGTTAGATGCTCGACTAGACGAAGGAGGGGGGGCACAAAATAAAGTATCTCGTAAAAACAGACAATGATGTTGAAACACAAAAGTGATGTTCAGATGTCTCCATGATAAAGCCGCCCTGGGTAGACTGTCTGACAGGTTATGTCAAGTTAAAATTTTAAGTGGCGAGAGCTTGGGTGATCCAGTACTAACCAGGCACAAACAAAAAACCAAAGGATGGGAGTGGTGAGACCTGGCCACTGGGCAATGGCAGGAAGTTTGAGGTTTGCTTGGATAGCTGGCGATCAGGTTGAACCTGGCCGCTGCCTGGGGAAGATGGGCCCATCTCGGTCTCTTAGTTAAAGGGTTGTGCTGGACTTATGTTTTATTTCACCGGGATAGAGAGATCTCATTTGCAACTGCCATTCAACCGGGTTTCATTTGTAACTTCTAACAAATAAATTTGTTACTTGTTTATACACTGGAGTTGTGATTCTGCTTGGCATGACAATCTTTGTTGCAGCACGGAAATGAGATCGCACAACAACCTTTGGACCGGCACGACATGTGGAGACAATTACGGCCAGTGCAGTGAACGCACAAACAAACACGCATACATACATGTTCATAGAGATATAGGATACTAGCAGGTGTGAGAAGTTTTCTAGACCAGTAGAGGGAGACTACCTTCTTTGCAGCAGACTTGGCAGCATCTTCTACATACTTTATGTTGCTATTTACTGTCATTTCAAAATTTTGTATAACCACTAAAAGTGTCAGTAGAAAGAAGGAAGTATTAATAGAAGAGGAACAAAACAAGAGGATTGAGATTTTTTTTTATTTCTATCAGTTCCTTTAAATGTTCATCGTTATCTTAAAGCTGTAAAGTTGCTGTGTAATCATTGCGATGGGATCATATCGGCCCACGATGACATTGATTATCTCACATCTTGCCTTTTGTGTCGTTTGCTTGTAACTTCCTGAAACCAAACTTTTGCTTAGCGAGTTGTTCTTTTTATTTAAGTGTAGAGGCTCCTAGACTTGTTTTAATAAATTATGCAGAAAGCATTCTGATTGGTTAATAAACACTAGGTTACTTTTTAATTGTGAATTAGTTATGTGACCTGGTTTTAGCGGATGTTGTTGTATAACATAGTTCTAAGTAATTCCCCTTTCCACTTTTATGTAAGCGTAAACAATCTCAACTGGTACGGCCATGTTGTCTGCCGTCAGTCATCTGAAATGCTTCAAAGTGTGCCTAACATCAATGTCGATGGCCCAAGGCAAGGTATGCGGTAGGCCACCTAAAACATGGAAGGGATCTGTTGATCACAACCTGATCCTAGAGGGCGGCACAAGCGAACAGATAGGAGAAGTCAGAAGTCTTCAGAAAACATCTACTTGTTGAATATTGTGTCTGGTGTACTGGAAATGTCACCTGGCAAGAATAAAATGTACTTGACACAGACACACACCTGGCCGGAAGAAGACAAAACGATTGGTTGATTGACACAAACACACAACTCTTCAGAAAATAAAATATTTGTTAATTGATTTAAAAACGCCTGCAGGTATACACCATCACTAAATACACTCCCTAGAGGTGTGGCTACATTGACAGCAAAGGCGAAATCCCAGAATAGGCGTTTACAGATGCATGGGAGTCACAGATCATCATATAAACTAGCTCAAATTGAGAGTTGACTGGCGATCGAGTTAAAGAAAATCACTTCCATCAATTCTCGTGCTTCCTCCACCCCTCTCACTCACCCCACTCGTTCACCGCCACTGACAATAATATACTTATATATTTAGTTGTACATCAGTGTTTGTCATCACAGCAGAAATACAGCACAATCTCAGTATTCGACACAAAGACCGAAAATGAAAATAAAAATAATAAAAATAATAATAACTTTAAGAAGGAAAAAAAGTGAAGGAAAGAAAAAAAAAGACAGAGGCAAAATGAGTAGAGGGGGAAAGGCAGAAACTTAAAATGCCAGTAACATATCTCGCTTCCCCTCGTCTTGCAAAATACTGTAAAGTTCAAGAAAAATAAAAGGAAAGAAGGGAACGTAATCATTACTATTACCGACATAAATTATTTTAAAGGAAATACAGTTAGGGAAATTGGTCAAAAAAGAATTTCTTTTGCGTTACCTACTAATTTGAGACCTATTTGCATTAGAAATTAGTATTTAATCGAAGTTATAAGCCTTTAAAGTGCACATTAATACCGATTCTGAGTAAAGTAGACATTTTTGTTTGCGTTACTGATAAAACAAAGATGGCTACTTTGCTCAGAATCGGTATCTACGTAAACTTTAAAAGCTTATAACTTCTATTAAATATATATTTTTTAACGCAAATAAGTCACAAATAAGTAAGTAAACCAAAATAAATTGTTTTTAATCAATTTCCCAACCGTATTTTTTTTAAAACTAATTTTTGTTGGTAATAGTAACGCTTGACGGAAAAAAAAAGTAAAATAAAATACCTGATTTTGTCATGGCAATGCCGCATGGCATTTTAAAGCAAACTTTTCCTTTTCCCCGTTTTCCAAACCTGCGAATAAGTTTGGTACGTTCGGTGCCACTCTCCTGGCTGCCTTTGTAGTTCTCCATGTGTAGGAAGCGTCGTAGTAAGTACATGACCACCTTCAAACTACATCCAACCCGTTCGCTATTAGGCATTAGCTTTGCTTAGATACAAAAAGAAAAAAGCCGCAAAGTATCAAGGCTAAATGTTCAAGGGGACGATGTCCGACACTTTTATGTCCGGGTAAACTGCAAAAGAGAAAAAGAAAAATATTAATCGAAAATGTAAAAGAAATGGAAACGGATATTCTGAAAATGCATCTATTCAATTAGCATGTTTAGCTTTTACAAACAGATGCGCGACAGACTGACAGAGACGCTTACAGAGTTGCGTAGGTGCATCCAAATAACGGGTTGCTTGCTTTTACCCCATTCCTTTGTGATGTCGTTCCATCTGTACATCTAGTGCTAAAAATGCCATTTCAAACTTAAGCATGACAGACCGACCTACGGATGGATCCTTCTATAGAGATGCATTTGACAAATGCCTTAAATATTGAGGGAACAAGGTACATCTGTAAAAATGCAGTAGGCTGCATTTTTTTTAAGTGGTGCATATGAATGGCAGACGCTGCAAATGTTAGATGCTCGACCAGAGGAAGGAGGGAGACACAAGATAAAGTGAAAGTGTCTTTGGTTTCATTTGGGCCACCCCAGAGGAATATTTCCCTTTGAGGTGAATTAAGTGTCTCATAAAAGGCTGGACCCATGCTGAGATGTTCATGGATTGTCGCCATGATAAGGCTCTGTCTGTCAGTTATCTCGGGTTGAGATCTTGAGTGACTAAGCACTTGGGTGACCCACTGATGACCAGTGAAAAGACTTAGTCAACAGGAGGAAGGAAACGGGAGGGGAGATCTGGCTCACTGGGCATGACAGGAAGTTGGGGGTTGCTGGGAGAGCTGGCTCACTGGGCATGACAGGAAGTTGGGGGTTGCTGGGAGAGCTGGCTCACTGGGCATGACAGGAAGTTGGGGTTTGCTGGGAGAGCTGGCTCACTGGGCATGGCAGGAAGTTGGGGGTTGCTGGGAGAGCTGGCTCACTGGGCATGACAGGAAGTTGGGGTTTGCTGGGAGAGCTGGCAGGCAGTTGGAGTTGAACTTTCGAAGTGTCAGTTAGCTTTCAATGGTCCTTGTTGTGTCAGGTTAGACTTATGTTTTATTTCACCGGGATAGAGAGACCTCATTTTGCAACCCTGCCATTCAACCCGGGAACACAAGTATCATTTATATGCCAACAAATAAATGTGTTATTGTTGATAGACTGGTTTCATGGTTGTTACTTGGCATAAGAGTCCTTTGTTGCAGCACTGAGACAAGATCGAACAACAACCATTGAACCGGCACGACGTGTGAAGACAATTACGGCCAGTGCAGTGAACGCACGAACAAACACGCATACGGACATGTTCACACATCTGCTAGTAGTTATTAGCTCCTACCTATTGTTGAGACATATGCTGGAAAACAGGAAACGTTTTAGACAAGGGTCACAAAAGGGACAAAGGATCGACCCTGCTGAGTGTGTGAGAACGAGAAACTGAGTAAGACATGACCAACAGAGAGTGTGACAAGCGAAGGATTGTCAGTTTTGGTGGGACCCCAGTGGAGACAAGATGTGTTTTTAAAATGGTTAAACAAAACGTTAAAGATTAAGTTATGCACTAAACACATAAGCAACTCTGTTTCTTTCTCCCCATCTCATATTTTTGACTGAAAAACTCCTTCCCTCCTCTAAATATGACTAATCAAAAATAAAATATCAAACAGGATTAAATATTAATTTAATAGATTTTTGTCATGTAGTTACGTGATTTGGTTTTGTTTGTCTGTCTTATCATTCTTTTGATGGCATGGGTACAGGCAATATAACCGCCATTCTCTTGGGATCGCCCGACGGTGAAATACTAAAAAAGTAATTTTTTAAATTTCATCTGATGTCGCTCTTGTGTCGAACATGAAACTCGATCTAAAATAAACTTTCTTGTTAAGGATCAAATTACCCATTCTCTAATCTCCATCCCCCGTTTTCCCCAACTTATATTCCACTCCCATTTAGAGATTGACCTGCTTGTTTTCAGTTCTGAACAAACCGGAAAACAGTGGGACCTATTATTATTCAGAAAGGGTTGGGAACGTCTTACTAACCAAATTTTTTAATTTTTGTTCTTTCCCCACTTCCCGTTTTATTCCAATGAAATCTGGTATATAAGTATATTTACGAAAAATAAAATTTCCAATTAATTTGGGTTATTTTAAGTGGGATGGCCCATAGTATAAATGTGGTATTGTGGTGACTGGATGATCTTAGTAAAGAGTAGGATAGACATTGTTATCAGTTTAGACCAAGGAGAACCACGACACCCAACCCCACATTTTTGATAGCCTTGTGTCTAATTTGTTTTAAATGTAAATGTTTTATATTTTTTGCAAATAAATAATTCGAAGTGTAGTATCTGTTCTGTTCAAAAATGGTACAAAAATATTGTGGGGTCTGTGTTTGCACTTAACATTCATTGAATGGAAATATGTCAAACTCCTACAAGCGTTTTGGAGATCGACCCCCATAACCAAATATATTCTGAAACTACATTAACCAGAGTACTTAGATAAGTATGTTTCAGTTGGAACAGAGGTGGTACAATAATATTGTGGGATCTGTGTTCACGCCAGACGTCTATAGAATGGAAATATTTTTAAGCATGGTAGCAATCTACAGTAGATGAAGGATACAGTTGTGGAATTTCCACAGGTCTCGCTAGTAAAGATTAATGTCAATGGTTTTAAAATGTTTATAACAACTATATAAACAACATGAGATTACTACAAAAACACCTTATAGGTAAATTAAGAGCGTTAGTTTTTAATATGAGGATTTAGGTGGTCGTTTTTCAATCACTGAAATACCTAAGACATTCTGTAACCAGATGAGATGTCGGTGTGTAAAAATAATGTTAAAAACGGAATTTTTTTACATAAAGCTAGACTAACAAGAAACCTGAAAATTCCATTAGAAGTTTCAAAGTAGATTTAGAGCTACGCGTTCAGGATGTTGCATCACAGACAGACAGGAAGTTGCTAGTGACACGTAGTGAATAAGCTGATAAAATCTTTCTCTTGTTTCTGAAATGCAAAATAGAGTGGTCGTGGTTGGGACAGTTACGCCCGCCCCTATGAGGGATAGGTGGGGGAAAACCTATGGGGTATTATGTAACATCCCGATATACATGTATACTGTAAAAACTATATATTAAAAACCGAAATGCACTGTTAAACTCAAATGCTTTTGTGCTGTCATTATTAATAACTTTTTACAACCGTTGTTATTAAAAAGAAAATGAAAATAAACACGCATCACAACAGACGTATGACGGCTGTTAACAACAACAAAAAGAAAACAAACTACTGCTACTTGTTATCTACACAACAACACTCCAGCTGTTGATGTGATGAGCTGCCATCCAGATAATCTGCTGGGGTCAAAGAATCCCATCACCATATTGCTCAGCTCCTCAAGGATAAAAAGATGATTTTTAATAAAAAATTTAGACCAACTTGATTTTACCGTTTTGGTAAAATCAAGTTGGTCTAAATTTTAGACCACCTTGATTTTAATAAAAAATTTAGACCACCTTGATTTTACCAAAACATTTAGACCACCTTGATTTTAATAAAAAATTTAGACCACCTTGATTTTAATAAAAAATTAAGACCACCTTGATTTTACCAAAACATTTAGAACACCTTGATTTTAATAAAAAATTTAGACCACCTTGATTTTACCAAAACATTTAGACCACCTTGATTTTAATAAAAAATTTAGACCACCTTGATTTTAATAAAAAATTAAGACCACCTTAATTTTACCAAAACATTTAGAACACCTTGATTTTAATAAAAAATTTAGACCACCTTGATTTTACCAAAACATTTAGACCACCTTGATTTTAATAAAAAATTTAGACCACCTTGATTTTACCAAAACATTTAGACCACCTTGATTTTAATAAAAAATTTAGACCACCTTGATTTTACAAAAAAAATTAGACCACCTTGATTTTGATAAAAAATTTAGACCACCTTGATTTTACCAAAACATTTAGACCACCTTGATTTTAATAAAAAATTTAGACCACCTTGATTTTAATAAAAAATTTAGACCACCTTGATTTTAACTTCTGATTAAAACATAATTAAAGAATCCATTTTCAAAAACTTATATTCCTAAAACAGTCAGTGATTGAAAATACAACTATCTACAGGAACTTTCATAGATTTTTGTCAAGTAATTTTCACGTGATGCAACGTCAGATGGAAAGAACAACGGAATTTTGGCAGATTATCAGATCATTTTAGTCTAAAAGTCATCAGAAAAATAACAATTTATAAATGAAACCTTCTATGTAAGCCAATAAAATATTTCTGCCCATCCCCATGTATACGAGTGCTATAGGTTTGCCACCCCTGATCTAGATGACTCATACCCAAAGAACTTACAATCAAGACAAAAAAAGAAAAGTAAGGCGGAAGTTGTGTCTGGCGGTGGGCATGTGGGGGAGTGGCGCGCGTAGGCGGCTATGGCGAACGATGAATGAAGATGCGCTTTCAATTATTCTTTGCAATGAATGAAAATTGATTTGTGGAAGCCTCGAGTATAACAAATGTCATCATCGTATTGAACAGGAATCGAGTGGGAAGCTGACATTTTGTCTTAATACCCACTTAACAAATCGAATCTATGAACGAATAAGAGTTTGGCTCAATCAATGAAGAACTAAAAATATCAACAGAAAAAACACACTTCTCTAATGTACCCTCGTGGGTTGCATTTTCTGATGATAAGTAAAGATGTTAATGGTTTCCTGTAAGATTACTGATGATAAGTAAAGATAAGTAATGAAGATACGTTCAGAGTCTGAATAAATCATTTACCAATTTCAAAACCTGTCAGAAGTATTTGAATGGAGCGTCACTTTAGTCTTTATTGGGTTGGTAGGTTAAAACAAGTTGTTGTTTGGTTTTACGGCATATCAACCATCGTTAGGTAATTTGATTGTCGAAATCATACATGTTGAGTAAAGGATTGATCCAAGGGTCAACCTGACCTTACCTGCAGTGGTGTTTTTTATACTAAGTCGAGGATACATCATCGACAATCAGTCCAACAGAGTCTGGTCCATTTGATCTAGATGGCCTTTTTTTTCTGTCAGGCTGAGGTATGGTTCTGTGCAGTTCTAGGAGGTCCACCATCCCAGGCTTTACCTTCTCTTCTTGAGAAGCGGTAAGCTAATTGTTCATCGCACAAAGCACCATTTTTTTTTAGGCCAGAGTGCACTTTCTTTTGGGCGCTGGCTTTTTAATCCCCACTTTCCGACTTTGTGTCAGATGTTTTTCTGAACTGCAGAAATTACAGATTTATCGCAAAATCGACAGCTGAAGTTAAGGAAACATTCAGAACAACACATCCTGCTTAAGTTATGGCTTTTGGTGTTGTGACTTTCGATGGAAAGAGAATGTCTATAAAATTCTACAAAGCAGATCAAAAGATCAATCTTAATACTTACTACAAGACTCGGAGATACCAGGTACTGCGATGGCTTAAAGCAAACTACTCAGATGATAGTTATGTATGGATTCAGGATGGTTCTGTAGGGGTTAGGGTTAGGGTTAGGGATGTATGGATTCAGGATGGTTCTGTAGCCCACAACTAGAAAAATACAAGATTTCTACAAATCTAACTTTAGCAATTTTTTGGAATTATGTTTATGGCCGCCTTCAAGCCCTGATCTAAACCCTCTGGATCATGCTATTTGGGGCGTTTTAGAACATGCTACCATCACACAGCAATGTCAACTCTCTTGAAAATACTATTAAAGAAGAATGGGAGAAGTTGTCTCCAGAATATATGAGGAAAACTTGTGTGAGTTTCAGGAAGCGTGTGGAGGCAGTTATTGAGAAATAAATAAAGCACATACACTAATAAAAACATTTTTTATTATGTAAAATTTCTTGTGGCAAATAAATTCTCATGATTTTCAATAAACTAATTAGTCATACACTGTCTTTTAAACTCTGCCTCAAAATATTGTAAATTTGTTTCCCCACCCTATATATATATATATATATATATATATATATATATATATATATATGTAAAAATAAAAATGGAATAAAGGATAAACAATTCAACAACTAGCAAAAATAAACTCAAAAACTCATTTTGTATAGTTCTTCGAAATATTTCAGTCGTCTATAATACGACCATTCTCAATCGGTTGGTGAACTTTAATTAAAAACGGAAAAGTTTTCAAATTCATACAAAGAATGCGTTTGGAAGAAATAGTCACATGCAACAAACAACAAAGAGGGAGAAAGAAAGCGCTAAAAAGACGAAGAAGATGAAGAAGAAGAAGAAGAAGAAGAAGAAGAAAAAGAGAAAATCAGCTATTGGCTAATTGAAGAAGAAGAAGAAGAAGAAGAAGAAGAAGAAAGAGAGAAATTCAACAATTGACTGCTGAACGCTGATTGAAAACGTCACGCGTATGTCAGAATTAGTAGTAATTTGAAACTGCTGTCGAAGGAATTAAAACAAAGGAGGAGGCAGAGGAGGAGGAGGAAGAGGGGGAAGAAGAACAAGGGTTAAAAGTTAACCATTGTCGTAAAGACTTAAGTTCATTTCAAATAGAATCGATCTAGCAGAAGCGTTAGAAATGTTATAAAAACCTGGTCTTTGCACAATCGTGTTATCATGGCATAGGATTAAACATGATTCTATGAGCCGTCGAAGTTTAGAATCGTGAATATGTTTAATAGAAATTGCCCTCTGTGTATTGAAGTGATTACCGAAAGAAATCATGTGGGTGCATAACGCATTAGAGGTATCACAGTTTTTTATAGCACGATTGTGTTCATAGATTCATTTCTTTAACGGACGTTGTGTCTCGCCAAAATATATTTTTCCACACTCGGCACAAGGTATAGTGTAAATTCCAGCTGGAGTAGGAGATGAAAGGACTTTTATTTTGTTTTTATGCTTTTGTAAAATGTTTTTGATGGTGAGTGAGGTGGCTTGGATAATTCTGAAACTATGTTGGGAAAGCGAAGAAAAGAGATGTGTGTTATGAGAGTTAGTAGGAAGGAAAACATTCCTTAATATGGGTTGTGTAGTATTAGGAGATGTATTAGTATTTTTGGTATTTTTTAGATGTATTTGAATTGCTTTCTTTTTAGCGGAAAGAATGACATGTTTGGGATATTTTAAAGTTGTGAGAGAGGATTCTATTTTATTGTATTCCTGAGAAAGATGTTCAGGGCTGCAAATACGCAAAGCTCTGAGATAAAAACCAATTATCATACTGTTTTTTATGTAATTATTATGATGTGAGTAATAGTGCAAGTAATCATTTTTGTTGGTTAGTTTGCGATGGACTTGAAATGAAAGGCAGTTATTGTTTTTGAGGATTAGAATGTCAAGGAAAGCTAAAGAATGGTTTTGTTCACTTTCAAAAGTAAACTTAATGGAAGGTTCAACTTTGTTGAGTGCTTGTGCTAATGTTTCTATTTTATGACTAGCAGGTAGAAAAATTAAAATATCGTCAATATATTTAAAATAGGTAGCAGTTTTAGGGATACGGTAAGAAAAAGGACCGATTTCGAGGAATTCTAAAAACAAGCAAGCTAATACGGGACTGAAGGGGTTCTTCATACGTAGGCCAAATTTCTGTCTATAATAGTTATTGTTGTATTTAAAGAAAGTAAGAGAAGTTATGTTCCTAATGATATCTATAATGCTTTTAATTGGGAGAGATCAAGAAAAATTTATTTTGTTTAAGTGTTTTGAGAGTAAGTTAATGCATTTTTTATGGGTATATTTGTGTATAAGGAAGTGCTATTAAGGCTATTCATAGTATGGTTATGTAAAGTAATATTTTGTAATTTTTTTAGGAGATGACCTGAATTCGTTATGTGTGCGTTACTGATAGTATCTAGTAGTGGTGAAAGAATGTTTGCCAATGATTTAGCGATATTGTGGGAGGCACTTCCAATGCTGGAAATAATGGGACGTAGGGGCATATTATGTTTATGGGTTTTAGGAAGACCGTAAAGTGTTGGTATGGTGGAGTGATATGAAATAAGGGAAGTCCATTCTTTGGCTTTATTAGTAGAGATTTTGAAAAATTTGATAAATGTTTCATTGTTTTTGTTGATAGTATTAAGATCGGTGGATTCGTATGTTGAACCGTCATTGAGTATATCCATGATTTTGTTATGGTAATCATTTTTGTTGAGGATAACAACGCCACCTGTTTTATCAGCAGTGGATATGGCGATGTTTGGTATGGCAGCTAAATTAAGTAATGCTGTAATATATCTTTTGGGAAGGGTTCTTTCCTGAGGTGTGGTAGAAGCGGCAAAAGAGATTCCTTTGTAGAAATCCTTTGGTTAGGTCATTATCGGAATTCCTATAGTTGAGAAGTGTGCTTTGCGTAACATAGTTGTTTTGAATCCCGGTAGCGAATTTAAGACCAAAACTGAGTGCTTCGAACTCATTAGAAGATAGATTGATGTTAGTTCACCAACCGATTGAGAATGGTCGTATTATAGACGACTGAAATATTTCGGAGAACTATAAAAAATGAGTTTTTGAGTTTATTTTTGCTAGTTGTTGAATTGCTTATCCTTTATTCCATTTTTATTTTTACATTCTGTCTGAAACATTGTTTCTTTTTCCTCATATATATATATATATATATATATATATATATATATATATATATATATATATATATATATATATATATATATATATCATATCATATATATATATATACCAGCAAAAAAACTACCAGCCACCTGACGACTATTAATTTAGCTTTAAGTATTCTTTTTAAATGTATAACTTACATTATAATTTTAAAAACTAAGTTTTCATTTAAATTACCTCCCTTGAACATTAATGAACATATATAACATTTTAAGAAAGGTTTTGGTAATTTAATGTTTTTATTAAATCACTTTTATTAATTACTATTAATATCGACAAAACTATTGCATCTATATATATATAGGAAAATAGGACAATAAAATTACAAATGAATAACACCAAACATTAATTAATTATTAACGGTTTATAAAATAGTTATGCAGATTAGACATACAAATAGCTGTTTGGGTCTTTGCTCTCTACTATATATACAGTATTTTAAATGTTGCATTATTGATTTAAATAACAGTGACCCATTTTGATGGTAATATAGGTGTGATAAATGAATTATAACTTTTGCATTTATTCGTTTAGAAGATATATGAAACTAGCTGGCTACTTGAAATAATTGAAATATGTATTTAATCTAATAAACATTTCATTCATAATATTGTTGTAAACACGAAACAAGATTTTTCTCATTCATTCATATAGATTGATAAACATTAACATTTTGGTAATTTATCTTTAAAACGTTACTGTAAAGAAAATATGAGAAAGAATGAATCAATTTGCCTTTTCACTTGCAATTTAGAAATAGATCACAACTTGTTGAAAATAAAGTTGGTCCCTCTAAAGAAGTGAAACTTTTGAATACAAATGCTAACTACTTTTTGTCCAGGAAATAAAACAATATTGCGAAACAGAACTATTTGTTAAAACAATAATAATCATTGAATTAAAAAACAATAACAAATAATAGTTAATTAATAAAATGTCCTTTTTCAAAATCAATATGCAAATTAGTTTACCTTGTGACTAATATCGCATATACATAAGCAGTATATAAAAAAGATGGCGCGTCTATTGCGTAAAGTTGAATTAACTTGAAATAGGAGGTTTTTGTAACGAAACATGAGCACTTAATAACGCAGCGATAGAAAAGCTAAGAGTGGCACAATGCCAAATAGAACGCATTATGCTTGGCATCAGTTTACATGATAGACAAAGAAACACCTGGACCAGACAGCAAACTGGAGTAAATGACATCATCACCACAATATGAACGGCAAAACATAGATGGGAAGATCACCTTTCGAGATATACAGACAACAGATGGACATATAGAGCGACAGAATGGACCCCGAGGCAATGGAAAAGACCTAGAGGAAGGCCAAAAACCGGATGGAGAGACGACCATGATAGTCAACTACATCCTACTTGGCCACGCTTAGCCAGGGATAAAACGAGGTGGAAAGAAACCTGGGAAGGGTTCATCCACCAGGAGTGAAATAAAAAAAACCCTGATGATGATGATGATGATGATGATGATGATGATGATAATGATGATGATGATGATGAGGGCGTTTTTTGATTTTACTGTTAGTGCGAGAAATGATCCGAATCTTCGCATTTATTTATTTAGAAGAAAGAGAGAAAAAGAATAATAAGCTAGTACAAATGCTGAGAATAAGGAGTCATAATATTTAATAATTATTATAAATAAAGAAAATAATTCATATTTATTTTTCATATTTAATAATTATCATAAATAAAGAAAATAATTCATATTTATTTTTCATATTTAATAATTATCATAAATAAAAAAAATAATTCATATTTATTTTTCATATTTAATAATTATCATAAATAAAGAAAATAATTCATATTTATTTTTCATATTTAATAATTATCATAAATAAAGAAAATAATTCATATTTATTTTTCATATTTAATAATTATTATAAATAAAGAAAATAATTCATATTTATTTTTCATATTTAATAATTATCATAAATAAAGAAAATAATTCATATTTATTTTTCATATTTAATAATTATTATAAATAAAGAAAATAATTCATATTTATTTTTCATATTTAATAATTATTATAAATAAAGAAAATAATTCATATTTATTTTTCATATTTAATAATTATTATAAATAAAGAAAATAATTCATATTTATTTTTCATATTTAATAATTATCATAAATAAAGAAAATAATTCATATTTATTTTTCATATTTAATAATTATTATAAATAAAGAAAATAATTCATATTTATTTTTCATATTTAATAATTATTATAAATAAAGAAAATAATTCATATTTATTTTTCATATTTAATAATTATCATAAATAAAGAAAATAATTCATATTTATTTTTCATATTTAATAATTATTATAAATAAAGAAAATAATTCATATTTATTTTTCATATTTAATAATTATCATAAATAAAGAAAATAATTCATATTTATTTTTCATATTTAATAATTATTATAAATAAAGAAAATAATTCATATTTATTTTTCATATTTAATAATTATTATAAATAAAGAAAATAATTCATATTTATTTTTCATATTTAATAATTATCATAAATAAAGAAAATAATTCATATTTATTTTTCATATTTAATAATTATCATAAATAAAGAAAATAATTCATATTTATTTTTCATATTTAATAATTATCATAAATAAAGAAAATAATTCATATTTATTTTTCATATTTAATAATTATCATAAATAAAGAAAATAATTCATATTTATTTTTCATATTTAATAATTATCATAAATAAAGAAAATAATTCATATTTATTTTTCATATTTAATAATTATCATAAATAAAGAAAATAATTCATATTTATTTTTCATATTTAATAATTATTATAAATAAAGAAAATAATTCATATTTATTTTCATATTTTTTTATATTTGTCATTTAAAATTATTGTTATATTTATTTATGAAAGAGAGATAGAAAAAGAATAATAAGCTAATACAAATGTGGAGAATAAGGAGTCATAATCTTTAGATTTGAGCTGAAGACTTCGGGGAGGCAGGGAGGGGGGGGATACATGTAAAATCAATGGCTCTTTAGATTTAATAAAGCTCAATTGGCAAATGAATATAAATCAGTTTTTATTAGTTGGTATTAAGAGATAAACCGATAGGCTTTTCCACAGATTAATGAATCATCCCTTATCGACTAAACTAAGCAATTGGTATGAAGTTAATCTTACAGATTGAGATAAATTAATAAATTATTATTATAATTAATGGAATAAAGTTAAACCAGCAGAATTACTACTACTACTACTACTACTACTTCATCATCATCATCATCATCATCATCATCATCATCATCATCATCATCATCATCATCATCATCATCATCATCATCGGTGTAATGTTCGTTTTACATGTCGGCATATGTTGGACGACTTTTACAAATTGACTGTTTCTTTGGAAGTCATTTCTTTAACTGAGGCAAATTTTTTATAGGCCGGATGCCCTTCCTGACACCAACACAGTGGGGTGACGGAGACCAGTGTTTTTATAGACACCATCTCTACGTTATTGACCACCGAGGCTGAAGAGTGCTTCATCTGCCGTAACAACATAAGAAGAACAAGGGGAAAAAACACTAATTTGTAAATAATAAAGAAAATCTGAAATACATTATGTTTTAAACTTGAGATATCTAACACATAAAGTCAGACCCAAATAGCATTTAAGCTGACAAATCAAACTTTGCTTCTGACTTGCCAATTTTCATTTGTTTGTATTGTACCGTGTTATTCGCAATATTATGTTCTTTGTATCATTTGGATTATTCGAACTATTGTTATTCTCACAACGTTTCGGCCGATGTAACCTCCGATCTTCTTCAGGTGTATCCTGTCGAACTCGGAAATCTGTACGCCATGACCGGATAGAAGTCTTAAGTAATTCGCAATTGTATTATTAGTATCGCCGGCACTAAACAGCACCAGTACATTTTCAATTACTTTTTTGCATTGCCTTTCATCTTTGACAATCAGACCATCTCATTAAAATAAATGTGTAACAGAACGAGAGCAATCTATCCCCGTGGATTTAATAACGTGTTCCGTTCGAAATTCTGTACAGATTCCTGGGTTTGACGGAAAAATTCACAAGTTCAGCAAGATGCCCCTGAAGAAAGTCGGAGATGACATCAGCCGAAACGTTGTGAGAATAACATCCAAGATGAGAACAATAGTCCGAATAATCCAAATAATCCAAATTATCAATCCTCATCTCAAAATCGAAAAATTATATTCTTTGTTACAATTTATTTATTTATTTATTTAACTTAGTTCACCTCAAACAAGGCAAGTTGCCAATGTAGATGTAAGGGGCTACTGAGAATTAGGGTGACAGTTTAGGAGGTCATCCTAAATTGGGAGATGTGTTAGTTTTAAATTTCTGCATGTCGGTACAGTCGAGAGCAGAGAGAGAGTTCAAAAGGCCGGCAACTCGAGGAAAGAAGCTATTGGAGTAAAAGGCTCTCCGACATCTGAGGACCTCCACAGTGAATGGATGGGGTTTAGCTGATTGTCAGGTTAGTCGAGTGTATTTACTTCAAGGGGGAACCATAGCAGCAAGTTCATCGGAGCACATTCCATTGAAGTATTTGTAAAACAAGCACAAAGATGCAACATTGCGGCGATGAGACAGGGGCTGAAGCTTGGTGGACAGTGCGGGACCTATTAGATTTGATACTCTTTTTTGGACTTTATCTAAGAGGGAGAAATTGGTGGACGGTGTACCAGCCCAGATTTGACAACAATACTTCATGCATGGGCGGATGGTGGCTTTGTAGAGATATAGGATACTGTCACGTGTGAGAAGTTTCCTAGCACAGTAAAGAGAGCCCACTTTCTTTGCAGCAGCCTTGGCAATGTCTTCTATGTATTTGTTCCAATTCATGCTACATGTGAATGTTAGACCGACGAGTTTGAACATTTGACTCTCAGGTAGGGTGTTATTTGCCATGTCAATCGGTGGTTGAAGAGGTTTCTTTTAGTTGTTGAAGGAAAGAAGCTTTGTCTTCGCAGCATTAAATATCACCATCCATTTATGACTCCATTCCACTACAGACTAGAGGTCATTTTCTAAGGATTCAGCTATTGCCTCGTATATGTGCACGTCAGTTTTACCACATGACAAGAGTAGAGCGTGATGTCGTCAGCAAATACACCCATCTCAGACAGAATGTCATCATGGAGGTTGTTTATGAAAATCAGGAACAATAAAAGTCCAAGGATTGATCCCTGGGGCACACATGTCATGTTGTTTGGATGAACAAACATTGAGGACAACCTGGATCTTTCTTTTGGATAGAAAGGATCTAATTATATAAAATATTCGTCCAGTAATACCATATGAATTAATTTTTATGAGAATACCTTTATGCCAGACCTTGTCAAAGGCTTTGGATATATCAAGCGCTACCGCCCAAGCTTCACCTGCCTTGTCCAGTTTAAGAAATTATTTAGTCCAGCCTGGACGAGTGCTAATATGAAACAATCAGATAAAAATAAAATCAGCAAAGGGAATAACTCATTTAAATTGAAGAATATAATAATAGGAGTTGCCTTACTTAAGTTTTAAAATGTGCAAATAAATAAAAATTAAAAATTAAGATGACTTCACTGCATCCTGGGCAACGCTGGGTAGGGACAAAAGTGTGCCATAAATTATAAATAAACAACAGTTCTAAAAGAATTTATGGTGAAGGTTCGGCACAATAGGGAGAAGCCATTATTGGCAATAAAGCGAATATCTCCATACATGCCAAAGCACTTTAGTCAGGCTTCACCACCAGAAACTGTTTTTTTTTGTGTGCGATACCCAGGGCCGCTTTTAAATGGTATGTACTTAGATGAACCAACAAGCATATTAATTTATCTTAACTTTTAAAGGTACAAATTTGGCCAATCAGAGAAATAGTTGAAACTAAACTTAATGCAATGTTTTTACTATTTAAAGATTTCTTTCTTTTATTATATTTTATCAACATCGTCTATTTACAAATTAGTTTTAACATTGTGTTTTTTTTTAATTTAATTTCTTTTTCACTGGCCTGCATGTACTTTTTGAAATTTATAACATTTTTTTAACATTGTGTTTTTTTAAATTTAATTTCTTTTTCACTGGCCTGCATGTACTTTTTGAAATTTATAACATTTTTTTAACATTGTGTTTTTCTAAATTTAATTTCTTTTTCACTGGCCTGCATGTACTTTTTGAAATTTATAACATTTTTTTAACATTGTGTTTTTTAAAATTTAATTTCTTTTTCACTGGCCTGCATGTACTTTTTGAAATTTATAACATTTTTTTAACATTGTGTTTTTCTAAATTTAATTTCTTTTTCACTGGCCTGCATGTACTTTTTGAAATTTATAACATTTTTTTAACATTGTGTTTTTTTTAATTTAATTTCTTTTTCACTGGCCTGCATGTACTTTTTGAAATTTATAACATTTTTTTAACATTGTGTTTTTTTAAATTTAATTTCTTTTTCACTGGCCTGCATGTACTTTTTGAAATTTATAACATTTTTTTAACATTGTGTTTTTCTAAATTTAATTTCTTTTTCACTGGCCTGCATGTACTTTTTGAAATTTATAAAATTTTTTTAACATTGTGTTTTTTTAAATTTAATTTCTTTTTCACTGGCCTGCATGTACTTTTTGAAATTTATAACATTTTTTTAACATTGTGTTTTTTTAAATTTAATTTCTTTTTCACTGGCCTGCATGTACTTTTTGAAATTTATAACATTTTTTTTAGAATTTTATTATTTTCACAACGTTTCGGCCGATGTAACCTCTGACCTTCTTCAGGTGCATCTTGTCAAACTCGGGAACGTATATGTACTTTAAGATTTAATAACAAAATCATCAGCTTGTTTTCAATTCTTAATTTAGCAAACGCACGAACCGGAGCAAAAAACATATCGCGCTTCCTTAAATAAAGAAAACATACGAACGGGATATGAATGAAAAGAAGAAAAGCTTCTTCAAAATAAAATAGAAAATACATTTTCTTTTCCGATTATGAAAAAATAAAATTTTAAATAGAAATCGCTTAGTTTGGATTATTCGGACTACTATTCTCATCGTGGTTATTGTTTTCACAACGTTTCGGCCGATGTAACCTTCGACCTTCTGCAGGTGAATCTTTTTGAATTTAGGAATCTTCATGTCGAACTTGGGAACCTATACAGAATTTTGAACCGAACCCTTTATTTATTCCACAGGGATAGATTGTTTTCATTCCGTCAGTGTTGATTAAGTATTACGTTATTCTTAGGTATTATCGCCTGTAGTAAGGATTGAACCTTCAACATCCAGAAGACTGTCATCTAGAACGGATGATTAGCCAACGCACTGAATCGTTATACAATGGATTCATGTGGACAATCGTAGTATGAATTTTAGGAGATTTAAACCTAGTCTTCTCTAGTGTGTAGTATTATCTCTCTCTCTATATATATACAGTGCCCCCCCCCCCCCCCCACACACACACACACACACTATTCGCGGCGTCACCATTCGTGGTTTCATAAATTCCGGATTTTCAGCATAAGCGTTGACTTAACATTTTCTTCATAAATTCGGAAGAACTTATAAATATGATAATCATTTAAGTCCAACTAAGGCCAATATGACCCAAAACTTAAAAATGCTAATTATTCCGTAGGATTCATATTAAATGCGGCTCATACAAAAGCTTTGGTAATCCAACTTTTCGCGAATTTTATACGAAAATGAAATATTTAATAAAAATCAAACAAATTGTAAGCAGAATTTAGGCTAATTTGGTGGATTTCATGCAAAAAAAAACGCTAATTTAGGCTAATTTGGTGGATTTCATGCCAAAAAACAGCTAATTTAGACTAATTTGGTGGATTTCATGTAAAAAAAATGCTAATTTGCAAAAACCTGAATTTGAACTTTGAGGCATAAAAATCTATTAGCGGTTTTACGCTATTCGCGGGGGTGTTTGTGTATATATATAGCGCAGGGGTAGAGGTGCCGAGTTGTCAGCTCGAGAGTTGAGTTTCAATCCCAGCTTGAGGTACTAACTGGTCTAGCCACACTGAAGAGCTGTGATAAAGCGAAAGTTTGTATGTGGATGACTATATATATATATATATATATATATATATATATATATATATATATATATATGTGTGTGTATACTTAGGTAGCAAGTTGTTATCAATACAAGTCTGATTGAAGACAACAGTATTTTCTCCTTTCGTTATTTTTTTAATCACTGTCTCGACTTGGCGCGCAAGTTTACTATTCTCATCTTTGGCTGTTGTTTTCACAACGTTTCGGCCGATGTAACCTCCCATCTTCTTTTAGTGCATCTTTTTGAACTTGGTAATCAATATCGACTCGGGAACCTATACAGAATTATAAACAGAACCCTTCATTCATGGGGGTAGATTGTTCTCATTCCGTCAGCTTCGAAAAGATGCACCTGAAAACAGTTGGGGGTTAAATCAGTTGAAACGTTGTGAAAATAACATCCAAGATAAGAAAGTAGTCTGAATCATCCAAATAATCCAAATTATCAATCCACATCTCCGGAATTACACTGCTCCACCATGTCTACAACGAGGATATATGACAGCGCTACAGCATTGCACCGATTGAGAGCAACATGAAGGAATGGCATCTCAGATTGTTTGGACATGGTAGCGAAACTCGCCTTTGTCCTGGAAGTCGCCGGAAAACGACCGAGGGGTAGGCCGATGATGAGATGGACAGACACCCTGCACAAAGATCTCTGGATAACCGGTCTTCACCCGGATCAAGCCAGTGTCAAATGGAAACAAAAGTCCATCATCGGGATTAACGCATAAGAAAGAAAAGATCAATCCTCATCTCAAAAGTATTTTGACTTTTTCAAATGTAATTTCTCTCCATGCAACGCATGTCCTCAACCCTCCATGACCAGGTTTCACTTCTATACATCATCACACTGCGTACACATGCCTGAGAGACTCTTCCCTCGTTTGACAGTGGTAATGCTCTGCTGGTTAGTAATGGCAGAAGTTCTTTGAACTTACTCCATCACACCAACACCTGCTGAAGTAAAGCAGTGACAAATAATTTTCTACTTCCCAAATGAATCATTTTATTCTGTTATAGTTTATTTTTCTTGTGGTCTTTGATGCTTGGTTCTGCCCGATTCCAGGACCAGGATTGGGAAGATTTGGAGGACTATCCGGCTTAGTGTTGTTACTTGTAGTAACAACAACATTACAAGGAGAAGGTGCACCATTACGCACCTAGTATGCGTCAGTGTGCAGTCATGATGAGGGGATCTTATTTGGGCTTTAAATACTGTGTTATTTTCATTTGAATATTTCATCAGGGTTTATTTCTCAGGGAAAGTATCCTCATGTCAGGATGTCCTGACAAACCCCTGTACAGAGAGACCAAAGACACTCGACGGTGGTATCTAGTAGGCAAATCGTGTATATTTAATGGGTTAGCCTGTAAATCACAAATGGAATTCCAGAACAAACAAAAAAATAAGAAAAAATGGCAAAGACTTTCATAAACAAATAGTAAAAAGAGAAAGAAATGTCTTCTCAAGAAACAGGAAGATTTCAAGAAAATGCTGACATTTCGAGGAGAACTCAAGAATGTCAAGTAGACGTACTGCCAAGAATCTGGCATTTCCACCGCAAACAAAGACATGATGATGCTGCAAAAATGTCAACACGACAGTGCCATGACAGAATTCTTTGATTAAGGGCAGCATCAGAAAGGGTGAGGGGTGAGGTGTTTCTTGTCACAATCTACTCTATCCATATTAAAGCTGAAAGCAGTCAATCTGAAAACTAGTGAAGTGAAGAATTTCAAGAAGAAAATTTGTTTTATTAAAATAAGTTAAAATGGTTAAGTGCCAGACCTGTTGAAGACATCGCCGATCATGGTTTTCCAAATTCCTCTATTGACAGAGATTGGCGATGAAGTCATCATGGTTTTTTTTTTAGATTACTTACAGTGGTTTGCAGTTTCCATGAGACTATAGCTGGTAGGTGGAGAAATGGCTTCATACCTTTTCCATAATTATTAGTGAAAGTGAGGTAATAATTCCGACAGAACTCAAATATGGCAACACCAGGCCCAGTCCGCATTGGTAACTGCTGCACCATCGTCACTCTTAAGAAAAATTACTTCTTATTGATTTAGATTAAAAGAATATCAAATTAAAATTCTGTATCACAATGGTCAACCAAAGGAAGGGTCTATCAGGCATGTATACACAGGGTGATGATGTATGGAAATGGAACCTGACCAGTAAAGGTTGAGGACATGTGTTGCATGGAGAAAAATGATATGAGAATGATACAATGGATGTTTAATGTAAGTCTTATACACAAGCTTCGATCTGATGACCTCAGAAGAAGATTAAATCTGGACAGTATAGGGAGCTGTATGCAGAACAGTAGACTTTGATTGTACGGCCATGTTGAAAGAGTGTATGAGATTTCTTGGGTTAGTAGATGTAGAACAGTTGAGATAGCAGGTTTAATTCACAGGGAAAGGCCAAGGAAAACATGGAAGGGAGTGATAAAAATAGACTTCAGGGAAAGAGGGGTAAGTAAAGACCTGGCCAGAAATAGGTTAGTTTGGAAGTCGATTTCTGAAAGCCGTTCAACACTAGGTATATGGAGGGAGAAAGGAAAGTCTTTATTTGTTGTGGTGCAAAGAAAACTTCTTATTATAAATGTTTTAAGGGATAAATAAATACCTAAATAAATGATGATGATGATGATGATGATGATGATGATGATGATGACTCAATATATTTCAATATTTTGATAAAAATTTCTTCATCAAGTCAATTTAAGAATTGTGGACGTAGTGTTTTTTTTTGTTTTTTCATTTTTCTTTCTCTTATTGGAGTTCAATTTGATAGTTGTCATCTTCCCTAAGCCAAAGGAAATTATGCACCACATCAGAATGTGCATCTCAAGCTGTAGCTTTTGTTGCCTTTACATAATTACAATCTATTTCCTTTTGCACTTGCATGTTCTCACTCACAGAGCGACTGATGCGTTGTTCGTCCAGAACACTTTTGTGCAGGATAGCACTTCTGCCCAAACGTTTTCCCGCGACTTATAAACAGTCCAAGTTTAAACATCTACGTGACCAGACGTCATATTTCCTATCTCGCTTCTAGCCATGACTTGGGCTAGAGACGAGATGAAACACAAGGACTCAACCTTTCTTATATAATACATACATGTCTACGGACCGAACATATTTTGTATTCATGCTGTTTTTATAACACTCTTCGGACCATTCGTTGTGTTAATGAAATTCATTTAAATTGTAGAAGAAGTTTGTCCTTATAACCAAACTATCATAACCCATTTTTTTTTCATGCTCAGCAAGCCGAGAAGGATGGATCTCTATTTAACAGACCCCTACTACAAAAAAATGGCGATCCAGACACCTGTCCCTCTGTACACCTTTTTTCACATTCATTGTTGGAGCAAAGTGTGGATCCTTGAGAAGTGTTCTAATTTGAGCTTCATCAAATATTTCTCTATTTTTCTTTTCATCACTGAAAGCTGAAAACGTTGGAGATAAAACAAAGCTGAAGTAATCTCCCCTGTGATCAAGAGCTTTCACAAATTGCTTCATTACACTAAGTGTTATATGCAGTCGAGGAAGACAATATTATTACTATCAACCAGAGGCTCATTAATAATGGTTTTAGCACATCAAACCGTTTCTTGGTGTCCATTCTTTCTTTACCCACTATAACCCTACTACCTCAGCTTTTAAGACAGTTGAATCTTGTCCGTTTCTCGGGTTGTTAAAACAATTCTTTAAAGATTGCAAACATGGCTCAGCTATTTAAATTTCAAAAAACAATAATTTAGCTAAAACTAAAATAGTTTTTTTCAAGTTGTGCATTGAGTAGATAAATAAAATATAATGAATTTCGATAGATTTTTATAAGAATTTTTTTAAGACCCGTATCATTAGCAACTATTTGTGTATATCTAGATCGTAACCTTATTCTTTCTTATTATAAGCTAGCAGAAATGAATCAGAAAACCTTTTATTTCCCTCCGATGGTGGTAAAATGTGACACAAGGTCGGAAAGTGGGATTGAAAAGCCAGCACCCTAGAGGAAGAGCACTCTGGCCTACAAAAAATGCCTGGGCAGTCCCGTCGGCATTCCTCAGTAGGGATGCCTCAGGTGATTAACAATAAACTATCCCCTTCTCAAAGGGTTAGAAGGCAAAGCCTGGGAGGGTTGACCTCCTAGAACTGCACAGACTGGCAGAATCAAGGCCCGAAGGCCAAGAAAATACTGTTCTAAGGGGTGTAGCATCCATCGGAACAGATACTACATTTGATCTCAGCCAAAAAGACGAGAATTTATTTATAGAGTTCTTTTCCTGGATTTCTTGAATGAAAGAACATTTCTCTGACTCCACAGTCATTAATTTTGTCCCTAGTCACCCCAATTGAATGCATATTACAGTAAATATTTTTACCATAAACTGCTAGAGGTTATATTAAATCAGTATGTACGGTTTATAAGTTTATCTTTTGAGTTTTAAACAGACAGAAAAAAACAAGTTTCTTTTTATATAACAGATGATTTGTTGAGCACAAATGCCAGCAGAAACTATACAGAATTCAAGTAAAAATAGATTTTTAAATAATTAAAATAAATAAAAAAGAGTCTGTGTAATTTGGATTATTCAGACTACTGTTCTCATCTTGAGTGCTATTCTCACAACGTTTCGGCTGCTGTAACCTCCGGCCTTCTTCAGGTGTATCTTTTCGAACTCGGGAATATTGCTGTCGAACTCGGGAATCTATACGGAATTTTGAACGGAACTCTTTATTTAATCCATGGGGAAGCATGATTTCGTCATGTCGGCGTGGGAGAAGTCTTCAATAACTTGCAATTCTTTGTATCGCTGTATATTGCAAGGACACGTGGCGCAGTGGATATAGTACTAAGTAAAATTCAGTTCTAAGTGATAGTCATCTGAAGGTTGAAGGTTCAATCCTCGGTGCCAGCAATACAATAAATTGTGAATTACTGAAGACTTCTCCTGGTTGATGGAACGAGAGCATGGTACCCCCATGGATTAAATAAAGGGTTCCGTTCGAAATTCCGTCCAGATTCTCGAGTTCGACAGAAATATTCCCGAGTTGGAAAAGATACACCTGAAGACGGCCGAAGGTTTCGGCGGCCAAAACGTTGTGAGAATAACACTCAAGATGAGAACAGTAGTCTGAAAAATCTAAATTACACAAATCATCAATCCTTATCTCAAAAATTCAGAAACAAAAAAGAGTCAGTTGAATTAAATTGTTATTAAATGTTACTAAATTATTTAATAAAAATGAATTCAGTAAATGTGTGAATTTATGTAAATATAATTAAAACATTACTAAATTATTAAATGAGTTTTTATTAATAACAAGAAACTCTTCCCAGTGTACATGGGTAGCAGTAGTAGTAGCTCTGAGTGTAAGAGTTAAAACTCCTCCCACTTTCTGTATGAATGACCAATTTTTTTAAAAATACTGAGCAGAACTCAATATCAAAATTGAAGAAAGCAAGCCAAACTAAAATTTTATTTTCTAACAAGATGTGACCAAGATGTGACAGAAATCACTAACTGAAAAGATTTATGTCTGCGGCTTTTGTTACCGTAGCTATCGATCACCCATGTAGGGTGTGTGTGCTGACTTTATTTTTTATAAGATCTAACAGTTTTTAAACATTTTTACTAAAATTACTGGATTCAGCATTAAATAACCCAAAAAGGATTGATCTGCCATAAAACAAAATAACCTCATCCTCACTTTTTCTTATTTTCATCTTTATTAACTTATCACAAATTATCGATAAATGTTAATTTCTTATTGAAACTTATTTGAATGCTTTAACTGTTAACGTATCGATTTCTATAACACACACACAAACATTGACTTTTATACATATAGAAAATATATTCAAGCAAACCTCTGTATCAGCAGCAGCTGACTCGAAATATTAATGCTGTTTGTAATGTAAATAAGATGGCAACTATTTTTTCCAAGTCAACTTAATTAATAAAAGTTGTAGGTGAGTGGGTATTCAACTAGTGTCAAAGAAAAACAAATGAGACTGAATTTATGCAAACATTTTGTAGGAGACATGTCAAACATAAATTTTGTTTCGCAGACGGCTGCATATCGAATAGCAGGAGAAAATTCATAATACAGAAGTCTGACAGCCGACTGGGCTTCAAAATGGCCACAGTTTCCCGCAAAAGCCATTCGTTATGTGATAATTATTCTACATCATTTACATGTTTCAGACTGTTGACCTCATATTGCTTTTTGTTAGATTCACAACATTTCGGCCGTTGGTAAGCTCCGGCCTGCTTCACGTGACTTTCGTTGTAGCCAGTAACTTTTCAGAGAATTTTCGAACTGAACCCTAAGGAAGTTAATTCACTGGGGCAACACTACTCTCAAACCATTTGCAATCCATGGCGAAGGATCTTTGGAGCTATACTAATCTCAAACTGCTTGCAATCCTTGGCGAAGGAAGTGTGGGGTTAGACTAATTTCGAACTACTTGCAATCCCTGGCGAAGGAACTTAAGTAAAATTAACTGAAAGCTGAAATACTTCAAAGCAATAAAAAAATAATTGCTGTTGTGAAAAATGTACGGTAAATTTGTAGATGAAACGCTAAGCATATACCCCCCCCCACCCCTCCAAATAAGATTCTACTTTTTTTAGGCGATTACATATAAACACCCTGAAAAACATGGCGGTAAAAAGAAAAAAAATTATTTTAGAATTTAGAATGGAGGATCAGTTTTGCCTATTAATTTATAATGCAAAATGATCACTTATTTCCAGGCCGGAAGTTTCTAACCAGATAGCGTTTTAAGGCATATGACCAATGAGGTTGATAGGAATACTGAATGCATGTGTAATGAAATCAAAATATCTAATGCATGCACATGACTAACTTCTAATAAATGGCAAAAGTCCATGAATTCTAAAAAATAACCTGAAACACTTTACAGTAAAAAAAAATGATTACATATTTCCCTTAACCTTACCACTAACTTTAGGTTCGGATGGCAACAAACCCCCCACCAAATAACTAACATATAAATAATATCAGAAAATAGTTACATATCGTTCAAACGCTATCTTGTCGAAAACTGGTGATTACTTTATGTTAAATTTATATGCTAAACTGATCCCCCCTCTAAAGTCTAAAATATTTTAATTTTTACTGCAAAGTTTTTTAGGGGGGGGTTTACTGTAATAGCCTAAGAAATAGAATCTTATTTTTCTTTTTATGTGGACTAGCATAGGGTCCTCATCTTTATTTATATAAAGTTAGGTATGTGTATATGTCTATATACTTCTATGTAAACTAATTAACCGATCATTATGAATTTTGGAACACGGCTGCTAGGCGTAAGGATGAGTAATGTGGGCTATATCTAGTTTAATTTAGTTTTATGCAAAGGGTGGAAGCCTTTTGAGAAAATTCAGATACCTCCGATTTCAAAATGAAATTTTAACAATAGGTATTAAACATCAATTAATATTCCCAAAATTTCAGTTTCTTTGGAGTATTTTAAAGGAGTTTGAAAGGACATAATATGGACACAACCTCCCATCTGAAAATTAAAATATTTCAGATTTGCATTAAATTCGATCCATATTCAGTAGACACGAATTTAGCAAGATTCCCTGAATTTGAATTTTTTTTTTTAGACCCCTTAAGATTAAGCCTTAAATTTTTATCATAAATTGGAATATATATATGAATGTGAGGAATAAAAGAAACAATGTTTCAGACAAAATGTAAAAATAAAAATGGAATAAAGGATAAGCAAATCAACAACTAGCAAAAATAAACTCAAAAACACATATTGAATAGTTTTACTTAAATATTTCAATTGTTAAAACACAATCATCATCAGTTAGTAGCATAACTTTAATTAAAAACAGAAAAGTTTTCAAATTTATACAAAGAACGCAATTTGGGAAAAAATAGTTCTGTTAAATAAACAGTAGAAAGGGAGAAAGTAAGAAAGAAAGAAATATTAAAAAAGAAAAAGAAAAAGAAAAAAAATCAGCAGTTAGCATATAAACGCTGATCGGAAACGCTGTAAGTCACAAGTCAATCACAACAATGGCAAAACTACATAAATCGCACTTCGAATTTCTTTCACACCTAAACTATTCTTTAGATCTGCCTCCGTCGAGTAATGGCTGTTTTCAGACTCCAAAAGAATGCTCTAGGGAAAAAGATTTGATTCCAATGAAGTGATATCGGAAACCGAGGCATATTTTGAGTCCAAAGACAAATCGTTCTACATAAAAGGCATTGAATTGCTAGAGAAGCATTGGAGCCAACCCCATCATGTTCAATCTCTCATCAACTTCGGTTGATTGAGGACGTCAGGATGGGTTATACGAGTTGAGGATCCGTTCTCGACTATCAGTCCAGAAGGAACTGAGTCATTTCGGTGGCCTTTTATCTGCCAGACTGAGGTATACTGTCCTGGATTTTCCTAGGAGGTGCACCTTCCCAGGCCTTGTCTCCCCTCTTTAGGGAGGAGTAAGTTTATTGCTTGCTGCCTGAGGCGCCCTGACCAGGGAATGCCGATGGGGTTGCCCAGGCTATTTTTGCTAGGCCAGAGTGCTCCTTCTTTAGGGCGCTGGCTTGACTCTTCCCCCACTTTCCGACCTTGTGTCACATATTCCTGCAGTGGGAGGGAATTAAATACCTGGAATCAGTGTACCACCCTAGAAGGAGACTATGTTGATGAATAAAATCAAATTTTGCTAAAAGTTGTGTTATTAGTTAGGCTCGCGACTTAGCGAGTGATGAGTTATTTATATTATTTACAGTTTAAATTCGTTAGCAGTCAGATTTGATACATAATATTTTATGACTACAGTTCAATTAAGACTTGATTTGTGGCTAATTAATAATTAATAAAATTGTGGAAAAACAATTTTGTTCTGATTCATCAAAATGATTTTTCCCAACTCAATTTCTTCTTACAAACTCTTAATGATGATTGCAAATTACACAGAAGAAAAAAAGAAGAAAAAAATCAGCTTACAATTCTGAGCAACAATCAATTTTGAAGAGAAGATAATTTAATTGAAGGAGGAAATTAGAAAAGATTTTTTTTTGATGAATTAATGAGAAGTGAAATCCGATAGGTTTTATTCGATCTACACAAAACCTGTTTGACAATCAAATAAAAATAGTTTAACATTATTATTGCTTCCTGGAGACAATTAGGAATATTCCTTTTGGTGGTAGACAGAGAAAGAAAGAGAGAGAAAGAGAAAAAGAGTGGAAGAGAGAAAGAAAGTGTGAGAGAAGAGGAGAGAGAAAGAAAAGAAGAGTGGGAGAGAAAGAGAGAGAAGGGAGAGAAAAGAGAGAGAGAGAGAGAAAGAGAGAGAGAGAAAAAAAAAAAGAAAGAGAAAAAGAGTGGAAGAGAGAAAGAAAGTGGGGAAGAGGAGGAGAGAGAAATGGAGAGGGGGAAAAAGAGAGAGAGAGAGAGAGAGAGAGAGAGAGAGAGAGAGAGAGAGAGAGAGAGAGAGAGAGAGAGTAACAATTTTAGAGAGTAGTGAACACTTCCTTGGGAAACAACTCCAGGGAGATCATTTTATGGTAAACTTACATAGCAAACTGAAGCTTTTGTTAAAAATTGAAAAAATAATCTTTTCAACTTTTTATTTTTAGAATCTGAAAATTTAGTGCTTCATCAATAATAGTCCAAAAAACTAAAAAAAAAATCGGTAAAAAATGATTTAGATTAGGTTGGGGATGGGGGGGGGGGAGTATGCGTTGTCTAAGTCTGCCAATGAATAATATCAAAAGTCAGAAAACAATTGTAGAATGGTTATAATTCATTGTTCCAGAATGACTGCTCACCAAAAGAAGGCTGTAGAATATTTAGTCTTTGAAATATTGAACTAAAACTTAAAGGATGATCTGTGAAAATCTATTTTTTTAATACTAATGTGTCACCACTTATCAAGGCTCAAAGGCCACTCGGGGATAAGTGTTAATGAGATTATCAGTTGGATGATGAACTACGCCATGAGAGGATTGAAAACGATGGGTGGAATGGCCAAAATTTGATCATTTAATTAAGAGGACGGCTTGAGAACTATTTGTTAACATTGGACTTGAAAACGACCATGTTGTAGTCAGCTGGGAAGCAGTTCCATGGTATTGTGTTCCATAGATGGGAAGTTCTAAGAAAGAAATTTTGTCCATGGAAGTTCCATTTGGAATTAGGTACACAAAGCGAGAAAGGAAAGTCCTTTGCAGTAGCAGTAGTACTCCATCTTAGGATGCATCTGACTCTTATACAGGTAGAAGATTGCATCAGGTACTTTCTGGAGCAGTAGAATGATGCAAGCATTTTTCCAGCAACTTTAGAAACAAATTGGATAAACGTAGTAACAATCCATGGAAAGTTTATGATGACATCATATTAATCAGAATAGGTGACCTCTTTGTTGATGAGCTCTCTGGTGGCTCAGGAGGCCAATTCTCCACCTGCACCCCCCCCCCCCCCCCATGCTACAGATGTGAGTAGCATTTCTCAGTACAGATCGATCACCTTCCCATATAAAGGTGGTTCTTATCAGTGGGTGTTAAGACCAACTCCCATATATTATTAGTAAGTTACGAAAACCGTTGCACAAAAGGAAAAAAACAACAGCTTTTTATTACAACAACAAAAGGGTTTATTCAATTACATGTACCGTTCGGTATAGGTGGAAGAAAGTTGGACAGTGTTCAAGTGAGGAAAGTAAAAGTAGAAAGTTATTAAGGCTGTCGATAGTCTGTCAGCAGTTATCTTCTGGCGAAGATAGTCGATGCTTGAGCGTCCAGTGGACAGGAGAGAGAAAAGAGACGTTTTTCCTCGCTGCTTTCCAGGATTATCTCTGCTGACCAACTGCGATTCCAAAAGGGGCTAGAGTAGTTCTTCAGGGGATAGATGAAATCAATGCGCCAGTGTGTGACCAAATTGCATAACCAGGACATTTCTCCAAGAGAGAAAGTAAATCTTCATTTATGACTGCTACACATACTCTTTTTCATGCTAGTATAAAAGTGCTCTGCATAGCAGTTGTGGTTAGGGCTACGTCTTTCAGCCTTCATGGTCAGCTATTACATTTTTTGAGACCGGAGCTGATGTGGTCTCTGATGCTGAGCAAGTAAGTACTCCAATCGTTCGATGTTCGTTCTATCTCTGTGTCACCATTTTAAACCCAATATATGTTGTAGGCTGCGGATATGGAAGGACTCGGATACTTTTTGGTGTCTTCGGTAAGGAATCCCTGTCTCCCATTCATAACGAAGGATGGCGATACATATGGCTATGTCGACTTTGATTTTGGTTGTTAGTCTAAAGTTTTTGATGTAGAACAATTTGTTTACCAGTTTAAGGCTGCCTTTTTAAATTTTTTATATACTAATGGGTTAGAACTTATCAAGGTCCAGAGGCCTCCAGGGGATAATAAGTGTCAATTGGATGATGGACAACATCACGAGAGGATTGGAAATTATGGGTAAAAAGGACAAGATTAGATTACTTAAAAAGACGGCTTGATAAGTATTTGTTGGCATTGGATTTGAAGACGACCATGTTGCAGTCAGCAGGGAAGTAGTCCTGTGGTATTGTATTCCACAGATACAAAGTTCTTTGAAAAAAGCTCTGCTTATGGAAGCTCTGTTTAGTTTTTTGGCACAGGGAGAAGAAAAAGTTTTTGCCGGCGAGAAACCAGATAGTGTAGCTGCGTTGAGCACCTACCATGATGATAGAGTAAAAAAAGAACGAGCAACGACGTCTCTTCTGTGAGAAAAAAACTGTAGGGAAGAGAAGAGATCATCTCCTACTTGGTTGCGAAGTCGGTTTTGTACTCAAGGCAAGAAAGAGTGTTCGGAGCTGCGTCACCCAAAATGTGGCAACAGTACTCTATCTTAGGAGGTATCTGACTCTTATACAGGTAAAGAGCAAAATAAGGAACCGAGCATTGGTGGTGAAAAAAGAGAAGCTTTGTTTTAGAGGTGTTAAAAGTAACAGGCCACTTTTTTCCCATTGCACCACAGGCTCCAAATCAGAATAGAGGGAGTCAGAAAGATCCTGGTCATCAGTGCTCCTCAAAGTGCTGCCATAGATAGTTATGTCGTCTACATAAATGTTGACGAATAATCTCACAATGTGATTTGGAAGTTCAGTGATGAAAATCAGGAAGAGGGTTTGGCCCAAAATAGATCCTTGAGGCACACTAGTGTTGATTCCATGCGCTTCGGACATCTGGCTATCAACAACTACTTTTATAGACCGATCAGAGAGAAAGGATTTGATGGTTGCAAAGGCATTTCCAGATATTCCATAAAAAGGAAGTTCCAATCGATAGACTCACTGATCCTATGCGATATTACAGTCAGCATGTCAGCTGTTGATCTTGAAGGATGGAATCCATATTGCTTGTTGTTAGGTAGATTACTTTTGCCGAAGTGATTGACAATTTATTGATTTATCACAGATTCAAACAACTTACTCATGACACACGGGAGACCGAGCGGTCTGTACTGAGATGCAGAAGACCAATCTCCAGCATTTTTAAACACGGCAGACCTACAATATTTTCTAAAGAGATGGAAAGCATTTCTCATTTAAGCAACGGTTGAACAGCTTTTTAAAAATAGGAGCTAATTCTAGCTGCATATTTTTAAGCACAATGACTGGAATATTGTCAGGAACGGTTACCTTGTTTTTTTTTAAATCATAGGAGGAAATTTTGAAGGTAGGTGGCCTTGATTGCTAAGGGTGGATTTTGATGCAAAGTTCTTTGCAAAAAGGTCTGGCTTTATCAGATGCCAAAGAGATCACTTCTGGTCCAATTATGATGGCTTAAATAGATGTTTTACTTCTGTTCGAGACCCGGTTTGTTAGTCTCCCAAACTGTTGGGAACCAAGCCTCTGTTCAGCAATTCTGGTTTTAACAGATTGGGCATAGGACTATTCTGCCTTTTCTATAACCCCTTTGCAGTGGGGCAGCTTTTAAGGCGGATTTGTTTTCAGGGCATCCATTTCATTGAAAGCAATTAAAACTAACCAATCAGATAGATCGAAAGTGAAACAGGACACATCTTTTCCTGAAAATGGTATGCAGCTAAATTTCAGAGATGATTGTACTTCTATGACAAGATCATAGTTGTTAGCGAGAGGGGACTGGCGGGAGTTGAATAAGTGAACCATTAGGTACTACATAACAAAACCAATATGAAATAAATTGGAGAAAATAACTTGATTTGAAAAGTCATTCTTGGTTCTTGTAAAATCGTGTCATAGGAAAAAAGGATAAAGGGGGGAATGTTTTAATGTGAATATCTTGTTTAATGGGAAATGATGTCATCCTTTTCTTTATAAAAAACCGTTGCCAAGGGAACTAAAAGGATGAAGAAATGGAGGAATTGGTTCAAGTTTAGAATTGCTGGACAAAAATCAATGCTTAATCTCCAAGAGATCCAAACAAATTGGTTTCTGAATGTTGTCATAGCATCAGTAATTAGTATTCTTTAACTTAAACAAACACACACACATATATATATATATATATATATATATATATATATATAACTTCTTTGTAATATAGTAGGAAAAATCCCAGCAGAGTGCTCGATTAATTAAGAATTAAAGTTAAAAATTAAGAGCATAATATTTATTTATTTTGGTACAGAAAAATTAGTACAACATTCGTACCGTCGGTTTCAAGCACGGAAAGTCTTAGCCATCCGGCTCTCTTCAGCTTCTGTTGTCAACAGAAGCTGAAGAGAGCCGGATGGCTAAGACTTTCCGTGCTTGAAACCGACGGTACGAATGTTGTACTAATTTTTCTGTACCAAAATAAATAAATATATATATATATATATATATATATATATATATATATATATATATATATATATATATATATATTACATATATATAGTTTGTAGGGGAGTTTTACTTACCTACTAGACATTATCCTTGAGTGTCTTCGGTCTCTCTGTACGAGGGTTTGTCAGGACAACATAACATGAGGATACTTCACCCTTCAAGTAAAACCTGACCAAATGTTCAAAATAACATAGTATTCAAAGCCAAATAAGATCCCCTCGACACGGCTATACACTGGCACCTTCTCCAAGTAATGTTACCTCAAGTAACAGCACTAAGCTGGATACTCCACCAGACTAGATTAATTCTTGTCCTGGAATCCGGTAGGACCAAGAGACCACAAGAAAGATATACTATGATATAGTTAACTGGTCAATTGAGGAGAGGAAAATTAATGTTCTTAACTTCTTTACAAACTTAACGTTTAAGAAATAAAGAAGAATTTTAATAGAATATTCGAATATCTATGTTTTTCATATAGAGATCAAGTGTTATCCCCAGGAAGGGGTCCCTTGATTTTTGAGAACTTCGACTGAAGTAAAATGAAACAAAAAAGGGATATATATATATATATATATATATATATATATATATATATATATTAGTATTTCATGTATCCACATAAAATTTTATAAGGAGATATAATTTTTTATGTATCAATTTTCTGTATTTACTTCAACAGTGCTCGATACGTAAGTAGAGCTAGGTAGTAAGCTATGAAAATATATTTATGGCAATTAAGCTACACAGAGGCTCCCGCGTTTCATCCCCGGGGGGAATCTTCAGGCTAAAATTTAGCCTAAAGATTCCCCCTGGGGATGAAACGTGGGAGCCTCTGTGTAGCTTAATTGCAATAAATATATTTTCATAGCTTACTGTATATATATATATATATATATATATATATATATATATATATATATATATATATATATATATACTAGAAGAATACCCGTTCTGGGGCAGGCACATTTAATTCTCTGAACAAAACTTTTGCACGACTTTTATATCCCCAAACAAAGATTAAAATCAAGATATAATGATACTAAATCTTATGTCTAGAATCCTTATTCTAATTTTTAACAAAATCCATTTCATCATTTTCATTCTTGAAAATGTCTCACACTTAAGGGATCTTAAAGAGGAAATTGAAATTCAGGGAATCTTGCTTAATTGGTGTCTAATGACTATGAATCAAATTTGATGCAAATCTGAAATATTTGAATTTTCAAATGGAAGGTTGTACCCATATTATGCCCCCTAAAAAACCCTTTAAAATACTCAAAACAAACAGAAATTTCGAGAATATTTATTAATTGATGTTTAATACCTATTATTCAAATTTCACAAAAATCTGAGGCATCTAAATTTTCACAAAGTGCCTCCACCTCCTTTTTAACCTCTTTGTATAAAACATAATATAACCCACCTTTGGACCCCTTTACAGCTAGCAGTTGTACTCCAAAATTCATAATGATCGGTTAATTAGTTTTGGAATGAATCCTTTAATACAAAGATATAAACATTTAAACATAACTAACTTTATGGAGATGTATAAAACATATATAGTTTTTATTATATTGCATTTTTACATCTTAATTGTGACTGGAAGATATATATATATATATATATATATATATATATATATATATATATATATATATATATATATATATATAAACTAGCTGGACCCGTCGCTCGGCGTTACCCGGGAGAAATATAAAAGAATGAATTAAAATTTGTCAACATCCGACAGAAGGCAAATAGATCACATCAGACAATTGTAATGTTTAGAAGAAATGTCGGTTTGGAATTGTGGGAAATCTATTACTTCTGAGTTGAACAAAAATAGAAATTGCCACCGTGTAGAAAGATATCTCTTTCACTGACCATTTATGGAAAAGGTTACTTGTTTTGGGCCGGGATATTTGTAAGTAAATTATATTTTAGGCAAGTATGATGAATATATATTGTGTAATAATAAAAAGAAAAAAAAATGAAATCAATTTTGATCTGAATTGCGCAAACTAAGGTGTTGATTAATTACTATTTTAGTCACGTAAATCCCAATTTCGTATGGAGCTAGAAATGCAAAACAAATCTGAGGTGTCGGTCACAAAATACTGTTTGAAGCAAATATGAATGTAAAAAGACGAAACTATGAACCACGTGTACAACATCTATTATTAAAATGCTGAGAGAACGCAAATAGGTCACTATCAGTAGCAATTTTAGCGACAAAGAAAATATATGAAAAAGTTATTTTAAATGTTATGCCGGTCTGTGTTCGAAATTTATTTTGAAGCCTTTTAACAGTCGTGAGTTAAATAAAGGAAAGTTATTCATCATTATAAACATATACTTAAACAAATCGATGAATACTAATGTTTTTTGGCTGCGAAAATGTAAACACGTTCTTTTTAGAAATTGTTGCGAACGAAATGCACACATTATATATATATATATATATATATATATACATTTTTCAGACACTTACACACTTCCACTGCAGACTTCTCGTTCTACGAACCTGATCACAACCCTTTTTTCCTTTCCCCTTTTTTCCCTCTTTCTTATTTAAATTTTTAAATTTTTTATATTTTTTTATATATTTTTATATTTTTTTATTTTTTATATTTTGTATATTGATTTTTATTTATATATTAATTTTTTATTTTTTATTTTTTATTTTTATTTATATTTTTTTTATTTATATTTATATATTGATGATTTTTTATTTACACATGCATGTGTTTGTGTGTGTGTGAGTGTATATAATATATATCTATATATATATATATATGTATATATATGCATATATATATATATGTACGTGTGTGTGTGCGTATGTATGTGTGTATGTGTACATGTGTATGTGTATATTTATTTTTTATTTTTTATCTATATATTTATTTATATATTGATTGATTATTTATGGTTATATATTGTTTTTTTTATTTATATATTGATTTTTTATTTATGTATATGTATATATATTTTTTTATCTATATATATATATTTTTTTATCTATATATGAATTTTTTATCTATATATGAATTTTGAATTTTTATTTACATATGAATTTTCTTATATATTGATATTTTTTTATATATTGATTTTTTATTTATATTTTGATTTTTTGAATTTTTATATGATTTTTATTTATTTATATATTGATTTATTTATATTTCGATTTTTATATTTACATTTATTTTTATTTATTTATTTATATATATTATATATTTATATTTTTATTTTTATTTATATTTTTATTTACATTTTGACTTTTGATTCTTTATTTACATATTATGATTATATTTATATATTGAATTTTTTATTTATATATTGATTTTTTAATTTTATTTTAATATTTTTTCTATATAGAGATTTTTTATTTTTTATTTATATATTGATTTTTTTATTTATATAGATTTTATTATTTATATAGATTTTTTATTTATATTTGTTATCTATATATTGATTTATTTATATATTGATTTTTCATTTATATATTGATATCTTAATTATATATTGATTGATTTTTTATGTATATATTGATTTTTTATTTATGTATTTATATATTTATCTATATTTATATTTTTTATTTATATATTTATCTATATTTATGTTTTTACTTTGAATTGAGAATTATTAATTGAAATGATCGAAATTCATAAAAACATATATGTATATATTTTATATAATGATAAATAGTTACCTCCCCTTTTTTAGATAATTTAATTAATTAGAGTTGCGTACCTTAATTAATTATTTTCTACATATATATATATGAAAATAATATATATAAATATAAAAGTAATATTTTATTATTATAAATTTAATTTTTTTATTTTTCCACTCCTTTCTTTCTTTCTTTCTTTCTTTCTTTACTTCTAAATATAGAATCTTTTAACGGCTTTTTCTGTCCTAAGCGTTTCTCGTCGGCTCTCCATTTCAAAATTCTGTGTACATAGCGTTTCATAACAGTTAGATGTTTTTTTAAGAAATTCCATCATTTACTATTTCAGACTATGCTGAAGACGACGGAATCGGGAATTCAACCCGTTTCTTGTCAGAAACCACTGGTCCATGTCTGATTAAAATCTGTATTTAAAAATAAAAATATATATATATATATATATATATATATATATATATATATATATAGAGAGAGAGAGAGAGAGAGAGAGAGAGAGAGAGAGGGAGAGAGATAGACAGAAAGAGAGAGAGAGAGAGAGATAGACAGACAGAAAGAGAGAGAGAGAGCGAGAGAGAGAGAGAGAGGGAGGGTAGGTAGAGTGAGAGAGAGAATGAAATGTTATAAAAGGGAAATGTAAAGAAGAAAAGAAAAAGTCTTACGTAAAATATCCCCTCCCCCAAATAAAAAAAGAATAATACCTAACGTGAAAAGGAAAACACAAATGTCGGATTAATGTTAGGTTTGGTATGGATGGGCAAAAGTGAAATAATGAACTTGTGTATTCTGTTAGTTAAAGTAGTGTAAGGTTCGTAGAGAAACTGATATTACGTGCTTCCATGGAATTGGTATCAGCAATTGAATGTTGCTGAAATGAACACTGCAGTTTATTTTATTTGGTAAGTATTTGGAAAAAGATTTGTAAGCCTTAAAGGTGTTATGTTTGAAATTATCTAAGTGTCTAACTAAAAAAAGGAAATTATACCTGAAGCAAATGAAGACTGATAAGGGAAAGATCTGAAGTCGCTGAAGTCTGAAGTCGCTGAAGAGATAGTAGCCGCCATTTTGAATCACGAAAACTATAATTAATTATGTTCGGTAAATGTAATCCGTAGAAACCGGAATGAGATGAAGTCTATACGCAATAGTTAGAAATAAGGTAATCCGATATTCTCAGAAAAATCAGTGGAATTTGAGGGAGCGTCTAATAAATTTGTGTATTATATTATGTAGTAAATTAATAGCAGACGAATAGTAAATAATAAGGGTTACTTTTGTAAAAAGTAGACGTTGTTTATTAGTTCTCGGTGTCGATGGGGAGTGTTAGTACTAAAGTTATGGTGGGAAAAGTGTTTGCTACCATCTCTATGGAGTATGTTTTTGGGAGAGTCGAAGACGGAAGGGCAAAAAGTAATATTTTGTGTTAGATGGAGAAAATAAGCACACATTTACTATAACACGCTTGAGTGAATAAGCGTATTATAGTGGTGAGTTTAGTAGCCTGTGAGGCATGTGGTTATTTTCCTATTCTTGACAAAGATACGGGGGGGGGGGGAAATTGTCTTAATTTTATATAGAAGAAGAGAAGACTATTTTTTTAAAATGGAAATTGCTCCAGACAAGGTATGAAGCCATTTGATGTAAGGAGCTAAAAAAAATACCATTTCAAGATCAAAAACTAGCCAACGATATGTGTTAGGTGGATAGATTCCGACCCAGAAAACAGCAATTCTTCCCTCTTTTTCAGAAACATCGCTCATGAAATGTGAGGACTAAAATTTGTCATTGTTTTGATTTTAATATAACAAATAGTTATGTATTGCAATATTGTTTTATTTTCTGGACAAATACTTAGAATTTGTCTTCAAATGTTCCTTTTTTTAGAGGGACTAACTTGATTTTTCCAAATTGCAAATGAAAAGGCAAATTGATTTCTTCTTTCTTTTCTTTTCTTTAGGTCACATTTAAAAGATAAATAAATCTGTTTCGAAATTACGAAAATGTTAATGTTTCGTGTTTACAACAAAGTTATGAATGAAAAGTTTATTATTTTAAACTAGCAGGGCTGGCTCTGCCCAAGGGAATAGTAAGTAATTTTTTTTTATCAATAACAACTGATTTCCTACTGTTGTCACACGCGAGGTAAATCTTACTGTAAAAACCGAGACAACTAATTACGGCACAAGTTACAAATAAAAAACAAAAAACAAAAACAAAAAACAAAAACAAATACGCGAGTTAAATCTTACTTAAAGAAAAATACCAGAGTTAACAAAAAAAAAACAAAAAAAAAACGAGATAAGTTTTACTTAAAAAAATAAAATAATCCTCTCTCTCCCTCTCTCTCTCTCTCTCTCTCATCTGTAAATGAAACATCTGATTAATTCCTATTTTAGTCACAAAAATGTTAAGAACAAGGGAACATTTTTTTAGTCTCTATTTAAAGTAGAAGAAATTATTTACTTAATTTTCTACTAGCAGTTATTAAGATTAAGCCTCCCTTTCTTTGCTCATAGAAATATATTTGCATACGTGATTATTTTTAATTAATTTTTCAAGTAACGAAGAATGCGAAGTGATAGCGAGCTGGCACATCCAGCTAGTATATATATATATAAAGCAGAGTTGTTTTCATGTGTGTCGCGGCATCACAGTTAAACGGTTGATCTCAGAGCCAAACTAATCGCAGATTTGGAATTAGCACTTTCGATCCGATGTCCTTATCGATGTCATAAGTTCTTGAACCATTTCTTAAAACTCATTATTCAAAATTAAAAGTAAGTAGAAACAAATGTTCCGACATTTTTAGCGTTCCCTTTCCAGTTTAATATTCTATATTATTAGATGACCGGATAACATTCTTAAGAAAAACAAATAAACATATAAAAATGAGCCAAGATTGCTTTTTGTTTAGTCAAAAGTCATAAAATCTCACACTAGACATTTGTTTTTGTTTTGTTTTTATTTTTGCTATATCGTTCCAGTTATTTCCTAGCCGATATTGATCATCATCATAAACCTGAATAATGAACTTTAAAAATAAATTATTTTATTGGGCTTTAAATTAAAAGAAAAACAACTTTTTTTTTCATTTGGACTGACGTGTAGAAGAAAAAGGTTTGAGAAACCTGGCATTGACGGGTACGTCAGCTAGTGACACATAGTTCTATTTACAGATAGTTTTTAAATCGTGATTAAATGCTTAGCATTTTGTGTGAAAAGAGTCTTTCTAGTCCTTTCCGGTCAATTTACTTCTGGGGTTGTGATTCTGGGTTTCCTCAATTATCCCCGACAAAGGTACGGGTCTCACTAGTACATTTTACAAGTGGTCAGATTTCGAATCTCAGCTACACTGAGTAGCTGTGATACATCGAAACAGTTGTCTAATATATAGATGACTAATATATATATATATATATATATATATATATATATATATATATATATATATATATGAGCTGTAGGGAGTAGGTTGGATGTGTGTATATGAATGGAATGCATGTGGCAAACATTAAAATTACAGATGTTTAATGACAGAATCAAGCTGCAATCAATGACCCCCCCCCCTGCCTGTAACAGAACGATTTCAAGAATTTCTATAAAATATTAGACAATCATTTCATTCCTTCCGACATTCCATCAAATCATCTGTAAAAAAAGTAGCATCAATAGCTGATGCTGCTACCGTTGTCGTAAAAAAGCCGAAAAGAAACGTGACTAATGCATGGTGCATCACTGTACATATGCTATTGCATTTCTTTGCGTGAAATAGAAAAAAAAAGCGCTGCTTGTAGGCTTCAAGGTTTCTTTAGATTTGTGTATGATAAATGGCATATGCATCAATATAATCTCTCTCTCTCTCTCATATATATATATATATATATATATATATATATATATATATATATATATATGTATATATATATATATATATATATAATGTATATATGGAAATTGACAACATCTTTGAAGCACACATAAAAATGTATTTAAGTGAAATTTTTGAAAAGCCAACACAGTGCAAATTTAAATGATAAATAATTTATTTAATTTTTTTTTGCCTGCTTTCATTGTAAAACAACTTTGTCAGGCGAGACTGTCCTATGTATCATTTAAATTTGCACCATGTGTTGTTTTTTCAATTCCTTGTTTAAACTACGTTGCCCAATTTTTATTTTCATCACTCATTTCATTTTATTTTATGATTGCTCTATCTTGTATATTGAGCATTTAAGATAGGATTATTTTAAAGATAACATGTTATCTTTATTATCTCTCCATATATATATATATATATATATATATAAATCATGATACTAAATTTGAATTAATGAACATTTTTTTCTATCATGCTTTTTTCTTATATATTTATTTGAATAACACAAAATACATTCTTAAAGTATTCCTTAGTTTTGGGATTGAGTTATGTTTGAAAAAAAAAGAATAATGTGTTCTTCGTCCTTCTTCATGTGCATCATTCATTTATGGTGATGTTTTTGCCGTATTTAAATAAGAGGGTTAGGGTTAGGGTGTTGTTGCTTATTTGTGTACATCAATGTTTATTACTTAAATCCCATGAAAAACATCACTGTACACAAGCAATATGCTTGAAGAAAGCTGGAGAGCACATCAGCCCAAACATAGTAAGAATATAAATATTCAACTTTAAATGGCACAATTTTTTCACCATCCTTTTATGTTAAGAGATAATTGATCCTCTTCTTCCCGAAGGGATGCCTGCACGACAAAGCGGTCACAGTGAAACGAGGATTGCACAATCTCAGATTGCATTTCCCGACACTTCTTAAATCCAGAGGCAAGGAGAAGTCCAGATGACTGGACAAAATGCCGGGAGAAGCAGATAAATGAGTAGTACTATTTCTTATTTTTCCTTCTCTGAGATAAGTTGCCTTACCAAGGCTTGAGAGTCTAGTCTATCCTATTTAAATTATAGCGTGAGGAGGTGGGAGGATATAGAAGGAGGATAGAAAGTTCTCACGTGTGTTGTTAATATAATAACGATTAAGTATTGTTTTTTCCAAGAACCTCCCATCTGTGGAACACATTCTCACAGGACTGCCTCCCTGTAAACTACAACATGGTTGCATTCAAGAGCAATGTCAACAAATACTTGCCAAGTCATCCTTTTAAGTAATCCTATTTTGTCCTTTCCGTCCATCGTTTTCACCCCCTCTCATAGTAATAACTTATGGGAAATTTGCTGTGAGTCAGCAGTTTTTCCAAATTATTACATAATTACATTGGCTGATTTCCAAATTAGTAGTAAATAACATTGGAAAAGCTGGAAAAAAACAGACCCGCTGCCGAAAACTGGCCCAGTTGACCCTCAGCAAAAAATTTTTTTGTTGTAATTTTGAGATACTATACTTTGATCTTAGCTAAAAGGCCAAGTTTCAGTAGATAAGGAGACAGGAGATGTTTCCTCGTTGCTTGCAGAAGTCTTTCTACGGCGATCCATCTTGGCTGGTGCCAGGGAACCGTCTGCAATCTCCTAAAGGGGCTGAAGTTGTCCCTTAGGGAACAAATGATATCAATGCACCCTGCGAGCTGATTGGCCAACATTTGGCCAAACCACCTCACAGGGATACTGATACGCATTACAAAGTAAACCTCATTTATGACTGCTACATCCCCCCCTCTCCATACACATGCACTTTTGATGAGTTATAGTGCACCTCCTGAGCACTGTACGCAATGATTTCATTATTATCATAACTCGAATATGACCCACCAAACCCACAGTCCGTGCTGGTAATCACCACATCACTGCCATTTCCATGTTGAGGACAATAGTCCAAAAACAAACAATGTAGCTCCTCATCCACAATTTAAAAAAATTCAAACAAAAACTTAATTTTGTTATTTTCACTTTTTTCAGAATCATGATTTTTGAAAATTTGATTTAATGTTCAACTGTGATTTCATATTAAAAATCGATAGTAAATTAAAAACTAGTCGCTCTCTTGTATCTTCCTTTTCCAAGTTTTCGATTGATATTAGATCAAAGATTCATATCTGTTAGATTTCAACTTTTTTTTATCCTGTTTCTATTCGTCATCTCATCGTTGTTACTATGACGACAAGCAACCCGTTCAGAATACAAAATAACAAAGCAAGTTGTTTTCGTTAGAGACGGTAAACAAACAGGTTTAAGAAATCTATCGATTTAATTAATATTAACTGAATAATAATAATCACAAAGAAAGCAGTCGCGTCTCCAGGTTCTAATGTTGGAGACAGCTGCAACATAAGCCCATAACCTTCTCACGGAGGATTATGGCTTCAAAAGGTCAACTGGAACACAGTGGACGAATTTTCACGATGTAAACAAATATGGCCGGCGTGTGTTGACTAGTGTCGTTTAGTAGCAATACATGTCTCCATGATGTGACATTGGGTGTTTATCATAGTATGATTCTAATATTAGAAGCAGCGAGTGCATAAAAAAGGACTGTGACACATATCGAACATCTTTTTTAAATCATTGATTATATATTTTCATTTTGTGTTTAAAATCAAAACACAAGAAAGACATAGTTTTAAAGTATATAATTGTTATTTTGTATTTAATATTCAAACACAATAAACACTTTTACAGTAAGCTCATTAATCTCAAAACAAAATAAACACATCTGCGTTATTCAATTATTTAAATTTTAAACATAAAATGAAAAACAAAATGAAACATTGTGAATAAGAACACAAGTCAGTCATGAAACTGCATACCTCTGTCCGACAACGTAAGGATGGGCAAAAGTCTTATGTGGGCCTTACTTCTCCATATTGTATGAAGTATTCCCGAAGTTATGTCACGAAACGTTGATAACTTAAAAACTATTTATCTGATCAGGCTGAAATTTTGCATGGTGGTTATCAAAGGGTATCAGATCCATACATCAGATTTTTAAAAATCGGAAGTTGAAATTCTGTCAAAATTTTGACCATGACCTAACTTTTCAAAGTCAATATCAGATTAGATATGGGAATTCATTGGTTACAATATGGACCAAGTACTGATTCTCTATGATGGACAGAACCAAAGTCATCAGCAAAAGTGTGACTTTCACTTTTTCCGTGACATTGACCTAGATATCCCAAAATCAAATCAGTTCTAAGTTAAATCATGATTGATATTTTGACCAAGTATAACTCTACAAAGCCACTATCCGCCAATGCTTGGAGTATTGTTGCCACATCTGAGCTGGTGCACTATCCACTAGTCTCTCCCTCTTAAAGGTCCCAAAAGAGACGCTAATCTGATAGGTCTCTTACTATCAACTAAGCTCCAGCCATTTTCCCATCACTGCAACGTTGCATCCTTGTGCTTGTTTTACAAGTACTTCAATGGAATGTGTCCCGATGAACTTGCTGCTCTAGTGCCCCCTCGACATACATACACTCGACCAACCCGACAATCAGCTAAATCCCATCCATTCACTGTGGAGATCCCCAGATGCTGGAAAGCCTTCTACTCCAATAGCTTCTTTCCACGTGCTGCCGGCCTTTGGAACTCCCTCCCTGCTCCCTGTTTCCCCGACTTACCGACATTCAGAAATTTAAAACTAATGTAAACAGGCATCTTGCTGCACAGCTCCCAATTTATAATTCTCAGTAACCCCTTACGTTTATAGTGACAGCTTGACTTCTTTGAGGTGAACTATGTTAAAAAAGAAAAAAGTTGGTTTTGTACTTTGTCAAGGCAGGAAAAGGTGTTTTGAGCGGCACCTCCCAAGATGTGGCAACAGTACTCCATCTTAGGATGTATTTGGCTTTTATACAGGTAGAGGATTGCGTCAGGAGAGAGATACTTTCTGGAGCGGTAGAATGATCCAACCATTTTTCCAGTTGTGAAATAGTCTTTATCCATTTCGTATGACATTTCGGTATAATTTATATCTTCTCCAGATATATAAAAGCCAAGAAGAAAAGATGTTTTCACATCGGAGACAACATTAAAAACGGAATACAGAAAATACTGAGAGCTCGAGAAAAAAGGAAGAAAAAAAAGCAAAGCAAAAAGAAGAGAAAAAGAAATGAAAAAAAAGAGAGAAAGAATTTCTCTATTTCCCCTTTCTGTTCTCCTTTTTCTTTTTTCTTGAGATTTTGTTAGATAGTGAAAGCGGGGTGGGGGGAGTGGGGTGGAGTGGGGTGAAAGATAGCAAACACTCTGATTGGTCAAACAAAATCACGTGTTGGGAGCTCCGAACTTTCATATCTATTTTACCTTAGACCCACTTACCTTGATTAATTGAAATTGCAAACTAGCGAAGCGTATCTCGAGTGTTGCAATAAACTTGGCAAGGAATTCAAAATGTACAAATTGCATTTTTTCCGCAGCTTCGAAATGTGTAGCTTTCATGATTTCACTAAACTAAATTTTTATACAGATTCTTAAAAAAAAAAAAAAAAAATGAATATTTTAAAGATGTGCTACTTTTGCATCAAATAAATAAATAAATAAATATGAGGCCTGTCTAAAAAGTATCCGACTTTAGGCTAAAAATATATTTCAAATACGTGACGTGGTTAGGACCCTAATCCCTTCAAAGTAGGCCCCTTGTGCTTGCACACACTTAGCCCATCGATCCATCCATTGCCAGAAACACCTCTGGAAGTCTTCTTTTGGAATGGTGTTCATCTCCGCCGTTGCGTTACATTCAGCAGGTGTTTGGAGAAGATGCAATGGGTGTAACACAAATTAAGGAGTGGTTCAACCGATTCAAAAATGGCCGCTCATCAGCAGACAGTATATATATATATATATATATATATATATATATATGTCTTTTCCACATCAGATGTGGGTTGCACATTGGCCATGACGGTACATAATGATTTTCTCCATGAAATTCTATAATTTACGTTGGTTTTAATGTGTAATTGCTTGAGGGCATTTTTGTCCAAGTCTTTTTAAGCCTGTCTTTTTCTTCGGTTACCCTCAACTGAGGTGTGTGTACATCTATTCATTCAACCAAAGCTTCATTCAACATGTCTATACCACCGAAAGCTGCTCCGGTTTTGGCAGCCTTAGCCTCAATAGCAAGGAGTTAGAACTAATTCTGTTGTGAAAACGCACAACACAAATCCATCAAATAATAGACTTGTCATTCTTTTGCAGCCGCAGAAAGACCGACTTAGTGGGCACCCAGCAGTCACTTGCATGTAACATTGCCTTATGGACTTAGTTGTTGTAAACTCGTGACAGGCTAAGGAGAGTAGAAAGTGAACCTTTGGGTTTACTTTCGACAATCTTGTAACTCACGCTTCCCTGATTTTGTCTTTTAGTCAGCACATTTAATGAGCAATATTTCTGACAAAGGGGGAAGAATTGCTGCTTTCTGGGTTGGAATCTATCCACTTAGCACTTATCGTTGGATGTTTTTGACTGTGAAGTAGTATTTTTTTTTTTAGCTCCTAACATCAAGTGGCTTCATGCCTTGTCTGGAGCAATTTCTATAATAATTTTTTTTATTAATTAATTAAAAAATTACAATGCTATTTCAAACAGTCCGACCGACTAAGCATGACAGACTAATTAAAATACTATTTCAAACAAACCGATTCAGCATGACAGACTAACGAGGGCACGTCAGAAAACGGTTGAATCCTATTATTGGACGGGCACGTTGGTGAAGCCCACTTTCATCGTTGTCCGAGTACGAACACGCTTTGATCCGAAACAGAAGTGACGATCTCTTTTGATAAATAATCCCAGCATTTATTGTTAGGCGAATGAATAATCATCTCTACTCGTTGCATAAAAATAATATCCCGCACTTTTAATAAGATTAAGTCATAAAAGGATTTCTGCATCGGATTTCATCCCCGATTTCTCCAACTAATCCTCTTTTTATTTAATTGTACGACTATAAGGCACATCATAGTGGTAATGTACGAGACAATCATTCATTCATTCAGTCATTCATCCCTCTGTAACTTTTAAATGCTAGAAGGCGGTGGCTGAGGGTCAATCATTCCAAGGAAACAAAATCACTGCTTCATTAAATATTAGCTTTTGAGTAGTAAATCTGAAACTAGCAATGACTTTAAACTGTACTCGGTACAAGCATACAGCTTGTGTATCCCCGATTCAAATCCCTCTTGAACTCTACGTTGAGTTGTAGAGCACAGAACCAGTGAATAATTCTCATTTTTTTTAATGGAAAAACAAATTTAAAAATAACAAAAAAACAAAATGGCAGATGAATCACTCTTTAGTCTTGGTGGACAATAACCTAGAGATGGTGTCTCGATAAAAACACTGGTCCCCATCACCGCACTTGGTTGGCGTCATGAAGGGCATAGCGCTTATAAAAATTTTGTCTGAACTAAGGAAATGACTCCCAAACAGTCATTGAGGTTCAGTTTCTGGTACTAAACATGTGGTCATGAAGGAAAACCCTAACAAGACCACTGACATATGTGTAAACAGAAAGTTACTGGAGATATTTTAGTTTGGGTTTTCAAGTGACCCCTTTAAGAATTTAAATATTTCTGATTTGCATGAAATTTCAACCAGAGGTGTTAGATAGCAATTAATAAATATTCCCAACATTTCAATTTCTTCAAAGTATTTAAAATAGTTGTGAGGGGACATAAAAGAGGTACAACCACTGCATATAAAATTAAAATATTTCTGATTTGCATGAAGATTTACTGAATATTAAGCTCGGATTCAGCAATATATGAAAAGGTTTTACTGAAAGCAAAAGTGAAATGATTACTCCCGAGCAGTACCGGATATCCCTGCTTGTATATATAAAAGGTTTCCTTTCAACCTCAAGAGACAATGAATATTCACTGCACAAGCAGTCTATAATGAAGCAAAGTTTGGGCAATTACTGACCCCACATATCTTGCAGCAGTATTGCTTGAGTTCAGCTGCTGTGATAAGCAAGAAAGACTGGTGTTATTTTGGAGTTTTCCTTCTCCTAGACTAGTTGCATAACCAAGGTCATATCTACCCTACTACGCTCCCAGATATATTTAACAAAGTCGTATTTACATGTACATTATTCAAACATCTCTCTATGTTTACCCTGACAATACATGTGATTTCGATTGTGTTTGGGATAATTAATGTAGCCTTTTAACGTAGCCTTTCCGTTAATAATTACGTCTGTGATTTTCACAACCATTACGTATCATTTTTAGTGTAACCCTCTTACGTTTATCTTTGACAAAGTGTTCTCTGTGAGAATAAATAATTTAATATTTTTTTATAAATATTATAATCAGCCCCTTTAAGAAATTAAAGTCGAGCACTCTCGGGGATGTTAAAAATAGACTATCAAAAAGTTCTAATGCAAAGTTCTGATTACGTTCGTCGAACACTCTCTCAACTAGTCTTCTATCTGTGCCCACTTCTAGGTACATATAGATCTTAATTTCCCTTAATCACATGACAGTTTTTGGTGGCCGAGTGGATATGCCAACTGCTTGCTGATTCTAGGCTGACTCTGTGAACCGGTTCGTGCCTCCTGACAATCTGAAATTATTACTTCCCTACAATAAGCTTGAAACGCTAGCGTCTGTAGGTATAAAAAATTTAATATTTATTTATAAATATTATATATATGTAAATCCAACCGTTTTTTCGTTATTGCCTCCCCCCTCCCCCTTTATATTCCAACTTAACTGGTGTGTGATTTGGTGGTTGTTTTTTTACAAGTATGGGCAATCTTCGTGCTTCAGACATTATTACCTGGCTTCAGTTTGTTCATGAATTGCTTGGTGTTTGCGATGAGAGAATGTTAACACTTACAGGGTGTGATTCTGTTTGTGACGTGATCGCTTATAGGCAATCGGTCTTTTCTGCTTTCAGGTACTGGATCACTTCTAGCTCGTCTGAGGAATTGTCTATTTCTTTAGTGGATGCTTTCATCGTCCAACTCTGTATGACCATCGTTCAGCGGCAGAATACCAGATTGCCTTCAAAATAGATGCTTACTTCGCATAAATATCTTTCCATTACCCTAGCACGGTTCCAACTGGACCAATCTATCGATGGTGGAGCTATATGAGAAGCTACCATAGGCAAAAGGAGGCACTCGAGATTTCTCTTCATCTGACTGAAGACAGAACGATAGTACATTTTGATTCCAGCCCGAACATCATGCAAGTTGCCGATATCTGAAGAAATTCAGAATCATTTTATGAATATGAAAATTGATTTGTTTCCCTTCAGTGGAGTTCCGGAATAGAGGCCGCATTTAGTTTTGACAGCGGTTTGGACATACAAAAAAAATGTTCACATTATTATTATTATTGATTAAGCAGTTTTGAACGCGATTATCCAATATATTTTAAAAAGAAAAAGTTTTGTGTTTTAATTTATAGAGAGGGGTTCAATTTGCTATTTATGTCAATTGTAAAACAGGCATGATATAACCGGTCTAATAATTTAATTTTAAAGGGTTTTCGATATTTACATTGTGCGTCTCCGGACAATTGTCTCATAAATGTTGATATCTACATGTCTATTACGTTTTGAGTGATCTTCCCCTGGCCTTCTTCAGGTGTATTTTTCATTTATGTTGAAGTTATTTTTCATATTTAAATACAATTGGTGCCGATTATTTGTGTACAACATTGATGTTTCTTTCTTGGTATGTACTTAAATCCAATGAATAGAGAATTCTGATGCCTTTTTCAAATTCATAAGCGCTCATGCATAGCGTGAAATAAGCAATAGCATAGAGCGTAACATGATTATGTTGTTTTTTAAATTTTATTTTTTATTTTTGTAGAAAAGTTCCGTCACAAATGGAAAACTGAATCCTGCAATAAAAAACAACTCCGCCACACGTCGATAATCTAGTTTTTTTAGTCCTCTTTAGACATGCGTCGGTAAGAGAGAGGCTGTACAAAGTGCAGAATAAATGCTATCATGGAACGCATCGTGGAATGGTGGACAGTTATCTGTCTGAGTTTATGTAGAGGCAGAAATACGAGGGAAACGATCATTTTGTGCAAATGACATGAGTAAGTAGTAAAATGTTTTTTACTATAACCTGGATCTTGTAGTTTTTTTTTGGGGGGGGGGGGGTTCTACAATAAGTCCGAATGTTCTTATAAAGTGTTTAATCTAGATTTTTTTTTATCCTTCAGTGTTATTTTTAATCAACGTTTCCAATAAATGAACACTACACCTGAAGAAGGCCAAAGATCACATCAGTCGAAACAAACATAAACGATGATGAGAATAATAGTCTGAAGAAAGGACTATGTAAATAATGAATGATAAAACCCTCACCATAAAATTTCAGACAAAATAAAATTCTCCAGTTATTTATTTCCAAAATTTTGATCTTCTCTTCCCAACTGTTTGTTTACGTTTCTTTATGTCTGATGAGCGGCAATGATGGGGGTGGGGGTGGGGTTAAATGTTTGAAAATAATAAAAACAGTGTTCTAATATCGCCATAAAGTGGTTTTTAGTTTATTCAAAAAGTATCAAAAATACTTAAAAATTGCTGCAGTCTCTATTCCGAACTCAAACTCATATTTACTGAAGAAATCAAAATGAAAGAAAATACAAATGATATTTCTAAATGAATAAATGACAAAGTTTTGTCTGCTTAATCCGAAGTGGAGCAATTAGGTTTTAAGGACCCCAGAAAAATGCCAAGACGAGAGGAACGCATTTGGGTCTTCACTGGTTTCTTCCGGTTGTCCTTCGCACATGCACGTGGAATCTGTAAACATTAAACAAACCTATAATAATCCTCATTTGTTTGGTTTTTCTAAGGAAAGAGGGAGGTATATTGTTTAATTTGCATACTTATTTCTAAAAGAGTTTCTTATAAATTTCAATGCTGTGTTATTCATTTGTAATTTGTATTGTCCTATTTTCTTATATATCATTTACCTTCTTGTCAGGATCAGGTGTGGTTTGGGGAAGCCAGCGCACTAGGATAAGCATACTTTGGCCAACAAACAATGCCTGAGCAGCCCCGTCGGCATTTACCGGTAGGGATGCTTCAGACGATTAGCAATAAACTAATCTCTTCTCAGAGAGAAGGTAAACCATGGGAGGATGGACCTCTTAACACTGAACAGAACCATACCTCAGCACGACAGTAACAAAACTACTGTGGGACTGATTTCTTATATATATGCAATAGTTTTGTCGATATTAATAATTAAAGCGATTTAATGAAGAAAAAAAAAGTTTGTTAAATTTCATTAATTTTCAAGGGAGATAATTGTAATTTTTATTATCCTATTTTCTTATATATACGCAATAGTTTTGTCGATATTATTATTATTACTAATTAATTATTATTATTACTAATTAATTATACATACCCCCATCGCCGCTCCTTTCAATTTTAAGCATTTAATTTGCTTAGTTGTGCTTACGTTTTCCGTGAAAAGTAAATAACTTCTTTCAAATTTGGACACCAGGTTTGTTTTGAACAAAAACACTCTTCAAAATAAGTTAAAACACAAATAAACTTATCAAGGTAGGTAGAAGAGTAACTTATTTTGCCTTTGGTAACATTTATTTGTTGCCTATTTGTTTTTTGTTTTTGATTTGACCCCTTTTTCGTTTTGTTAGCTGTCGTTAAAAATGTCCGCTATTTCACATTTAAGTGTGACAGACAAACGGAGGGACACAACCTGTCGGGATAAATCTAAAATAATAAGATGCGAGTTTTAGCGATGATATTTCAAACTAAAGCGTGACCAAACGACCGACAAAGCATTTCATAGAGATGCGAGGAAAGGACCAATCTAAAAAAAAAGAAAGTCAACAACAAAAAATATCAGTTGTTTACACGAGATGATGATGATGATGATGATGATCAGCATCATCATCATCATCGTTTTTTTTACATTTTTGTTGATTCAATGAGTCACGTGTTGCGGAAATCAGAAGAAATATCATTTTTTTGTTTGTTTTTGTTTTTACTGCCTCTCTCTTCTTATTCTTCGATACCCCCCTTTCTCACCGATACCCTGCATAAAGGAGAGGGTTGTCTTGAGGTTGGGCAAAAAGGAGGAGGGGGAGGGGGGGGGGGGGTGAAAGTCGCTGTCAGTGTCACTCGTGATCAATGCGGAAATGAAGTATCGATGAGAGTAGAAGGGGAGGTATTAGCGCAGAAAAAAAAAAAGAAAACAGAAAAAGAATCGGTCACATTTTTTCTTCTCTCACCATTTTTTTTTCTTTCTTGGAATTCATTTGAAATTAAATGCGGAACGAAACCCTATATCTTCCTTCCGCCTCCCTCGCCCCCTGCCTCCGAACGAACGATTCTACCGATCATCACTCGACAGGCAAACGAACCTATCGATTATTATTTAGAGTCAATATTTCTTTCTTAGATTCAATTTAAATGAGTGGTACACGTGAGGAGTCAAAAGACGAAAAAAAAAAAAAACGTAATTTAATGACGTGACGTCATGTGATCGTTTGGCGGTAGAAACTCATGCCCCCCTCCCGCCCCCATTTATGATATAAGGGTTGCCTCCTTCCCAAAAGAGCGCGAGAAAAGAAAAAGACTCATTTAAATAATTAAAGTGTGTTATTTTAGGAAGATGTTGGTTTTATTTGAAATAGTCTAAACCTCGACGACAGATGGTGCGACTTATCGGTCAGAATATAATTGTTGCTATTAAATAATCGGGGGGGGGGGGGGGGTTTAGTCCGGACCCCACATGAACGGGATGAACGCAGAAGAATATATTTTTACGATGATAAGCTGTACCTAACCGACGTTGCCCGGGAGTCTTTTTACTTTCACTTTTGTTTCGCGCCTTTTTTTCTTTTTTTTTTACGAAATTATTATTATTATTATTTAATTATTTTTTAAAAAGTTTTCTTCTTTTCATCACTGCATACTCGTTAACCTGGTTGACGTTATGCTATTAACAAGTTACTTCTACCAAAACACTTCATTTTGAGGATATCGATGGTTTGGGGTCATGTCATCGATTTTTTAAATAAGATTTTGGAAGTTAAATTTAATTATTACGGTATTGTTTGGTCATTAAATTATTAATTGAAACAAATTGTTATAAAACTATAACTAATTTTCTTACGGTAATGTTTTAATCTCTTTTTTTTTTGTTGACGTTTTTGTTTTCTCAGAAAGCCTGTGTTTCTTCCGTTGGGTCATCATTTATAAGAGCTGGTCTTGTTGGGTTGGCAACTAAATATAGTTCCACTCAACCAAATGGTGATAAGGCCATCGACCTGATCACCGCACTACGTGATAATTACTGTGCTGCAGAGGTGTCACGTGACATGAAAATTAGGCGCCAAATTTGTTCTTTCAAAATTGTATCTTCAGTCCAAGAATAAAATTTGTGCAATACGCACATATTATTGTTACCCCATTCTATTCTTGTCTTTTCTTCTATGTCTTCGTGACTCATAGTCTACCACGATGTTACGCTCTACCCCTCAAAGCTTAACAGGTCTTATCAGTGGGTATTAACACCAGTGGGTATTGACATCCTCTAATATTTTATGAAAACGGCGTAAGCAGAAAAACAAAAACCAACCCGAATTCACTTCAACACAAAAGGCTAAAAACTAGGGCCATAAAAATTGGCTCCCAGGGACCAGTCTAAGCAAAAAGCCAAAAATGTTGATCACATGGATTGCTCCCAACTACGTACGCACGGCCAATATAAAAAGCGTCACACAGTGCTAAACTCTCTTTTTCCTCATTTCCAGCAAAGAGAGAGGACGTTTCGAACACTCCTCGCCTTTGTGTGAGAGGTGCCCGGCTCACTACTAACATACACAAAGGCCTACTCTCCTATCATTCTTCAACGCACGCAACCACACACACAGGCATACAACCACTGTCACATACACAAATCATCAACCACATTCGTACAACCACGAACAAAAGGCGACACACACTTCGACGTACTAACGCCAAGCCTCACACATGGTTACACTACGCACACACATACGCATTCATAAATTACAGGCATAAACATTTATCACTTCTCTAACTAAATATTTGAAATGAACTATTAATGACTTGTATTTTGTAAATACGTAAATATTTTTTGTTACTTTTAAACTACGTTTTATTGTTGCATGCCTTATCTTTTATTCAACCATCTCATGTTTTTCACTGTTTAAGCATTTCACAAATATATAACACAATTTAAGTCTCACCACTGCACGTGGTCTGCGCGTCTCTACAAAAATGGAGTCAACACAACTTAAATGTAAGCGTGGGTCTTAGCATTTTCTTTAAGACACAACATCTTACTAAGTTAAGGTTCGCGCTGCTACATAACTGGGACCACGTCCCTACATATTATTAGTAAGTAACGAAAAGCGTCACACGAAAGGAAAAACAAAACCTTCTTTATAACACAACAAAAGGGTTTGTTTGGTATAGGTGGAAGAAGTTGGACAGTGTCCAAATGAGGAAAGGAAAAGTAGAAACTTCTTTGGGCTGTCGAAAGTCTGTCAGCAGTTATCTTCAGGCGAAGATAGTCGATGCTTGAGCGTCCAGTTGACAGGGACAGGAAGCTCTCTCTCTGCTGACTGACCGTGATTTCTCAGGGGGCTGAAGTAGTTCTTCAGAGGACAGATGAAATAAATGCGCTCTACAAGTTGATTGGTCAATGTGTGATCAAATTGCATAATCAGGACATTTCTCCAAGAGAGAAAATAAGTCTTCATTTATGACTGCTACTTCCAAAACATTTAATCTTTTAATACATGAGGATTTGCTAAGAATTTTAAAACCAAAAATGACTTTATATCCAAGTTTAAATGCTTCCGAATTCCTTTCAAATTTCGAAGGATCACAAAGTAATCCATTCTTTTTCTTGTTTTTTTTTTTAACTGTTAACAAAAGAGTACAATGGCTGACTTAAAAAATTAAAAAAAATTTTTTTATCATAGTTCACCCCAAACAACGCAGGCCATCACTGTAGACGTAAGGCGTGTAAGTTTTGGGGTCATCCTAAGTTGGGAGCTGTGCAACAAGATGCCCGTTTACATTAGTTTTAAATTTCTGCATGTCGGTACAGTCGGGGAAACAGGGAGCAGGGATGAAGTTAAAGGGGCCGGCAACACAAGGAAAGAAGCTATTGGAGTAGAAGGCTCTCCGGCGTCTGGGGACCTCCACAGTGAATTGATGGGACTTAGTTAATTGTCGGGTTAGTCTAGTGTATTTATGTCGAGGGGGAACATAGAGCATAGTGTATTTCCTTAAAAATAATTTAAGGTAAATCTTAAATTAGTCCCAAAACAATTTATTTGGGTTTACTTACTCATTTGTGAGGTCGGAAAACTACAAACGATTTATTATCCGCCTTTTTGGTTGGGAATCGACAATTTTACCAATTAAACTAATCTTGTGCAACGGCTCACCTCAAATTTTGCAACCTACCGTTTAACTACTTCAGCCAGTTGGTAATTTGCGACAATAGTTTAGTATAGTTAACAGTCAAGAAATCGAAAACAAACAAAATATACAATAAATAACTTTTACCAAACACAAGAAATTTACTTTTCTATCCGCCTGCATAGTTTTATAGTTCTGAAACTTTTTGTAAGTGTTTTTTTTTTATTTCAGAATTTGTTTCAAAGCCTCGAAGGATTATAAAGAAAATGGCCGAACACATGCGACAATGAACTTCGAAATACTTCTGCTTAGTTTGAAAAAACAAACAAAAACTTTAAACCAGTTTCAGTGACTTAAAATTTTTACAGCTCGTTTATCTTTGTTTGGGGAGCACAAATGAACCATAATACTCGACTTTCGACTTTAATTCTAGTCAGAAATTACTTTGTTTTCTTTAAATTGGCAGATAAAAGTAATTTATGGCTTGCATTAAAGTTTATAGGCAAAAATCGAGTAGGATGTTTCATTTGTACCCACCCACCTTCCCCCACACACACAAACCCTAAAGATAAACAGTATTGTTGGAGATGTAGCAGACATAAACAATTACATTTCTTTCTTCTGGTGGAAAGCAGCCCTCTGTGAGGTGGTTTGGTCACACAGTGACCAATCAGCCTCTAGTGCGTATTAATTTCTACCGAACCTGTAAAGAACTTTCAGACCCCTTGGGGTTTAGACAGCAGCCCTAGAGAGTGTCCCAACACCAACGAAGAAAGACGTTCTCTCTCCTGCCCCTGTCAACTGGACAGCCGAGCAAAGCTATCTTCACTGAAGATATATTACTCCAAGAAAACTTGCGGCAGCTAGCTGAACTGTATTACTTTAATTCCTTTTCTTCACTGTTGAAACTTTCGGCAAGCTACACCATCTATAAACCCTACCACTAACCCTAAGCCCGGTGGCAACAGCCCCGCCTCCTCCCAAAAAGCAAACAAGAACATGGTTACATCTAGATTTTACTAAAACGGTTACATGTGCAAACGCTATCTGGTCGGAAAGTGGGTGATCATTTTTCCACACAGGATAGATGTATTATGCTTCTCTCTTACTTACAATCAACAACTAGCAATATACAAGCCGCACATGCGTGGTCCCCCTCTGTATGTGACTCAATGTGGCGAGTGTAAAATGCAATAAATTTGGGCAATTTGGGGCATTTTTGACCCCCCCCCCCCTTTGACCCCCTGGGGGCGCGAACCAGAATTTTTCTGAGGTCAAGGATGCTCATTTTATATCCAGAACAATTTTAACGTGCACCGTTTCCGTCTTTTTTTATATTGCCACACGGACTTGGGGTTAGTGTTAGAGTTAATGAAGAATACGTCTGTTTTGTTTTGTATTCAACAATTTATTAGCCCTGGCACTACTATTCCCAGCGATATGTGGCCTTGCTTATAATGGTTTTGCAGGCATTTATAACGACAGTTAACAGAACGAATAAGGGGTAAAAAACAAATAGGCAACAAATAAATGTTACGAAAGGCAAGATAAGGTACTCTTCTACTAACCTGAATAAGTTTATTTGTGTTTGAACTTATTTTACAGAGTTTTTTTGTTCAAAACAAACCTGGTGTCCATCTGTTCAGTTAGAACGAGAAAAAAAATGGCCGAAATTACAAAGTTTCGATAATCGCTAAAAAACAACAAAAAAAAAACGAAAATGAAACAAAATATTGGTAGAACATTACATTTTCCCACGATTGGTGACATTTATTGGATGTGTTTCTAACACTATTTTGTTTATTTTTCGATTTTTCACCGATTATCTAGGGGCCTCGTGCAGGGCTCATGAACAGCCATTTTCGTTTTTCGTTCTAACTGAACAGTGGACACCAGGTTTGTTTTGAATAAAAAAACAAAACGCTTTAAAATAAGTTAAAACACAAATAAACTTATCAAGGTTTGTAGAAAAGTAACTTATCTTGCTTTTCGTAACATTTATTTGTTGCCTATTTGTGTTTTTGTTGTTGTTTTTTTTTTACCCCTTTTTCTCTTTCGTTAGCTGTTGTTATAAATGCCCGGTTTTGCCAACCTTCTTGTAAACTGCCTTATGTTCCAGGGATAATAAATTGTTGAATAAAAAACAAAAAACATGCCCTTCATTAACCCTAACGCTAACCATAAGTCAAAGCGGCAATAGGGAAATAAAGACGGAAACGGTACGCGCGCAGTGGGCGTAACGGGGCAATTTATAGTCTAAGGGACGAATAAAAGTCAATTTCGCCGCACATTTTTCAGGTCGGAAACTCACCTGAGAGAATAACTACGAAACAACATTCCTTCAATCTATTGAACATTTTGTTTTTAAATTCATTAATTCAATTATATTTAAGGCCGAAGTCACATGTCGTATAACATAAGACTACAGCAAAAAATAAAATTAAAAAGAAAAGATGTCATTTCTTCTCACCTGAGCTTAGGATGATGTGATCAGCGTCAGCGTAAAACCAATTTCGCCCACATCGGCCTCGTTTCGTTTTTAAAACATTAAATAACAGCTATAGTAGCCGAAGTAGCAGTCCAGTGGGCAGTAGTAGCTTTTCTTTAAAGTGAGTCCACGAAGCAGTAATCCCTTTCATGCATATCAAATGTTGAATGTAGAGAGTCGTAGACAGGTAGACGTATCTAATTAGTTTCAAAGAAAGTTGTGGTGTTAAGTCACGTTTTAAATCTAACTCATTCAACTGGGTTAGGGTTTGGGTAGTCGTTTTTAAAAATCTTTTTTATTACCTACAAAATGATATTGTTATAGATAAATTGACTTTTAACGGTCCCGAACAATCCGTTGTATAGAATAAAACATATCAATTTTAACAGTCATAAAAAAAGCACATGCTCTTTCTTACCCCATAACACTAACCAGAATTCTAAAAATTCCGACCTCGACCCCTTATTTTGAAGTCTTCTAATATTCAGACTATCTGTTGATTTTTACGGGGTAAAAAAAAAAAATCCGACCCACCCCGACTCCGTAAGATTGCTACTAACCCTAAGTATGGGTGGCAATACGAAAAATAAATAATAAAAAAGACGGAAATCGGGTGCGCACGTGGGTGTAATGGGACCATTAAAAGTCAATTTCGCCAATTGTTATTAATGATAATTGGTTATTTTATTTGATGTAACCCCCCCCCCCCCCGAAATAAACAACAAAAAAGACAAAAACGAAAACACTCTTTTTTCCCTTTTCTTTGATAATTACTCATCTCAGCGTTGATTTCTTTCCTAGAATAGTGGCTTCCTCTTCCACTGTTTTTCTTTGGCTTAGAGGAGCACAAATGCACCGTACATGAGTCTTCTCGGGACAGGCCCCTAATTATCCCAATCCCCTCATCCGTTAGACAAAAAGTCGATTTTTAATGTGGAAAAAATCCAGCTCCCCCAAAAGGGGGGCACTCTGGATAGGAACAAAATACCACCTGAGCTTCAATCTCTGGTTTCTTCTTTTCGGACATTGTCAACCCTAACTCGTCTTATTACCACAGCTACAATCAGCTTTCTTTTCTCCTTCAGTGTCAGACGCAATTTCCGAAAACAGTTTCTTTCTTAGCATATACCATATGTGGAACACGTTACCACGGGATTGCTTCACTGCAGGCTAGAACGTGGTCGTCTTCAAACGATTCTCATGAGTAATCAAATTTTGTTCATTAATTAATTTATTTCAATCCTCTCATAATATTCATCATCATTCAACTGTCAATCTATTCATCTTATCCTTGAATGGCTTTCAGCCTTGATAAGTAGTGACCCATTCGTTAACAAAAAGAAAGAAAAAAAACAGTATAGTCCCGTAGACGCTCTCTTCATGCGACAGGCAATAAACTCACCCCTCCTACAGGAGAAAGTAATGCCTAGGAGAATAACGTCTTTTAATTTTAGTCAGATGTTACTTATCACTTTCGAATGTTGGGGTCTACCACGAAAACATCGTGTCGGACATGTTTTTTTTTAAATGGCGGTGTTACTGATTTCTTAGTGGCTGTGGGAAATTCGAAAGTGATTTTGAAGTCTTTAAATTGGCGGTAAGAAAGTAATTTCTGGCTTGAATTAAAGTTATAGGACATTCGAGCATTGTGGTTCATGTTCTACTAAATAAAAAAAAATATATAAATTATTTAAAAAAAAAAAGGTGTCTATTTTTAGAAAATAACCAAACTTTATGTATTTTTTCCGGCGATGTTGAATTTTGCTCACACACCGCTATTTCAAATTCGTGGCCGTGGGCCGCCATCAGTGAAATATCTCTTGTACCAAACGGTCATAAACAACGTTTTAAATATAATTTAGAAGTTTCAGACCGATATAAATGATTGTACACTAAAATTAATTAAATTAAAAAAAAAAATTTAATTCGAATTATCTGATAATTTTCAGTAACCAAGTTAAAATGGAATTTTTACTTGATATTAAATTTTAATTTAAACATTTATTCCAGTAAATTTTATTAATTTTAATTATAAAATTTTACCTCAAAAAGATTCTATGTGACTTTTTCTTTCTTAAATCATGACCGTTTGATGCAGAAGAGGTAGTCTATTGATGGCGGCTTGCTGTTGTGAATTCGGAATAGCGGCGTGCGAGCAAGGAAATTCAATATCGTCGTTTTTCCTGTTAGAGTTAATAGTTAATCCTAATAACCACATATAAATGATTAGTTTGATTGTGTGAGCCGACAATTTGACCCGCGATCCTGAGCCATTACAGCTTGAGTTCTACTGTCTATAAGCGGAAGCCTTAAAGTTGCACATTCCAATATTTAATTAAATTCACACTAAACATACCATTACAACAATCTCCGTAACAGAACAGCTTGTACATTTTGAGTTTGTATATTGGACAAAAATAATTCGAAAAGACCATTAACGATATTTTGAACCCCTAGTAGGTAATTGTAAAAAAAAATACATTATAAAACTAAATATGTTGTTAATATCTACTTACTTGACCTGAAACACACACACACACATACATATATATATATATATATATATATAAAACTAATATATATATATATATATATATATATATATCTTTCTTAGTTTTTTTACTTTTTAAAATTCGTTCATTTTGTGACATAGGAAATAACGAAATTGAAACTTACCTTATGATTTATCGACGTAGATCTGATATTATTGTAAGCCCCAGAAATGCCAATTTTGTCTTCCATATCTTTTCGAAGTAATAAATTGAAAATTGTCAGTCAGTGATTCTTTTCCTTGGTAGCGGAAAATGATTACCGTTGTTGGCGTTACCGAATAATACAACATTTAAATAAATAAATAAATAAATAAATAAATAAATAAAAAAAAACTAATGATTTTTGACAAGCATATGTCAATGTGTGTATCAATTATTCGTTAGGTAATTTAAAGAAAAATGCCCAAGAATATACCATGAAAATAAACGGAGACTAAAAACGTGATTTTTTTCAACAGATAAATTAGATGATGAATTAGATGATGATGATGATGATGATGAATTAGATGATGATGATAATAATAACGTTTCGACAAAGACGGCCTTCGTCTACAGATGTTAACTTGTTGTCGATCCGAGGAATGCAATGTAAGCATGCAAGCAGTTACTTGATGATTTTATCCTTCGACTTCTATGATTCTGTTCTAGTAGGAGTTTGTCTTTCAAGGGTTGAGGACCCTTCACTTTGACTGTTTCCAGCTGTTATCCCCCTTCTTTCTCTCTCTCTCTCTCTCTCTCTCTCTCTCTCTCTCTCTCTCTCTCTCTCTCTCGTTGTTACACCCTTCTTGTCACTCATTTACGTATAAGACGCATCGTCCGTTGACACTCGCGAGCTTCACAGATTCATTACTGTGGAAATAATGATGATGATGATGATGATGATGATGATGATGATGATGATGATGATGATGATGATGATGATGATGATGATGATGATGATGATGATGATTGAGGAGACTTATTGTCACTCAGACTCCAGGGAATACCACAGGTTGTTGGCAGTGGGCGATCACTGACGATGACCAGTGTGATAACTCCTAGTGAGTAAATAATAAAGGTGTACCCCCACTTTCTCTTGACCCGCACGCATCCACATAGATATTATCGACAAGATAATAAAAAAACAACCAAAAAAACACACACACACCAATGCAACAGAAGAGATTGCCCATAAAATCGATCGAGTAGTGAAACCGAAAGAGAAGAGGGTAACGGTGTGAGTAGAGAAAAGAACGCCAGCGTCCCTTGTACGGTTGTAGCAGAACGGGAGTTGGAGTAAGCAATAGATTCAGTTGTAAATTTCATTCATTCAGTCAGTCGTTCATTCATTCATTTTCTCTCGTATTCCCCCCCCCCCATTGATAATAGTAGTAACTATAAGAAAGAATAGTAGTCGCATCGTTGGATTTCAATAGTGATTTCTCGTTCTCTCTTTATATCCCAATCAATTTAGCTAACGTTTTTTTTCCTCTTTCTTTTCTTTTTTTCAATATAAATCGGTCAATTTATGTATTATGCTTCGGAATTTTTTTTAGATACATATTGATCTGATAATTTGTATGATCTAGATTATTTGGACTATTATTCTCATCTTCGTTGTTATATCCACGTTTCGGGTGGACCATGGCGTAACGATTAAGTAACGTTGGTTGACAATCAGTTCTAAGTGACAGTCTTCTGTCGTTTGAAGGTTCGAATTTTAATACAGGCTATTATTGAAGAATAACATTAAAAAAATTAACAATTGTACCCTGTAACGGCTGATGGGACGAGAACACTCTACCCCCGTCGATTAAATAAAGGGTTCAGTTTGAAACTTCGCGCAGGTCCCCGAGTTCGACTAGAAGGTTCCTCAGTTCGAAAAGATGCACATGGCGAAGGTCGGAGATCGGAGGTTACGTCAGTCGAAACGTTGTGAAAGGTGAGAATAGTAGTCAGAATAATCCAAATTATGTATTGTTTTTTCCTTTCTATCGAAAAAAAAAACGATTCTGAGTGAATAAAGTTGAAGATAAGCTTTGTAAATAATGAACAATTAAAGACAGTTTTTAAAGAACTCTTAAAGTCGGTTGAGATTTTTCAACCAAACTTTTTCAACAAAGCAGATAGAATTTAAGTATTTAGTATTGATAAATGGAAGATGGCATCCACCTGTTCAGATCGAGGGTCGTGTCCCCCGATTATTTACGTGTTCAGTAAATCAAGCAATTGTTGCATGCAAAGACAGAGTAATAATTAACAAACAAAAATGAAGTAGTTCAAATAACGTTTATTGAACGTGTGTGTACGTGGAATGATGAAGTGTGTGATGTATGCATGTGTGTCGATGGAAAAACAGTTCTTGAAAAGGTATAAGAAGAAATGAGTCCGGCGTAGGAAAAGTCTTTGAAAGCCGTAACACAAAGAAAACGAGTTGAGAAACTCTTACCGTTGTTTGCCCACGTGTGTTGGTAGTTGTTATGCCGATTGAGAAGAGAAAAGCGTTAGACGAAGCGCTAGTGTATTAGCGTCGTACTGTCGACCAGAGAAGAGTGAAACGGAACGCTAGTGTCAGCGTCTGCCTGTCGAGGCCAAAAGGCGAGTGAAACGGAGCGCGGGTGTCAGCGTTGTTCTCCGATGCTGGTCTGTGAAGGAGAGAGAGATTTTCCGTTTGGCTCCGGGTTTTATAGTCCGAAGGGCAGATAACTCTGGTGTCGCTTTACAGCGCCACCTGTTGGTGATAAAGCGCCACCTACCGGCAAACCGGTGTAGTTATGTTTTGAAAGGAGGAGGTAACTGCTACAAGGACTCCCCCCCAGATTGAAAAATATTGAAAAATATTATTCAATATGTACAGAAGTAGATGAGAAGCATTCTTTGTGGGTATGTCTGTTTTGCTGTTGAAGATTAGAAAAAGTAGTGTGCACGCTACTTATTTCTGTTTCTGTATCTGTATGTAGTGATTGATCGCAAGTGCGTCTGCGGAATTGAGTGTTGTAACGCATGTGGATCTGCGTGTTGTTTGGGTCTGCATCAAGTTTGAGCGCAAGTTAGTTTGCGGTCGAAAAATGTTGAGTGCAAGTGAATTTGCACTTGTTGGTGGCGTTGTTCATGTTGATTAGTCTGCGTGATGCGGAGCTGATGAACGAACGTTGAATTGTCAGTGAATGTTTGGTGCTTGGGTCTGCGCGGTTGTTGATTAGTGAGCACAAGTGGGTCTGTGCGGTGTTGATGAGCGAGCACAAGTGGGTCTGTGCGGTGTTGATGAGCGAGCACAAGTGAGTCTGTGCAGTGTTGATGAGTGAGCACAAGTGAATCTGTGCAGTTGTTGATGAGTGAGCACAAGTGAGTCTGTGCAGTTGTTGATGAGTGAGCACAAGTGAATCTGTGCAGTGTTGATGAGCGAGCACAAGTGAGTCTGTGCAGTGTTGATGAGTGAGCACAAGTGAGTCTGTGCAGTTGTTGATGAATGAGCACAAGTGAATCTGTGCGGTGTTGATGAATGAGCACAAGTGAGTCTGTGCAGGTGTTGATGAATGAGCACAAGTGAGTCTGTGCAGGTGTTGATGAATGAGCACAAGTGAGTCTGTGCAGTTGTTGATGAATGAGCACAAGTGAATCTGTGCGGTGTTGATGAATGAGCACAAGTGAGTCTGTGCGGTGTTGATGAATGAGCACAAGTGAGTCTGTGCAGGTGTTGATGGTGTTCATGTTAATTAGTCCGTGTTGTGGAGCTGATGAACAAACATCTAGTTGTTGAGATTGGTGGTACACTATGGTCAAAATCCGGTTGTTGTTGACGAGCGCAAGTGGGTCTGCACAGTTGTTGTTCATGTGAATTAGTCCGTGTCGTGGAGCTGATGAACGAACATCTAGTCGTCATGATTTGGTGGTACACTATGGTCAAAGTCAAATGTCTGCAAGTGAGTTAGCAGGTCCAGATACAAGTGGGTCTGTACTGGTGTTGGTGTGCATCGTTCGAGTTGATGTGTCCCCCAGTTGATCAACGAACGTCCAGTTGTTGAGTATTTAGTGGTGTTTGTGCAGTTGTACTCATTTTGAACTGGTGTGATTTCTTCCATAGTGATGTCAGTGATGTCCGGAAATGTTTGGTGCTTGATGAATGTCCGGGAAGATGTGGTTGTTCAAGTTGATGTGTCCTCCTGTTGATCAATGAACGTCCAGTTGTTGAAGAGGGTTGGTAGCCCTTGAAGAGTGATGTTGGTGCTTGCTGAGCCTGACTTTTTACAACCAGTATTAAGTCGTAGGGCTTAGTGATGTTCGTGTTTGGCATCGTGTGTTGTAGTTTTCTTTTCTTTTATATATATATTTCCAACACGTGGGAAGAAGGGACAAAGAAAAGAAAAAAAATGGAGTCGTAATTTGTTTCACACGAGGAATGACGTTTTTTGTTTTCGTTTTAGTTTGCTTGAATGTTAGTTTCCAAGTAGAGAAAGAATGGTGGCTTCTCTTTCTCTTTGTTGTTGAAAAGAAAAAAAAAAAATTCGTATTTTCTTTTTTTTTGAATTTTCATTTCCACGTGGTCCGAGGGATAAAAAATGGCGTTATTTTAAAAAAAATTTTTATCAACACGTTGTCCGGAAAAAGATGGCGGCATTTTTGAATTTATTTTATCAACACGTGGTCCGGAAAAAAGATGGCAGCAATTTAAAAAAATTTTATCAACATGTGGTCACGAGAAAGATGGGCAGCGTGAGCGTTTGTTTTCTTTTGTTTTCTTTTTATCTCCACGTGTTCAAAACAAAGGAAGTGGCGTCTTGTAAGGTCCTTCTGTTCGTCGAAAAAGAAGAAAAAAAGGATTGGCAAAAGTTTGTCTTTTTCTTTGTATATATTTTTCCGACACGTGGGTGGAGAAAGGGAAGACGAAAAAATGAAATTGTAACTTGTTTTATACTCGGAGAAGCCGAGAAATGTTTTTGTTTTTCTTGTTTGGGTATTTCCACGTTGCAGAAAAAAAAATAATGGCGGCTTCTTTTCTTTTGTTTGTTTGTATATTTCTACCACGTGGGTAGAAAAAAAAAAGGAAAAAGATGAGTGCGTAATTCGTTTCAACACGAAAGAAAAAAGACGAGAAATGATATTTTTTTTTTTTTTGTTCTAGTACGAAATTAATTACTCCGCCACATACAACAAAGCTATCACGTCGGGTCACCAATGTTCAGATCGAGGGTCGTGTCCCCCGATTATTTACGTGTTCAGTAAATCAAGCAATTGTT